>CM075809.1:25600019-25796158 GCA_037975025.1 Excoecaria agallocha | reverse complement strand
TAAATGAATTTATCATTAACTATCTCAAATCAATTAACTATAAAAACATAATAATAGCTCAAAATATAATGCTTTTTTAGAAAAACTTTGAGAGCCGAATTAGATTAGAATATAGTTTTTTTTTTCATATTTATTTATGGTGCCAAATTCCAATCAAGGAAAAGTCACAATTTATAGTCAGTCACCAATTATGAAATCATGGGATGTATATCGTTCCGCCTATGGAATCAAATATTGCAGTATAATAATATTTAAATAAAGCATACCAATCCCGAAAAAACATTATAATGTTGAATTATAAGAACAACTAGTAATAATAATAATAATAATCAATTGTTAATTGTTTAATATTAATACAATATTGAGATTTGAAATAGCCGCAACTTTTTTTAATAAACACAATTGCTGATTTTATCAAATTATTAAAATTAGTTATAAGTTATAAGTGAAACTGAAGATTTCATTTTTGTTACACAAATTATCATATTTCCTCTCTCTGAATCTGTAGAGGAGAAAATTGGTTCATCCAATTTTAATTTTAATTAATTATTTTTAATTTAATATAATCAATTTAAATTCAATTGGTTTTTTTTTATTGAAAATCACTTATCCAAATTAAAGTTGAATTTCAATTAAAAACCAAATACAAATTAATCCAATATTGAATCTCTAAATCAACGGGTTTAATTCAATTCAATTGATTCAATTTTCAAATCAATAGAATCAATTCAAACTTAATTAATTTAATCTCACTTTCAAATCAATTTCAAATACTATTAATAAGCATGTGATTATATTTACTTGGAGCAACAAGCCATATCAAATTGAATCCAATCCAACATAGCTAAAACTTCAATTTAAAAAACCAACTTGAAAGCCAGTCCAATTTCAATTGAATTTCAAGATCAATTAAAATTCAATTGAATTGGCCAAATCAAATTGAATTTCAATTGATTTTCAATCAAAATTAAATTGAAAAGGTACATGTCTAAAATAAATTAAATTTCAATTGAATTGAATCCAATTGAATTTGGCCAAATTCAAAATTAGTAGTATCAAATTGAAATTCAATCAAATCAAGATGAATTTTAATTGAAACTCAATTTTAATTGAATTTACAAATTAATTTAGATTTCAATTGATTTTTAATTGAACAATTTCAAGATAAATCGAAATTCAATTGTATTTTTGAGTTCCAATTACATTTGGAATTAAAAATTAAACTCTCGAATTGCTAAATTAAATTGCATTGTTGTTGAATATCACTACACAATATTCAATTTCATATTATTTGATATTATTATTTGACTATGAATACATAAGTTTAATAAAATCGGCAATGTAATATTTATAACTGTCTAATTTATTTATAAGTTAATTCAAATATAGTTATTTAGTAAATATTTATTTACTACGTGTGTAGTATGGGAAATTTGACTAATTGTACTCGTGTTGATTGAAAGTATGAATGATAGTTTCACTTTTGTTATACAACTTAAAGAGTAACATTTTTATAATGAAAAAAATATAAGGGAAAAATTATATATTTAGACAAAATAAAATGACAAATATACACCTTCTGCCTAATTAATTACATGTGTGGTAATGAAAACTTTAATTTTGATTTTTGTATAAAGAAATCGCTACTTTCCATAATACCAGAATTTAAATTATTTTAAAAGTTGTGGTATTAGATAAAATTATAATAAGTATTGTCTTTTTTTTAAAGAACAAAAAAAAAACAAATTAGCATGCTATACTATTTGATAAAAGTATAATTTTAATACGAAATTATGTACGAAAAATTATAATGAATTAAGGTTTATAATACTCTCTTGATTTTCAAATTCTAAAACTTTAAAAATTGAATTAAGATTTATAATTTATGATCTATTAATTATATAATTTACGATCTATTAATTAAATGAATTATATGACTAAGGCAGATGGGCGGCTATTATTGTATATAGGGGGGTTATAAGTAGACTAAATTGTTTGAAATGTATAACCTTTTTATGAGCCAATGTGGCTTGGTTTCAAAAGGATTTAAATAACTTATTTTTACGAAAATTATTTTTGTCTCCAAATATTTATATTTTTATAAATACCTCTATTTGAGCTATTCAGTTTGAGACAAACATCTTTTTCCTTTCAAAAATTACTCCGAAAACAAACAGCACCATCTTGCACCTACGGAGATAAGCTCTCCACCAACAATATCAGAATGACACCGAACTTGTAGTTGTAAGCATGAAGAAACTCTCTGAAGTCATTCTAAAGTATCAGTCTATAGTCCAATCCAGCGCTTTGGCATTTTGTTGCCATTTCTTTACACATTTAACCTTTATTTGTTGTATTCATCCACAAACTTGTGAGATATTGCATTTTTCATCCTGTAATGTATTCAAAAACCCTTTTTGTTGGGTTAAGTATCAATTTTCTCATCTCTCAATATCTGCTACAGTATAATATGCAAGGTGAAAAGGTAAATGGCATGGCCAAAAAGACTTGAAATAAGCATATGAGCAAATGGTCCAAAAGACCTGAAATAAACAAGCATGTGGGCAAATTTCGCCAAAATCATTGGTGCGGCATCGACTAAGAAACTTTTCACAAGCAGATGGTGAGTCACATTTCCATGAGGCAATCAACTACTAGATGCTTGGTTTGGCACAAAATGACTGAAAAACTATATGATTCAGGAATGTACTTGGTCATAATGGCATAGCATTGTTTTCCCCTCTTCGCAAACCATAAATTGCGAAGCGCTCACAATTATCAACTGCGTAAAATTTAGCAAGAATTAGCATTTAAGAATTCTCAGCTTTCATTTTTCAGCAAAACAAGTAGATTCCAAAAGAAATTAAATCAGAGCCAAAAACGAGTACCTTAGCTAACATGCTTTCGGCAGATGAATTTCCAATCAGAGCACAAGCCATTATACTATTGTAACAATTCGAATAGATTTAATACACCAAGATGAATGAATAGAGCTCTCTAACATTTTATTTTCAGCAATCTACATAAACAATTTGCAACTGTAACTGACCACAAATTGAAGGAATCAAAAACATGAATTAGCAGAATCTTATTCAAACCAGAAAAAACTTACTCTGATATCGCTCTGGCGAGATTGGCAGCTCCATTTGCAGACTTAGCAACAAACACCATGATATGTGCAAAAACATCAAAGTCTTAAGTCAGTAATCAATGTTCTTCGCTTCATGGTGTTTTTAGACTGCAAGAACAGCAAAGAATACAAACCTTGAACGCTTGTACAACTTTAAGGCCGAAAAAGAAAAGAATAACAGAGAATTATATGAATGGGACAATCAAAAAAATGCATCAAATGGAGCAAATTGTGGTGTTTCTAACACTATATATACCTCTAATCACAAATATAGAATGCTAAATTCATATAAAGAAACTCATGCAATTATAATAAATTACTTGAAGATGTAGAGCCAATTTCACTTTCCAAGTCGAGACAAGCTCTTGAATTGCTACAGCTTATAAGCAGAAGCTGAGCGTTCCTTATTTGTAAGGATGGGCAAAGTAAGGGAGATCCGGATATGAAACGATGTCGTTTCGTAAGAGTGCTCATCTAAACGACTTTACGTTTCAGTTGCCGACTTGGAGTTGGATATTTATAAATTATAACCTCGCATCCCCGTTGCTGTACCGAGTAAAACACAAATGGCTTCATCGGGTATTGCAAAAGGCGAAATTCTCACTCTTTACCGTTCTCTTCTCCGCACGGCCCGCCAATTCTGCGACTATAACATCCGAGAATACACGAAGCGCCGTACAATTGATGCCTTCCGCGAAAACCGGAACCTGTCGGACCCATCGTCCATCTCCGCCGCCTTCGCCGACGGCAAGGCTCAGCTTGAAGTGGCTAAACGACAGGCTGTTGTTTACTCTCTCTATACTTCTAAAATCAAGAGCGTCATGGAGACCCATTCTTCTTCTTGTTCTTCCACTTCGTTCAATTGAGCTTTCACGATTGAGCTTATTGGTATTTGCTTTTAGTTCTAGTTGTTACTGCATTTTACATGTGAAATTTATTAGACTAATATTTTGACCGGTTCATACTGGTTTGGTTCCCAATTCAGTTTCTTATTGATGTTACCATAAAAGCTCTGAGTTTAATGTTGAGGAATAACAATCAGGGAATTTTCAGTATTTATCGAGTGAATTGCTGTGCTTTTTCTGTTTCCATTTTTGATTAATTATTTTTAGAATTATGTTTGTGGGTTTCCAAGAGGAATCATATATATGCAGAGCTCGCATTTTTTTGGCCATATTTTGGAATTTGGAGTGTTCGATTTCACGTTTTTGATATTTGCTGAAGGGTTTACTCTAGAAACTTTGGTAGGTTCTGTTTTTCAGGAATGTTTGATCTATTTAACATGGAGAAAGAAATTGACTAGAATTTTTATATGGAGTTATATTCTTATTTGTTTTGAAATAATCTGGGAGAATAATTTATTATGTTGAGACTATAATACTGATTTTCCATTTTACTGGATTTTAAGCCCTTTAGATATCAGCCAAAAAAGGATGTATTGATGTTTACGATGGAATTACACCTTAGCATTTGTTGTGAAATGCACTCTAGCAATTACTTAGGTGGCCAAGTTATGGTAACTGGTTAGGTGAGACTGCAAATTTGGCGACTCTCTTTTTTCAAAGTTTTCATGTGTCTCAATGTGGGTTAGGCATTGGTTTGCAGAACATGATTCATTGCAGTTATTAAGGCCATATTGGCTTGTATTTAAATTGTTATCGGAGATATCAGACTGTGAGCGTCTTCGTACGTCAAAAGTATGATAATATTTCATTTCATTTCAAATGTTGCTAATTGTTTAACTTCCTTGGTGAGAGAAAATTTACTTCAAATAAGGTTGTTTGTGATCTTAATTCTGGTCATCTAAGATTTTATGTTCATTTGGGAGCAAAAGTGTTGTAGAATGATGAAACTCTTACAAGCCACTGCTTTTGGTCTAGGTTTAGAGCCTACTGTTTAGGGTCTCATTTATAAGTTGATTGGAAGAAGGTTTTATGCTGGTTCTGCTTCTTTGTGATATTTCATAATGAAAACACAAGTGGGATTGGTGAGCTGTTGTGCAATTTTATTGGATGTGGTTGCATTATGGCCAGTAATTCTGGGAATCTTGGTAAAAGTTGTTAGTTATGCTTAAGCAGTGGACAATATGTGTTTAATGTCTTAAATAATCCTATATGCGTTTTGAATTTCGGAAGAAGCTTAATCGATCCTTGAGGGCATATAATTAGAATTTATTTATCATTATAAGGTTCCTTATCAAGCTTTTGACAGGTCTGAAACTTAACAAATCCATGTGATTATGTATCTTATGATGTGTACCTCATTCAAGTTCCTTATGCATTTCTCTATAAACGTATCTATTTATTGCAGTGTTTTTTGACCCAAAAGCTGTTTAGGAAGATATCAATTATATGCATATCTTATGGTCAAATGAATGAATGTATTATTAGATATAAATATTATATCTTGAAGGTCATGAAAATTTTGCATAATAGTTTGACAAATCATTGAGGAATATTAACTGAAAATGTGAGACAACTGTGGAACCTGAAGTTATGAACAGGCATGAACCACCGTGTAATTATTTGCTTTGTTATCTTCTGACTATCAGGAGTCCTATTCAATGACATAAATGGTTTTTCCCTTGTTTTTATTGTAAAGTTCAATTTTCGTCTGACTTTCATTGTCATAAATCATTCATGCCTATTTGTTGTGCTATTTGTTGATACTGGTGTATGCTTTTTCTTTCTGCTGCAATCTTGTATGGAAGTGCTATTTGTTGAGAGAAACATGCAATTATGAATTGAATTGCAATAGGTCCTAATTTTCTTGGTTGTATGATCTAATCTTGAGAGAAATAAGAGCTGAAAGAATGTTTGCTGCAAAGTGGCTTTCTCTCCATGAACTTACAGCAGTATCTAGATTATGATATGGAGCATTGGCCAAGATGAGGGCGGACAAGAGGGAAACAAACTTGGGTTTGCTCACCGATGCATAAAAATTTGCAGAGATTCAGTTTTAGGCTGAGCTTTCATAGTTAGGCTTAGTTGCTTGTGCATGTAAAAGTTACTGTTCTTTTTTTTTTTTTTTTTTTTGACTTGGTCATGAATTTATAATAACGCTGGACTCTGATCCCTTTGTAATTGGAGGCGAGGCTTGGCCTTTCTTTCCAAATTGCCTACACAGATTGGGGGAGTTATATGTAATGTGCATTCCTGTTGGGCATTAAGAATAAAATACCACAATTACTTGTAGAGGAGGAAAAAAAAAGTGCTAAATGGTAGGTCTGTTCAAAAATAGTGCAAGTCATTCAACTCATCCAAGCTTAATCATTAAATCTATCTAATCTAATTCATATAATTCATTTTATAATTATAAGGAAATATAGATGGATTATGGATTATTATATAATCTAACCATTTAATCCATTACTTTTAACAATTCAAACCCACATTTTTAAAAATTTCTCAAATTCTCTAAATTTCTTTCTCCTGTGTGCCCTGCCTCTCTCTCTGTCTCTCACATTTTCTCATCCGGATTGCCTCTCTCACTCTTAACATAGGATTATCGCAGGCAGTTCTTTCGTTACAAGCCACTGCTTTTGGTCTAGGTTTAGAGCCTACTGTTTAGGGTCTCATTTATAAGTTGATTGGAAGAAGGTTTTATGCTGGTTCTGCTTCTTTGTGGTATTTCATAATGAAAACACAAGTGGGATTGGTGAGCTGTTGTGCAATTTTATTGGATGTGGTTGCATTATGGCCAGTAATTCTGGGAATCTTGGTAAAAGTTGTTAGTTATGCTTAAGCAGTGGACAATATGTGTTTAATGTCTTAAATAATCCTATATGCGTTTTGAATTTCGGAAGAAGCTTAATCGATCCTTGAGGGCATATAATTAGAATTTATTTATCATTATAAGGTTCCTTATCAAGCTTTTGACAGGTCTGAAACTTAACAAATCCATGTGATTATGTATCTTATGATGTGTACCTCATTCAAGTTCCTTATGCATTTCTCTGTAAACGTGTCTATTAATGGCAGTGTTTTTTGACCCAAAAGCTGTTTAGGAAGATATCAATTATATGCATATCTTATGGTCAAATGAATGAATGTATTTTTAGATATACATATTATATCTTGAAGGTCATGAAAATTTTGCATAATAGTTTGACAAATCATTGAGGAATATTAGCTGAATATGTGAGACAACTGTGGAACCTGAAGTTATGAACAGGCATGAACCACCGTGTAATTATTTGCTTTGTTATCTTCTGACTATCAGGAGTCCTATTCAATGGCATAAATGGTTTTTCCCTTGTTTTTATTGTAAAGTTGTGGCAATTTTCGTCTGACTTTCATTGTCATTAAATCATTCATGCCTATTTCTTGTGCTATTTGTTGATACTGGTGTATGCTTTTTCTTTCTGCTGCAATCTTGTATGGAAGCGCTATTTGTTGAGAGAAACATGCAATTATGAATTGAATTGCAATAGGTCCTAATTTTCTTGGTTGTATGATCTAATCTTGAGAGAAATAAGAGCTGAAAGAATGTTTGCTGCAAAGTGGCTTTCTCTCCATGAACTTACAGCAGTATCTAGATTATGATATGGAGCATTGGCCAAGATGAGGGCGGACAAGAGGGAAACAAACTTGGGTTTGCTCACCGATGCATAAAAATTTGCAGAGATTCAGTTTTAGGCTGAGCTTTCATAGTTAGGCTTAGTTGCTTGTGCATGTAAAAGTTACTGTTTTTTTTTTTTTTTTGACTTGGTCATGAATTTATAATAACGCTGGACTCTGATCCCTTTGTAATTGTAGGCGAGGCTTGGCCTTTCTTTCCAATTTGCCTACACAGATTGGGGGAGTTATACGTGATGTGCATTCCTGTTGGGCATTAAGAATAAAATACCACAATTACTTGTAGAGGAGGAAAAAAAAGTGCTAAATGGTAGGTCTGTTCAAAAATAGTGCAAGTCATTCAACTCATCCAAGCTTAATCATTAAATCTATCTAATCTAATTCATATAATTCATTTTATAATTATAAAGAAATATAGATGAATTATGGGTTATTATATAATCTAACCATCTAATCCATTACTTTTAACAATTCAAATCCAAATTTTTTAAAATTTCTCAAATTCTCTAAATTTCTTTTTCCTGTGTGCCCTCTCTCTCTCTCACATTTTCTCATCCGGATTGCCTCTCTCACTCTTATCGTTGGGGTTATTGCCGGCAGTTCTTTCGTTACAGGATCTACCGTCTCTCTCTCATCGTGTTAATTGTCCAATCACTTATTGTAATAATATGATGGGGTTCACTGCATTTCATACAGTATCAATTTTATCAAATATCTACCAAATGTAATCAACTGCTTATTTATTTATCCTCACAATTAGTAAAAATTGTTTGATTTATTGTCTTTATCTACCTTTAATTCTTTAATGTAGGCTGTCGTTCCTAATCCAAATTCTCATCCTATTAAGTTGAGCAAATTGTGAATTAATTTCTCTTGGATAATTGTATTCGGGAAATACCATTGTATATATTTCTAATTGAAAATATATACTGGTGACCAAGTTCAGTTACTTTGCTTTTGCTTGATCTGGAATATATGCGTCGCTTTTGTGTTTTTAACCCACTTTCTCTCAGTGCATACATGAAAACTAATAGCAATTATGCAAGCTATTATTTGTTTTCTTAAGAATGTTAAAAGGAAATTTTTGGCAATAAATTAACCAGTATGTGGCTCTATTATCTTAATAATTATAGGTATTGATGCATTTGTGATTGAAATTACATATATGTAATTTTAAATTTTAGAGCACTATTAATTATTTTATTATTTTTTGAATTTTTTAAAAGAATAAAATATACATGCGGCATTTAAAAAAATATTTATAAAAATAAAATTAATACTTTATATTTTAAAATATATAAATATAAATAATTTATATATTTATAATATAATATAAATAATTAACATAATTTATGTAATCCAACTAACACAATATAAAAAATTTAATTTATAATCCAATTAGTTTGAATTGAATTTAATTTATTTAATAATTTTAACGAATTGAAGAAAAAATTAATTATAATCTATCCAACTCATATTTGAATACTCCTACCAAATGGGTATAATTTGTGGCACGGCTACATGGAATAATTGATACAATAGGTTAGTAGAACTAGTCTGCGGGATGCTTTGACTGCAATTAACGGGGAAATTCGCCATTCTGCTAAAATACAAGGAAGAAAGAAAAAGCAAATACTTGGAGTTTTCTTCAGTAATCTCCCATCTTAAATTGGAAAACAAGCATAACTTAAATTATATTTATTTAATTGGTTGGTTCAGAAATAAGAAAAGTGTAAAAATTGCATATCTGCAAAACGAACTTTATACAAATTTCTTTCTTCTTCCAAGACTCTTTTTGGTTAAAAACTTCACCATCTTGAGCAGTGGCAAGTCTTTTTAGAGCCAAGAGGAGGCTGCAATGGAAGCTTAACACTGTTCATCTTCATCACTTTAGCCACCTTGCGCTCGTCTTTTCTTAACATGAAGAGAATTAATTGAGAATGCTTAAAAGGAATAGACATAAAACCCTGGGATACGGGTCTTGCAGGTGCAATTGCATCAGAATAATAAAGCTGATTGCATTTATTTTATGTCTCCTCCAGCTTTTCATTTAATGCTTCCTCTGGTTTTACTGTTTTTATGGTTCAACTCAGTGAGATTTTAAGACCCGGCTCCAATTTTGGCTTTTATCTTTTATCAGTCAAACTCCAATGGGAATGTGACAACAACCTTGTTTATAACTGTTTTATCACTCTAATTAATTGCAAATTATTATTAGGTTGGTTCATAGCAAATTTATGTATTGAATTTAATCAAAAATGGGGGAAAAAAACGACACAGAAAGTATTATAGTCGAGTAATTTTTAAAAAGACTTGGGTTGATTGTGATTATATTCAAAGAAACATAGTCTAATTGATTATAAAATTTAAGTGTAACTGGAATAATTTCAACTTATCAAGAACATGATAAAATCGGCTCAAGAAATAAACAAAATATAATAGAGCTCAAAAAATGAAAATATAACTAAATTTTGACTTATAGAGAAGATAGACAAAGCAAAGAAAAGAAACAAAGCAGTATACAAAGACACAAATTAATCAAAAGTAGTGTTCAGTTGTGAAGAGGATTTGATCCTGTAGGAACAATTCGCTTCTCACCACTGAATTTAATATCATCCTTAGCGACTGCCGGAGAAGCGTGGCGACGCCTTCCGCGGTGGCAGAGGTGTTGGTGGCCGCAGTGAAGATGGTGGGGCTTGTGATGTAATGTAGGCAGTGCATGGAGTGATTGAACATTTGGCATGCCATTGGCAATGAGAATAAGAAGCAAAAACATGAATGATGAGATGGGTTTAAGATGAAGAAATCTTTTCATATTGCTGAGAAATGTAAGAAACTTCAGTTGCATGAGCAAAGAAAAACATCAAAATTTCTATATTTTGTACAGACAAGAGTTGAGTTCTGCTTTTGAAGTGTAAATAACTATTTATAGCAGCTGACCTATAAACCATTCTTTTTCTTAATTAATTTATGGAAAGATAAAAGAGAGAGAAACAATCACATATAGTGTATTCATGAATAAATTTATGAACTAAGCCATTAAAAAAATTGACACATATGATAAAATAGTTGAAAAAAATTCAGAAGATATATTTTAATATTCGCTTTTTAAAAATATGACATATTTTAATATGATCTTTTAAATATATCCTTTATATAATAGTTAAAATTTCAAATAAAACTAATAAATTAATTTTCTTTTTAAGAAGGGCAAACCAATAAAAACATTCATTAATCTTTGTAAGAAAAGAAAAAAGAAAAGAGGACAATGGAGGTATTAATTGCGAATTTAATTGAGTAGGTCAGTACTCCAATCTCCGCCAATGGCTTTCCCTTTGGTTTCTGTACAACAGCAACAAAAGAAATGTTGCCCTTCTTTCACTGTTCAACAAGTTTGCCTCATCTTATAGGAATATCGATTTTAATCACAGGTAATCTTCATATTACCATTAACAGCGTAAATAAGTTAAAGGTGCTTAAATTTTTATTTATTACTGCAATTTCCAGTAACGAGAAGAATCAGTGTGTCAATAATTTATGTCTCATTCAACTCCCTGTTAAATGCAATATTACAGAGGTAACTAAACGAGTATTTGGAGAGTATAATTTATTATCTTTCGGAGCATCCTAGCCATCACAGAGACAAAAAAATATTAACAAGAGATGAAATTCATATACAAAAGATCGACAAACAGTATCATAGGCATGATAAGGAGAATGTAGATTCTCATTAAGAACAATTTTCAAATAGCAAACGTTAGAAAATAGGAGTCATATGAATTAAAATGTTGGATTGGAGCAGAAAACTTCCATATCATTTAGGGAAATTGTGACCAAATCCATACATCCAGCAGAATAACAGTGAGAAAAAGGAGCACTATCAGCAGGCCGAGTCTGCAAACAAAGTGCAACCTATTTTCCCAGCAAACGACGACCCCGTTGATTAGCACCTCTGACACGGAAATTCAGTTCGTCCACATCATCCTGGAAATGATCTAGAGATTTGGTTTGCCTGAAATGATACAGCAAAATGGTAACTGCCATGAATTGATAAACTCAGAAAGGGATGTATAAAAGGCCATTGATCCAACCCTACTCAATATTTTTTTGTCACATGGATATATAGAGGAAGTTCTTACATCCTCATAGTTGAGATGTAACAGCATATAATGACAGAAAAAATTGAATGAAACTGTAAATGATGCTAAAGTTCCGACTTTAGAACAAAAAAACCAACCTGTCAATTTCAGTTCCCATGTCAACAGCCATATCCTTCAGCTCTCCCAATAGATTACTCAAATCCGAGAATGCATCATCTTGCTTTTCTTTTTCAAACTGTTTTGCATAATCCCAAATATAGTGAGTACAATGAAGACTTGGCCACATATCTTGGTAATTTTTAGTTCATTTGATTATGTGCTAGAAGTATCTTCAATTATAAATCCAAGCACAAACCTCAACTTTCTGGTATGCATTGGCATTTTCAGGTGGGGGAGTTCGTGTTTTTGATTGGGCCTTGGGATCAGCATTCAGGCCCAACTTCTCTCTCTGCTCCAGGTGGTTACCTCTCCTCTTGGGTGAATCATCTAAGCAAAGTGAAAAATCACACATAGAGTTAAAAACGAGATCTCTGAATTGCAAGAATTAATATTCTTTCGAGTTCATAACCCTGTCCTATTTTTTAACAAACTAGTCAATCAAAAAGGTTACAGAAAAGATGAACAACCAGAATGCACAAGACATCTCAAGCTCATTATTGCTTATAAAGGTCTACAACCCTGCTAACTTCTAAGAACTAATAACAGTCAACAGGCAGCAAACAGAAAAAGAATAACAACCTCTTGTAATAACAGGGCCCATAATTGGACGAGTCTTCTTTGGTTTCCAAGTCCTAGAGAAAATTCCCCCAAGACTTCCCAGAAGCTTCTCTCCCTGAAATTAGGATAAAACAACCATAAGAATGCTCTTTTTTCAATTTCTTTTAACTCTATTAAATCCAAATATCCAAAGTTATCATACATAAATACATGGATGAGTTATCATAGCAGAAGGAAAAAAAAACACACACACACTCAAGTGCTTCACAAAGACAATGTTTCACAACAAGAAGCAAAAGAAGATATCAATATGCAAAATGTGTCAATCAAACTGACTTCAAAAGACAGATAAATTAAAACAGTGCTTATCATGGTCAAGGCTAATGCCAAGCATATAAGGACGAGATCAGATATGAAATTTCTACAATGATATCTTGAATTGCCTACTTCATTTCTATGTACAAATGTATGATATGTCCATATCCATGATTCAGTGTAGGACCAGTAATGATGATAAAGAAGTATAATTGATACTGCTATAGACCTATTGTCAAAGTATAGGTGGTAGGTAAATTGCTTCACCACTGGGAAAGTTTAAAGATGCTGTAGTACTTTGAATACAGCAAGTTCAGGGAGCAAAAACTTCATAGATAAATGTTTGCTAATGGTATTGATCCCTTTGTATGCACACCATAGTCATTTTCTTAGAGCATAAACCGTGAGGGAAAAAAAAAAATTCTGAAGCAGAGTTTTGAAGAAAAGTTTTTAACAATTATCAATAGCAAAAAAATGCCAGAGCTATGCAGTTTAGTTGATTAATACACGAAAAACTATATAAAAAATAAAAATACAGTATGCAAGAGAACTCTGTGAAAAGAACTGCTGACATAATATAGAATCATGCCTCAAATAAATTTATATAATATATCATGGAGTTACTTCAACTCCATTTGAAAATGAAAAGGCTGTGCTTTTGCAAGATAATACCCAACTGATGGGAAATGAAATCAAAGTGAAACATCAGATAATAATTTCAATGTTCTTAATGTTCTAAATCAAAACAACATTTTTATTTCTATAATTATATGCTTATGGCTAAATTCTCAAGCAATTCTAGATATTGCAAACAAAACCCATACCCGACTGAGGTCGTGATCCATCTCGACAGTAACATTGTGGGTCCTGGTAATTTGCTCCCCCTGCTGATGCAAGGTGATCAAAGTTTCAGTAGCATCCTTTCTGATCTCCTCAGCAATCTTCAAGCAACCATGGACAGCATTTGTAGTCTCCTCAGCCTTGTATACAGCATAGTTCTCCAATTCTTGTACAGACTGGTTTTCTATTCCACCCGACTCACGAAATCATTCTTGTACTTACTTCTTGCATTTGATTTGAGGGAATATGAAGATGAAGAGTGTGTCTGTATTTCTTCATCATCATCATCAAAAGGATTGGTGCAAGAATTTGGAACAGTTAAATTGGGCTCTGAGGAATTTTTTCTTGGAGGTTTAAGAGTTTGCCATTTGTCCAACTCGTCATCAGAATCAAAAGGGTTGGGACGAGGAGGTCCAGGATATTCAGGGTCAACCTTGCTGTGCTTACCAACCCTTAAAGGAGATTTTTTTAAACCGAACATTCTCTAGCAGAGTAACAGGCGCCTGATGAATAATCAACTAAAAGTTCCTACAGGAAATGAAGCAATGAATATAAGAGGCTGTGCCAGCAGTGAATACCCAGAGATTTTAAAGCATCCAATTTTAGCACATGCAAGATTCAGCTCAGGAAGGAATCAATTATCAGGCACAAAGATGGTCAACAGCAATAATTGGAATCTAAAGATGACTATTAAGTAGATAATCAAATTCAAAAATTGATATATGATCAAAGCAACAGTGAAAAGCAAAACAATTAAGTAATTTCATTCCGCATTTCACATGGTTGATAAGGGAAATTTTGAAAAAGCAATATAAAAGGGATAAAAAGGGCAAAAAACAACAAAAACATCAATCATCAACAGAGCCTAGATCCTAACGGCTAACTTGTCAGAGTGAATATATCACAATTTTTCAGCCATTAGAAAGTTAAACAAAACTAGTATGATTATTAATTACTCATCTAGAAGCAAGGGGAGATAAATTAATCCAAGTTCGAAAATCGTCTTATCTTCATTTTCTCACAAACCACGCTCAAACAACGGGCACGAATATAACTGAAGCTCTAGTGAAAGGAATCAAAATAAATAAAATGAAAAGAAGATAAGAAGAAGAAAAGGGCAAAAACCCATGGAAGCATAAACAAAAGGGCATCTAAAAGTCAAACAAGATGCAGCGAACAATCAAAAGCACATATTAGTAAGTGGGCAAAGAAGAAGAAAGAACTGGAATTTCTTACGATGATAACAAGAATAGCGAAACAAGACAAGAAATTAAAGAAAACCCAGATTGATTAGAGTTGAAAAGAGAGTAAATTAGTAAAAAAAAAAATGAACTGAAAAAGAAACAGAATCAACAGAAAGCAAGAAAGAGGAGAGAATCTCGGCATACCTGAAAATGAGAGAATGCAAAAACTGAATAGAAAGGCAATCCCAAGAATCTCTTGATTTTACTTAGAACGAGAGAGAGAGAGAGAGAGTTTATCTAAAACTTCATAGAGAGAGAAAAGAGAAATAAGGAATGCGTCAAGAGTGAATCAATCGAAGTTTTATTTAAGAGAGCGGAAATTGCTAAGAATTAAGAAATTGGCAACGCCTATATCCAAATGACGAAAAGTCCACCTATTTGAAATGTACTATTCTGACTTTTTTTATTATTTTATCAATTTTCTCATTTTTCTAGCCCTTTTTTCTTTTTTTCTAATATCACTATCAAAAACGTCCACATCACTTCGTTTGATTTCTGCTTTGTATTTTTTATGGGTGGAAAAAAACACTGATTTTATGATTAATAGTAAAATTGATCCAAAATCAATAGGTTTTATGATTAATTGAATCAGTTTTTATAATGAAATTTCAGATAATAGTTAAATTACAGGTTGATCATTCAAAAAGTTGCCGATTACAGATAATTGATCGAATTATATTTATTTTTAATATATATATATTTCAAAATATTATTTTTTCTATTTTATATTGATATGCATGTAAAAAATTATATCCGTATTTAAATGAAAAATTAGAATATATGCAGTTAAAATAAAAAAAATTAGCATAATGAGCATATTATATTTCCAATTTTGAACTTATTTGATATTATATTTGTATTTTATTTTATAATCTATTTATATTTGTTTGGTTTGTAAAGTTTATTTTTAAATACTTTAAATAATTGAAATAATATTTGCAATTTATATAATTTATTTTAAGTTATAATTTATTGTGATGGTTAATAGTTAACCAATTTAAAGAAAAAAAATTGATAAACTGATTAATTAAATTATTTAACCGGTTAAATTAATGATTTTAAAATTTGATAATATCCCACTAGTTATTAAAATTTATCATAAATTGTTTAATTGATGAATGCACACTTCTAATTTTTGAGCTCAGAAATTTTTGGGTTTTTTTTTAATAATGTTAAAAAAATAAATATCAAGTGAAATGAGATGTGTAAGAAAATAATTAAAAGGAATAGGGTTATTTTTGGGAAAACACAGAAAATACCTGCATCATTGCTTGGGGAAACGCGTGGTGGGACCTGCATCTAAAGACGCAGGAGCCAATAGCATCCTCCACATGGAGTCGTGCCTCCCTCAAGATGCCACGTGTCGTCGTGCTGCTAAAGACGAAGTCGTTGACTGCGTGGTCAACACCGAGCTGGCCCCCTTCCCATAGCTGTCACGTGTCGGCCCCCAGTGGATGACGCGATTGCCACCTGCATTGTCAGCTGTCTCCCACGCGCACCTGTCTCCCACATGCTACAATAACCCTTGCCTCCAACTTTCCAACTGTCTTTGATAAGCCATTGAATTATTTGGACTCCGAAAGTATATAAACTCTCTATGCATTATACAGATTTCATTTTTCAAAATTAGTTCAATTGATGAGAATTCTATTGAAGTAGTCGAAAAAATATTTTATTTGGTGAGCAGATCAAAATTTGTCGCATTAGCATATATTTTAATATCGACTGTTGGAACAAGTAATTTTTTTTAATTATTTATTGTTTAATTTATACAAATAAGTATTATTATGGTGTGATTAATATATAATTTTTTTTAATTATTTTTAAACAGAAGTAAGTTGTCACACCGGCTGTAACAAGATCGCAGCTATAATCATTACCGAGATCAGGTATTTTACTAATTTTAGTGAATTTTTCTTCTTATATATATTAATATATGATTTGATAATAGTAAAAAATTATTTATTATTGGTATAATTTATGAAAAATATATTTTTTAATAAATATATTGTGATAATAAAATTTGTTAGTGAATATATTTGTTTATTTTTATTGTGTGAATAAGAATGTATTTTTTGAAAATTTAAATATGATTTATAGTAGAAAAATCGCAAAGCATATATTAAATTAGAAAATTAGTAATTTTTTAAATTTTAATGGTATATATCAAATATGTAATTTCCACATAATAATTTAGGATAAAAGTCGTAATAATTTTCTGAGTTATAGGTAGTCGGAAGATGTCATCATATACTGAATTTTATTTGCACACCAGGTGGAAAATAAGTTATGGAGCGGCAGACTTTGAATATAATATATCTGCACCGAATGTCATCACAAGAAGATTAAGACTAAAAAATAAGCCAACTCTTACTGAATTGCATCATAAAATGTTAAAACGGGTTTAGGCATGAATGACATGATTTCTAAAATTATATATAAAAGTCCAAGGTACAATGGAGGATCGTTAAGTTGGATGGCCGTGAATTTAGCAGATGATAATGACGTAGATGCAATATACGACAAATTAAGGAGATATGAACATTATACGTTAGTGAAATTAATCATTATATTAGCAGATGGTGTAGCTGGATCCATTCAAGCTATGAATGCTAACAATTATCAATTTAGAAATGAAGGCTTTCAAATGGAAAATACCAGGACAGTTGAGCAATTGTACGTGCATGATATAGGTCCAAGTCAGCCTATACAATCAGTAAGTCGACAAGACATTGAAATATTTTTCCAGTTTGGGGGAGGCAATGTTGACAGTCAGCCAAGACAATCTGTTAGTCGACGGAATGGTGACTTGATTGTAAGGGAGGCATCTGTAGATTATGGGCTTGGTCATATACAAAGTCGAGTAAGCCAAATTCTTGATATCAATATGAGTCAGCCTCGGCGGTCGTTCAGTATAAGAGTTGGAAATTTTCTAAGCAAATCTATTTTTGAAAATAGGTCAGAAAGTCGTGCCACAGATAGAAATTTTATCTCGGGTACAAATGCTGAGCACAGTCAGAGTATTGATCTGACTAGTCATCGACATTCTGTATCTCATATACCAGAAGTAAGACAGAGGAGTGATGTATCACATTTCCCTGATATGAGATACAGAAGTTCAGTTTCACATTTTGAAGATGTCAATCCATCGCATTCTGTGTCATAGATAGCAGAAGATGCTCCTAGTCAGCTAAGGCAGTCTGTTTGTAGGCGAGATAACCCGATTATGTCTATTGTGCCACTCATAGATAAATGTTGAAAATTTCAATTCCCAATTTTGCTCTAGATGGCCCCTCAAGTCAACAGAATGCACCTCATCAGTTTTTTGTGGAGCGCTAAAAATCGGTTGATCCATGCCAAATTGTTCCATACACCTATCGGGTTGATGCCACTCAATAATATTAAAACAAGATGTAATGATTACACTAGATAATCCTAATTACTGTTACTAATTACTTTTATCTATACAATTATCTTTATTAATTCATTATGAATTATCAGTTATCTATGCATATATGTGCGTGCACACACCATCATACCATATTATTCATGTCACATTGAGAGTCATACTATCTGATATTACATACATAGCTTTAATATTTACATGCCTTTACATATGAATTTATCTTCAACTACCAAAAAGACACAATTAAGTTACATACTTCAGTGCACTCTTCCTAAATTGATGCTGGCTGAAAAATTTGTGGCCCTTGTCCCTGCCCAAACTTCCTACCCTGCGGACCTACACGGATGAACACCCGTGCTAAGCTATAAAGCTTAGTGGGGAACAACTAATATTTGCACATGAATATTATTCACAAGTATGCAATTATAAAGTATATGCACAACATATTAGAAGATTGATTAAATCAATGGATCATTTAACATAAATCATCAACTGTATACATATTCCATCTATCTTATTCATTTGCCTGCTCAATTTCCTGTGGGAGTGGATAACGGGTACTGTGGATACCAAAGGTATCAAATCTGTGAATACCCGAAGGTATTAAATCTGTGGACCCTTTGGGTCAAAACTATGGTCTCATATAGAGACAACTGTGGACTCATGAGAGTCAGACTATAGCAGCTGCAACTATAACCCTATAGGCATGCCTATCTATCCACGACCAAGTCTTTAAGTGCAGGCTTAATTCAATTACTTTTCATATTTTGTGAAATTGTATTAACATATACAACTATAGCATTAATGAATGCAAAATATTTCTCTATCATATATTGCTATTCCATAATATAAAATCAATCATATAGTAAAGAAGTATCATATGCAACATCTCGTTTAAGGTGATGGAACTTACCTTATAATTGAATAATAAACTCTTGAACTTTGAAAGGGTTTTCTCGCTATACATTACAACTCATGATGACTTAGGCACGTTTAAAGCTCAATTAGAGTTATAAAATACAAATATTTAAAATAGAAAACAAAGGCTTATTGTCGCGGTCGCGACGATTGTCGCGCTCGCGACACTTGTCGCGCTCGCGGTAATAATCGCGCTCGCGACAGACAGCGATGGCTTTGAATCACTCTTCAAGTCGCGCTCGCGACAGACGACAATGGCCTAAATGAGCATTTCTTGATGTCGCGCTCGCAGCATAAGTCGCGCTCGCGACACAAGGCTTTCGTTTAATGTCGCGCTCGCGACATAAAACGACGGGGCAACCGCCTTAACGTGATTATTGTTCAAAAATCCTGTAAATTAATGTACAAACTCAGATTGCATCTCAATTTCGACATACCAAACGGATTTTTGAGAAAACACTATCTTCTACAAAGTTTTAGGTTTACATTTCTAGTTTCCAAAACATCAAAAATCATTTCAATAGGACTTGTAAATCTTGAGATATTACATAAAAACCACAGGCTGTTCATAAGGACATATTTTCAATCATAATCAGAAATCAATCCCGATTTTCACTATCATGCAATGAGAATCAGGTTTTGGTCTCTTCTAACAAAATCAAGGATTACAAGTCTAGTTTCCATACCAATTGGAATTTCATCATTTGAATAACTATAGTTCAAGATATGAGCAAAAATATACAGACTGGTCAAGTGATCCTTAAGACAGTTTTCATATTTTCAACTCAAACATGCATTTTATCAACTATAATCCATCTTCAAGCTTATAATCATCCACAAAATACAGGAGAGAGACACTCCAGACCTCTCTCATGACAAATCACAAGACTTTACACACAAAGAAAACCCTAAGTTCCCATACCTTACTAAGCTCCAAGTCTTCTTCAACCTTGGAGAGCCTCTTTCCCTTTTCTTTGGCTTGATTCCCCTTCTATAATATAAAACACTTCCATAAATATTACACAAACTAAACAAAGAACAATACAAATTAAAGAAGAATCAAGATTACCTTAAGATTAAACTAAGAACAATCTTTCTTTTCCTTTTCCCACTTCAAAGAAATCTTTTAGAGAGTGAGAGAGAGAGAAGATGAGAGAGAGAGTGGAGTTAGAGAGGATGAAGATGAAGATTGGAGACCTCATGATGGCCGGCCAACTCTCCCAAAATATCTCCTCTCTTCTTTCCTTCTCAATGGTCCACATGTCAATTTAAGCTAAACTTGCCATTTAGTCCCTCATCTTTCCTTAATTCAAATTCTACCCCAAATCTTACCCTTTAGCTTTTCAATTAGGTCCTTCATTATACATTTATACTTAATTAAGCATAATCACTAATTAATTAATTAGTGAAAATTCTTCTAGGGTATACTGAGGGGTATTACAACTCTCTCCCCCTAAAAGAATTTCGTCCTCGAAATTCATACCTGTATTGAAAAGTTGTGGGTACTGAGCCCGCATAACTTCTTCAGGTTCCCAAGTCGCTTCTTGCACACCGTGGTGTTGCCATAAGACTTTGACTAAGGGAATCTCTTTGTTCCTCAACTGTTTAACTTCTTTGGCCAGAATCTGCTTAGGTTCTTCATCATACGTATAATCAGATTTGACACTAACATCTTGCACTGGTATGATATGTGACTCATCAGATCGATACCATCGGAGCATGGAAACATGGAAGACATTATGCAATTTTGATAGCTCCCCGGGAAGCTCCAAACGGTATGCTACCGGTCCAATCCGATCCAAGATCCTATAAGGACCTATAAACCGTGGGCTAAGTTTTCCTTTCTTTCCAAACCGTAATACCCTTCTCCATGGGGACACCTTTAAAAACACGTTATCGCCAACCTGATATTCAATATCTTTCCTTTTTAAGTTGGCATAAGATCTCTGTCTGTCACTGGCTTCTTTCAATCTCTGTTTGACAAGTTGAATCTTCTCTTCAGTGTCTTTAACAATATCAGGACCCGTCAATTTGCCTTCAGCTAATTCTGTCCAACAGGAAGGGGTTCTACATTTCCGACCATAGAGTGCTTCATAAGGTGGCATACCAATACTAGTTTGGTAGCCATTATTGTATGCAAACTCCATCAGAGTAACATATTTGTCCCAGCTCCCTGGAAAATCTAGAACACAGCCTCTTAACATGTCTTCTAGCACTTGTATAACTCTTTCTGACTGTCCATCGGTCTGAGGATGAAATGCAGTACTAAGGAGAAGCTTTGTGCCTAAGGCTTGCTGTAAACTCTTCCAAAATCTGGAAGTGAACCTCGGATCCCGATCCGAAACAATTGAAATAGGCACCCCATGCAATCTAATAATTTGATCTATGTACAACTCAGCCAATCTATCCATGGAATAGTTGGTTCGAACTGGTATAAAGTGAGCCACCTTTGTCAGTCTGTCTACGATGACCCACACTGCATCATGTTTTCTTTGGGTCGTGGGCAAACCTGTAATGAAGTCCATCGTGACATTGTCCCATTTCCATTGAGGAATTGGAAGAGGATTCAACAATCCCGAAGGAAGTTGATGCTCTGCTTTTACTTGTTGACAGGTTAGGCACTTGGAGACATAATCAGTTACATCTCTTTTCATTCCTGGCCACCAATAGAATTGCTTCAAGTCCCTATACATCTTGTTGCCACCTGGATGCATGGTAAATACTGTATTATGGGCTTCGTGCAATAAAGCCTCCTTTAACTCTTTAACATCTGGTACACACAGACGATTCCGATAGTAAAAACCACCATCATTTCCCACAGAATATTCTATCGGACCTCCTGAACCAACTGAGTGAATCAACTGTTGCAACTTTACATCATTTGCCTGTGCATCTATCACTGTCTGTCTTAGGCTGGGGCGAGCTTGTAACTGAGCTAACAAAGCTCCATCAAAAGAAAACTTCCATTTACAATCTTGTAATAATAAGGTCGCTATCATTTTCCGACTTAAAGCATCCGCTACCACATTTGCTTTTCCTGGATGATAATCGACTATACAATCATAGTCCTTGAATAATTCTAGCCACCTGCGTTGTCTTAAATTAAGATCTCGCTGAGTAAGCAAGTATTTAAGACTTTTGTGATCAGTAAAGATCCTGCATTTCTCACCATAAAGATAATGCCGCCATATCTTTAAAGCAAACACAATTGCGGCTAGCTCTAGATCATGAGTCGGATAATTCTGTTCATGAGGTTTTAACTGTCTTGAAGCATAGGCCACTACCTTACCCTCTTGCATCAGAACACAACCCAGTCCATTTCTCGATGCATCACTGTACATGGCATATTCCTTATCAGCTACTGGTTGAGTAAGAACTGGAGCTTGAGTTAACATTTCTTTTAACTGATCAAAACTGGCTTGACAACGATCTGTCCACTCAAATTTAGCTTCTTTTCGTAGTAATCTAGTGAGTGGAGAGGCAATAACTGAAAATCCTTTCACAAACCGTCTATAATAACCGGCTAAGCCCAAGAAACTTCGGACTTCTGGTACATTTCTAGGCGGTTTCCAATTTACTATTGCCTCAACCTTTTTAGGATCCACTCTGATGCCTTCAGAAGACACCACGTGCCCAAGGAAAGCAACTTCTTTAAGCCAGAATTCACACTTGCTTAGCTTTGCATACAACTGTTGCTCTCTCAAAGTTTGCAGTACTATTCTCAGATGTTCCGCATGCTTCGCTTCATCACGAGAATAAACCAAAATATCATCTATGAATACTACAACAAACTGATCTAAATAGGGTCTGAACACCCTATTCATCAGATCCATGAAAGCTGCCGGCGCATTAGTCAACCCGAAAGGCATTACTAAAAATTCGTAATGTCCATACCGAGTCCTAAATGCAGTCTTCTGGACATCCATGTCTTTAACTTGCAGTTGATAATACCCCGATCTCAGATCAATTTTAGAAAATATTCCTGCACCTCGTAACTGATCAAAAAGATCCTCGATTCGAGGTAAAGGATACTTGTTCTTCACAGTCACCTTGTTAAGCTGTCTGTAATCAATACACATTCTCAGAGTGCCATCCTTCTTTTTAACAAACAGCACCGGCGCACCCCAGGGTGATACACTAGGCTTGATAAAGCCTTTGTCTAACAACTCTTGCAACTGAACCTTTAACTCCTTTAATTCTGTTGGTGCCATTCTATAAGGTGCTCTGGAGACAGGAGCTGTACCAGGCACAACCTCAATTGATAACTCAACTTCTCTTTCCGGTGGCAACCCAGGAAGTTCTTCAGGAAAAACATCAGAAAATTCATTGATCACTGGAATGTCCTGAAGACTAACTGTCTCTCTTTTCGAATCAAGAACTAAAGCCAGGTATGCTTCACATCCCTTTCGAAGAAATCTTTTCGCTTTCATTGCATAAATAACATTGGTTAAGGGTTTAGACTTACTACCCTTAATCAATGTCTCAACTCCCCCATCTTTCTTAACAATTACCGTTTTAGCTTTACAATCTACTATGGCCTGATACTTAGATAACCAGTCCATACCCAGGATTACATCAAATTCGTGAAAAGGTAACACTATCAAATCAGTTGGAAATTCTCTCTTTTGAACTCTAATTGGGCAATTTCTATAAACTTTATTAACATGTATACTATGGCCCAAAGGACTAATCACACATATATCATAGTTCAAATGATCAATACCAGATACATTTCTACCCAGCTCCCCATTACAAATATACGAATGTGTAGATCCTGGGTCTATAAGCACATATACATCAGTATCAAAGAGGGAGAATGTACCAGCTATGATATTAGGAGCATCAGCCTCTTCTCGTCCCTTCATCGCATAAGCTCTAGCAGGAGGTGTCGAAGTAAAGGGTCGATCCACCGTCTCAGATGCATTTCTGGACTGGGCCCTAAACTGGCCCGATCCACTTCTACCTCTACCCCGACCTCTGCTAGGTGAAGGTGCTTGAGAAGCTCCTCGATTACTCTGTTGACTGGAAGCTTGTTCTTGTGTCAGAGGACAATTAGCCATAAAGTGCTCCATACTGCCACACCTGAAACAACTACCTGTAAGCATCCTACAGGTGCCCCAATATCGTCTGAAACAATAGGTGCACTCTGGGGCTTATCCTCTACCTTGTCCTGAAGCAGCACCTCTACTAGATCTCCCTGAATTAATAGTCCCTTGCTGTCTACCTCTAGAAACAGGGCGATTCTCAGATTCTATAGATTGCTCTCCTTGTTGTGCTCTTGTTCTTTTCCCCGAGGAAGAACCACCCCGAGAAAAACTTCTTCTTCTTTGCTCTCTTTCTCTTTTCACATTCTCTTCTTTTTCAACTCGAATAGCGGCTTGCACTAATTGATGATAATCCACAGGATGCAGAGAAATAGGGCCTATCAAATGATTCCGGATATGATCATTCAATCCCTTTTGAAACTGGCGACATTGGAAAGTCCCAGTTAACATAGGCCTTGGTGCATACTTACTCAAGCGACTGAATTCTGCCTCATACTCAGCCACTGACATACCTCTTTGCCTTAGATTCAAAAATTGTTTCAGCTTCTCATCTTTATACGCCTCTGTTACATATCTCTTTTTGAATTCAGCAATAAAGAAATCCCAAGTGAGAATTTCAGGTAGCTGGGGTTGAGTTTGGACTAGCTTCCACCAGTCATAAGCTGCTCCTTGAAGTAAGGACACAGCACAAGCTACCTTCTGACTGACGAGGCATTGAATTTCTATGAACACTCTCTCCAATCTTTCAAGCCATAACTCGGCTTTCTCAGATTCTTCCCAAGTAGAGCCTAAGAATTCTTCCGCACCATGCTTCCTGAGTTCAGAAATAGGAGCCTTGGGTGCAGTCATTCTTTGTAAGATCTGAGCCATGTCTTGGAAAATTTTTAACAAAGCTTCCCCAGCATTGGCAGCAGCTGCACCACCTCGCGAAAATGTAGAGGTGTCGGGCTGAGAAGGATGCGATTGACCCGGTAAATTGCTCTCAGCCAACTCATCTATTCCATCATGATAACCTTCCATTCCGAACTATATAAAAAAAAACACAGGAACAACCACAATCAGCCAACATCAACCTACTTCTATATATCTATAACCCTTGAAATTGCCTATTGGCCAGAACCGCCTAAACCAAGGCGCTCTGATACCAAAGATGTAACTGTCTGGGTTACCTTCCCAGTGTGGCTACACAAGGCACCTATCAGAGCACTCACGGGCGGAACATATCACCATCCCCGTAAGCCCTTGGGCGGAGAGTCACGCTTCGCCACTGTTCACATGCGAGAGTTCCCAAGGATCGGGCGTTACGTATCGCCGTCCCCTTTGCTCTGATACCAAAGATGTAATGATTACACTAGATAATCCTAATTACTGTTACTAATTACTTTTATCTATACAATTATCTTTATTAATTCATTATGAATTATCAGTTATCTATGCATATATGTGCGTGCACACACCATCATACCATATTATTCATGTCACATTGAGAGTCATACTATCTGATATTACATACATAGCTTTAATATTTACATGCCTTTACATATGAATTTATCTTCAACTACCAAAAAGACACAATTAAGTTACATACTTCAGTGCACTCTTCCTAAATTGATGCTGGCTGAAAAATTTGTGGCCCTTGTCCCTGCCCAAACTTCCTACCCTGCGGACCTACACGGATGAACATCCGTGCTAAGCTATAAAGCTTAGTGGGGAACAACTAATATTTGCACATGAATATTATTCACAAGTATGCAATTATAAAGTATATGCACAACATATTAGAAGATTGATTAAATCAATGGATCATTTAACATAAATCATCAACTGTATACATATTCCATCTATCTTATTCATTTGCCTGCTCAATTTCCTGTGGGAGTGGATAACGGGTACTGTGGATACCAAAGGTATCAAATCTGTGAATACCCGAAGGTATTAAATCTGTGGACCCTTTGGGTCAAAACTATGGTCTCATATAGAGACAACTGTGGACTCATGAGAGTCAGACTATAGCAGCTGCAACTATAACCCTATAGGCATGCCTATCTATCCACGACCAAGTCTTTAAGTGCAGGCTTAATTCAATTACTTTTCATATTTTGTGAAATTGTATTAACATATACAACTATAGCATTAATGAATGCAAAATATTTCTCTATCATATATTGCTATTCCATAATATAAAATCAATCATATAGTAAAGAAGTATCATATGCAACATCTCGTTTAAGGTGATGGAACTTACCTTATAATTGAATAATAAACTCTTGAACTTTGAAAGGGTTTTCTCGCTATACATTACAACTCATGATGACTTAGGCACGTTTAAAGCTCAATTAGAGTCATAAAATACAAATATTTAAAATAGAAAACAAAGGCTTATTGTCGCGGTCGCGACGATTGTCGCGCTCGCGACACTTGTCGCGCTCGCGGTAATAATCGCGCTCGCGACAGACAGCGATGGCTTTGAATCACTCTTCAAGTCGCGCTCGCGACCTAAGTCGCGCTCGCGACAGACGGCAATGGCCTAAATGAGCATTTCTTGATGTCGCGCTCGCAGCATAAGTCGCGCTCGCGACACAAGGCTTTCGTTTAATGTCGCGCTCGCGACATAAAACGACGGGGCAACCGCCTTAACGTGATTATTGTTCAAAAATCCTGTAAATTAATGTACAAACTCAGATTGCATCTCAATTTCGACATACCAAACGGATTTTTGAGAAAACACTATCTTCTACAAAGTTTTAGGTTTACATTTCTAGTTTCCAAAACATCAAAAATCATTTCAATAGGACTTGTAAATCTTGAGATATTACATAAAAACCACAGGCTGTTCATAAGGACATATTTTCAATCATAATCAGAAATCAATCCCGTTTTTCACTATCATGCAATGAGAATCAGGTTTTGGTCTCTTCTAACAAAATCAAGGATTACAAGTCTAGTTTCCATACCAATTGGAATTTCATCATTTGAATAACTATAGTTCAAGATATGAGCAAAAATATACAGACTGGTCAAGTGATCCTTAAGACAGTTTTCATATTTTCAACTCAAACATGCATTTTATCAACTATAATCCATCTTCAAGCTTATAATCATCCACAAAATACAGGAGAGAGACACTCCAGACCTCTCTCATGACAAATCACAAGACTTTACACACAAAGAAAACCCTAAGTTCCCATACCTTACTAAGCTCCAAGTCTTCTTCAACCTTGGAGAGCCTCTTTCCCTTTTCTTTGGCTTGATTCCCCTTCTATAATATAAAACACTTCCATAAATATTACACAAACTAAACAAAGAACAATACAAATTAAAGAAGAATCAAGATTACCTTAAGATTAAACTAAGAACAATCTTTCTTTTCCTTTTCCCACTTCAAAGAAATCTTTTAGAGAGTGAGAGAGAGAGAAGATGAGAGAGAGAGTGGAGTTAGAGAGGATGAAGATGAAGATTGGAGACCTCATGATGGCCGGCCAACTCTCCCAAAATATCTCCTCTCTTCTTTCCTTCTCAATGGTCCACATGTCAATTTAAGCTAAACTTGCCATTTAGTCCCTCATCTTTCCTTAATTCAAATTCTACCCCAAATCTTACCCTTTAGCTTTTCAATTAGGTCCTTCATTATACATTTATACTTAATTAAGCATAATCACTAATTAATTAATTAGTGAAAATTCTTCTAGGGTATACTGAGGGGTATTACAATATTAGTGGCACTACAGATCTCCAACTCGCATGTCCACTAGTACAATATTGTGGCAACAGGTGCATCACATTTTTATACGGTTCTCACACCATCTACAAATTTAATTTAATAATCAGCTTCATATTTGTAGAAACTAATTATTTTTAATTTAACATTATTAACTCAATTATAATAAATATAAAACTAGTCATAGCGCTGCACGTCCAATGCCTCTCGAAAGTTGTTAACATTTTTATTATTATTGTTTATTAAATTCAATCAGGCTCGCCACCTATTACACAATAAATTATGAACTTAGTCAGCATATTTTTTTAAAAAACAAAACTAAAAATGTTTTAAAATTACAAATCATAAAATTAATTTTACCTAACACTATACGGTCTGTCGTGATCTACATTAACTCTGTGAATAAAAGTTGGCCTAAATTGAGGGAGTCTTTTTCATGCCCATATTTGAATTAACTGGTGATATTCGCCAAGTCCATTTGCATTAGGTCGGGTCGTTTGGCATAACTCCCTATATAGTCATGCCAAAACTGTTGATCCCCGGCTATATTCACCGGTTTCAGCTAAATTCTTCAATAGCGGCAGCCACATAAAATGAACATAATTATTAACTTGGTTAGGACATAGTTGTCCACCAATACAACGCAGAATCCAAGCACAGGCAAAATATTGTATTTGGTAGTCTGTAGCATCGGCCGGTAAGTAATTAAAATTTTCAGACAACCACGATATTCTTAATTTTAGTCCTCTAATTTCTTCAACAGGGGGAACAATGCTCAACAACTGATCGCAAAACTCAGAAAAGTCATGGTTTAAATGCCCTGTAACTGGACGTCCTTCCACAGGTAACTCGGTAAGTACCTATATATCTTCTAGAGTTATTGTAGTTTCACCAACTGAAAGGTGGAAAGTATGTGTCTCTGGCCTCCGCCTCTCTATAAGAGCAGTCATCATGTAAGCATTAGCAGTCATACTACCGATCTGAGACACACCATAGAAACCTGATAAATGAAGGTAATGTATGATCCTTTCTTCAAAGTTCTTATCGTGACTATCAACACTAGCTCTAGGTACAAACAAGACTTGGTGTTCAACCTGAAATAATAAAATTTAACAAATAAATATATATAGTATATATTTTAAAATTATTTATTATTTAATGTTTCATTGAGAAAAATCTTACAACTCCGTTCCAAACCACATCAACTCGGTGCTTGCCATTCATCATCAAAAGCTCATCATTGTACAGTCTTGAATTAATAAATTGCTGTCTTCTAACAGGTTCCATTTTCTTTATCTATATGCAAATACCCCAGCATGTGTTACGTGTGAACATACAAAAATTATTATTACTAATTAACTGTAAATTTAAAACAAATAAATTTCGCATAACAATAATATATTTACCACATAATACATAAATTATATAATATATCAAAATTTAATCGCATAAAATATACCATATAATTGTAAAATATACTGTGAATTTTTTTAAAATTTTTTATTTATATTATAACATATTCTTTTTTTTTTAATATAATTTTTCTCATTTATTATGACAATTTTCAAATACGACACAAAAATATAAAATATTCTAACACACTATCCTAGTTCAATTAGTCCTCGTACATGCAACTTTTCAAATTTTATTATTATTTTCACAAATAATATTATATTATAAACTAAGTACATGCATGAATATTTATACTAACGAATTCAATATTAATATAAATTTAACCTAACCCGCATTTTGTCCACAACTAAACATATATTTCACTTAATAATACAAATTTCGATTTACATTTAGAACAAATTTCACAAATAATAATACATTTTTTTCTTTAAAATTCAATAAAATTATAATATAAATATATATTTTATTTCTATATGTCACCGTATTGCGACATTTTACATAACACTAACATCAAATTTAAATATGAACATAAAATTTTTATACTATATTAAAGTGTTTACTTGCATTTTTTTCCTTCTTGTTTCCAAAATAATCAATAAAAAAATCTTCACAATCCATAATAACATTTAATTTAAGTGTTTGATAATTTTATTTAAATAAATTTATATAAATTATACTTACCTAATATTACTTCGAGATCAACTCTTCAATATATATATATATATATATATATATATATATGAATGGTTTAAATGATGGAAGAAGAATGAAATGTAGAATGAGATGATGGTGAAGCTGTGAAAATGAAAGAGTGAATGAGAAGAGAAGGAAAGTGAAAAAAATGAAGTGAAATGAAGGAGGGAGGGTCGGATTTTTTTGTCTCCTCTCCGGTCAGGCTGATTTGACGGCACAGAGGCTGACAACACAGGTGGTAGCTGCATCATCCACCGGGAGCCGACACGTGGCAGCTGCAGGAGGGGGGCTAGCTAGGCGTTGACCATGCAGTTAACGACTGTGTCTTCAACAGCGCAACGACATGTGGTATCTTAGGGGAGGCGTGGCTCAACGTGGAGGATGCTACTGGCTCCTTTGTCTTCATATGCGGGTCCCACCACGCGTTTCCCTAGGCAATGACGCTGGTATTCTATGCTTTTTCATAAAATAACCCTACCCTTTTTAATTATTTTCTGGCACATCTCTTCTCTTAAATATTTATTTTTTTAACATTATTAAAAAAACTCCGAAATTTTTCATTTAAAACAAAAATAAATAAATAAATAAATTTATTATTATTGTTGCTGTTATTATTATTATTATTATTATTAAGTTTGAATTTGGAAGAGGAGTGGGGTAGGGCAGGGCCTAAAATGACCGCTTTGTAAACGGATCTTGATGACGTGGGTATAGATTGCAGCCTATTGTCTTCCAATTTTATTGGGTTAATTACTTAAATGTTAAGGGTTTATTTATTTATTTATTTTTTGTTGAAACCTTAAATGTTGAGTTTTTAAGTATATTTTCTTGTCAAAACTTTAATATATTAATTTATAAAAGAAAAAAGACTTTTATTATCTAATTTTTCTTAAACTTGAGAATTTGGTTTATAAGGTTTTTCTAGTTCACAATTTAATAATTTTTAAAACTATATCGTTCATTATAAGAAAGCAATGATATCTAATTTTAACTATAAATTTTATTAAAAAAATTAACTTATAAATTTTCAAACTCTTAAATGAGTGATGGTTACAAAACTAGTTTTTATTGTAAATTTTTAAAACTATCTAATATTATTGACTAGCCAATAATTAATTTTTTTAAATAAAATCTTTATTTAAATTTGATTAATGGGAATTTGTAGATTAAATTAACAATAAAGTGCCACTTGTGAATTATAACCATTTTTACACTCCTGTTTCAAATTTTCAACACGTCATTTAATCTATTCCTCAATTATTATTGATTTAATTGATGATTTTTTTATTGATTTGATTGATCAATTTTGTTTTATAAATATAGTTTACCCATGTATCTTTTCTTCTTAAATAATTAAAGGCCATAGTATTCCACTTTTCCTTGTACGTTGGACAAATAAAAATGGTTACTAAATACAACTCAATATAGAAAAGAAAATAAATCAAAAAGTGAAGTACATTATGGTGGGTTCATTGATAATACATGTTTTAACATAGAAAAAAAGAAGAAAAAGAAAGAAAAACTTTTAGGGAGAAGCAAGCATACACTAATTAATCGGCTTATCAACAATTTTATTAATTGATCTATTAATTTATTTAATTGTTATATCAATTTTAAATTGATTTATTTGGGTTGGTTTATATATTAACTATTAAAAAAATTCATCATGTAAATTTAATAAATTATACAATTTTTAATATTATTTTTAATAGTTAAAAATATTTCAAAAATAAAAAATACAAATAAAATATAGTTTATATTAAAAAATAAAAAAATTGATAATTAACTATATTCACTGTAAAATTAACATTAAAGTGCTCATTATATACATATAATGAATAAATGATTATAATAAAAAGATAATTTCAATATTTATTTAGTAAAAATATATATTATAATAATATTTTTAAAATTAATATATCATAATATTTATAAATTATAAAAATATTAAATAATTTTAGTATAAAAATTAAAATATAACATAATATATATATATATATTGGTTAATTATTGATTAATTATTAATTAATTATTGATTTTAAAAATAAAAATTACAATTTTAAATTTTTAATTTAATGAATTTAAATTAAATTTGATTTCGAAACGATTTTCAATTAATGAAAAATTCAATTTTTTGCACCTTACTTTCCATCTCCACTAATACATTATACATTAAGAGGAATACTATTATTCTCTTGTAAAAAAAAATTGTTTAAAAATATCTTTGAATGCCTTCTGAGATTAGATAACTGTACCAATTCAAACCTACTCATTGACCTCAAATTCAGTAGAAGCCACTTGGATAGCTTAGGTAAGACATTTGTCCAAATTGTCAAAATTAAATTAATTTCAGAAAATATTGACCACTTCTCTTCTTTAGAGAAAAATCATATTTACTTTTCATATTAACAAAATTTTGTATATGTTTAACATATATATACAACTATATTTTTTTATCTTCTAAAGAATTATAAACTTATAATTCATTTAATAGGTCAAATATATTATCGAATATAAAATTGCTAAAAACTAATACAATTTTAAGTGGTTTTATCATTTCTTTGTGAATTTCCTAAATTTATGAGGATTTTTTGTGGATGTGAAAGCGCAGACTATGCAGCTCAACTTTCACTTTATAATTTATTTAAACATTAATTTTGACGATGATATATTTATCAATTTTATAAATAATAAATATAAATTTATGCTATTTTTGAAAAATTAGATCGCACCTATTCAATCGCACGGATATAACGTTATATAACATTAAAATAAAAAAAATCAAGTCGTTTTATTTTCAATTTTCATCAGTTTCATTATATATGTGGAACACTTATTTCTATTATAATAGTTTAATTTCATATTATTATAGTTGAGTGCCACTTGTTCTAAATTTTCAAAAGGAATGTAAAAGGCCAAAATTGAGAAACAAAATTTATTTACTAATATTTCAATTGATATAATATTATTTATAATCTTTTTACATGTGGCTCCTGAATAAATAAACACGAGGCGTACTGTAATATCAATTATATTTTAATTTTAAATATGAAAAGTCATATTATAGCACCTAAATATGAAAAATAAAATTGCTCATTTTGTGAGATATTAAAAATAAATTTACACCTTAATCTCTTGCAAAATTAATAAATATACATGTTTAATAAATCATTATTGAAATTAACGAATTATGACCTTAAAATTATCTCCACATGTATTAAGCCAAAAGCATACTATTACCAAGAAAATTGGTTTTGAAAAGCGAACCACACGTTTTAATCACAGTGAACCACACGTCGTGCAAGAAAAAAGGAAAATTGTGATGGAACAAAATTTAGAGAAATTTCCACGAAAGAGAACCAGCCGCAAACCTTAACAAATTCAATGTCATTATTTCTTAATTTATTATTATTATTATTATGAAAACTTCTTGCCTAGGCTAAATCTAGAAAAATTTTATGGTTCTGACAAAAAGCATATTGTCATATTATTACTTTACTATAAATCAGTTAATCAATCTACTAATAATTTTACTAATCAATTAATTAATTTCAATTCATTGCTGTAACATTTTTTATTTTTAACTAATTTTACGAATTAATTTATTAATTAACTACTAAAAAATTTTAAGATATTAATTTAATAAATTATATAACATCCATTAAAAATAAATTATAGTTAAAAATGTTATACAAATGAAAAAATACAAATTAAATATAACATCCATTAAAAATAAAAAAATAAAATTTTCATAATTAGTTATAAAAATTAAATATATTTAATATAAAATTAATAATAAAGTACTAATTATACATATATAATGAATAAATAACAGTGATAACAATTCGAAAATATCCAAACTGCTATCGGGTTACTCTGCTGAATTGCTCCCATGATCCTTGAAACAAAGGAAAATCTAGTTGTCGGTTCGGTCAAAAGTGAATTATTTGACGGTCAAGTTAGCAAACGGTAAAATGAGGTAATTTTGTAGAAATTGGCTAACAAAACTCATACCTGAGTATCTTCCGTATTTAATGGGAAAAGACTCCCCCCTCTATCCGAAAATTGAGTCTCGGTCCTCCTTGGAATAGGAGTCCTACCTGGGATAAGAGTCTCGCCTAAGCAGGGGACTTCCCAAAAGAAGGGATCTTAATTATGATTGGTATCTTAAACAGAGTGGGCCGTTCATGAACCTTGAAAAGTTCCACCGGCCTAAAGCCCAAACAAACTCAGGTCCAGTCCGGTTATCATAAGTCCCCCACCGAGGTCTAGAGGCATTTATGTCGAGCTGATTGGACCGAGCCCTAGACCGAGCTGGGTTAACTTGGTCTGGGAAAGATTGAGTCGCTTCGCTCCCTACGCCGGCAATAATTGTAGAGAAACACCCCCTCGATCCCTGCAATCGCCGTAATGTCATCATTATGATCCTCGTGTTATGAGCGCCTACCTGTACTCCTAATTAATTTCATGTGCTTCGACACTATCATAGCCGTTCTTCTAGCCTTGATCCAACGGTTCATCACTCCTATAAATACCACCTCCGCTTAATCATTTCCACCTTTTCTCATTTTTTTCTCTGCGACTATTTCCTGTCTTTCTCTGTCACTCCCTCAGCTTTCCTTTTCTATGCCATTCTTCGATTTTTCATCCCAATCCCAAGTTAGTTCTTTGCAACCTACCCTAAATTATTTTATATATTTCCTGCTATTTACTTTACGAGTATGAGTGAATCGATCGATTCTAGTGAAGTCAAAATATCTAATGGCTTGCTAGATGACAATACTCCGAGCACCTCAATTTGGAGCTATTCCCTCGATGACTCCCCTAGCGAGCTTCCTTTTCTTCGCACTTCTACTACCGTTCCCGAGCCCGAGGTAGTTGTTACGGCTGATAATCTAGCCATAATCGATTTTTTATCCCAATCCCAAGTTAGTTCTTTGCAACCTACCCTAAATTATTTTATATATTTCCTGCTATTTACTTTACGAGTATGAGTGAATCGATCGATTCTAGTGAAGTCAAAATATCTAATGGCTTGCTAGATGACAATACTCCGAGCACCTCAATTTGGAGCTATTCCCTCGATGACTCCCCTAGCGAGCTTCCTTTTCTTCGCACTTCTACTACCGTTCCCGAGCCCGAGGTAGTTGTTACGGCTGATAATCTAGCCATAGGGACTTCCAAGCCAAAGCGCCCAAAAATTAGGAGACCATTCAGAGCCAACCCCTGAGTTCCTGAAATCAGCTCGACCATAAAAGCTACCGAGCTATCGGCCCTAAAGGCTCACTTGGGGATATCGGCCCAATATAAGCTCTTAGCTTCAGACTCTGCCACGTTTGCAAACACTGACCTACAAGACAATAAGAAATTGATTCTTTATGAGGTCGTCGTTCATGCTGGGGCCATTTTTCCTTTGACCCACTTTGAGACCTCATTCTTACAATACTACAACCTTACGGTGGGCCAAGTGCATCCTAACGCTTGGCTCACCTTGACTGCACTCCAAATTTGGATTGACAAGAAAGCCCTAGATCTGACAGTTCACCTCTTTAAAGCCACGCACATAGTCGGGCTCCATAATATGATGGAAGATCTTGTTATATCCAAGCTCAGCCGGGCTGTGGGCCATTCTCAGGCAAACCGAACTCCTTGAAGAATTGGAAAAACAGATTTTTCATCGTGAAGATCGAGTCTGACTTCCCCTTTCGCACTTCATGGGGTCCCTTCATCAATCATAATAATCAACGCGTACAATTAACTTCGAAAGAGGAGGGAACCCTAGCTCGGTGGAGGGAGCTCGCTTATAACAAGATCGATATTTATGACTTTTTAGACCCTCAATCGGCTCCTGAATTGCCTGGTGAAATACGAGGTATCTGTATTCTTCTTTCTCCTTTGTATACGAATCTAATTTGTTTCTCATCCTGTTTGTGCTTTGCAGTTATGAAGAGGGCGAGAAAGTCTTCCTTTAGCGACAAATTCGAAGCCAAGAAGTAGAAGACTGGGGATGCTTCTGAGCTAGCCACCTTGGCTTCCTCCAATCCCCCTTCTGGTGCTTCCGAACCCATGGCTCGACCCCTACCAACTTTGGCTACGGAACCTCCTACAGGTGCCTACCCTGCCACCCGAACTGAAGTAAGTTCGGCTCTTATCAGGAAACCAAGTCCTCCGGCCCCTACTTCCATCACAATTTTAGACACATCCTTGACTTTTGAAGTTCGAAGAACTCCACAATCAGGTCGGCCTTCCATGATGTTACCAGGACCCTCCTCCGATCGTGCTCCACAGGAAAAAAGCCTTTGATTCTCCTGGCTGGGGGGAGAAAATTTCTCAAACTATTGAGGAAATTCGGGGCATATGGCTGCATAACAAGAATGCTTACAGCTCGTCCAATCTCAACTTCAACAGCTTCTGCTCTTTGCTGACATGTATTCCAGACGAGGTGACATCCCTCGTTAATCTGAAGGTGGAGCATCTCTGCGCTATCATAAGGAAGCACCAAGTTAAGGTATTTTTGGTTCTTTTTCTAGCTCTTGGCAGTGCTCTTTAAACATATCTTAAAGCGAGTAAACCTAATCCTGAACTTCTATCTCCCCTTTTCTTTTTTTATTGTTTTCACATAGCTCAATTTGAGCCAACGCTACTATTGGAAAAATGAGTAGGCTCCTTAGGCTGCTAAAGGAAGAGAAAAGGATATTGAAGGATCTCGCTGTGAAGCTGAAGGGAAGAGCCACGATTCCACCCAAAGTTGGCAGAATTAAGTTTGTAACACCCTTACTGAACAGTTTAACTGAAACAAGTGATAAGACGGAAATTTTTTTTTTCAATCTTAACTAACCAACGACTCCAAGTTTGACAAAAAAAAATACTTATAATTTAAGTAAGCCGATAAACTATAATTGTCTGAGTGACTAATTACCAAATAAAAATTCGGCAATATAACGTCTAAAAACTTAACTATTCCACCTGAAAAATCAGACAATTTCCTCAGCCCATCAAGGGCACAACAATACACAAATAATTTCATCATACATCTCGTCCATCCATTCTCTTATCAATCACATTTTCTAAGATAAGTTAATATTACAAATTACATTCTTAATTCACTATAATACTCCAAAGATAGAAACAATTTTACATTCAAAATCGCCTCGCTACATCTGTGAACCTAAAAAGATGAATTGCTCGAAACTAGATCCCTTCTTCTGAAGGTTGAACCGAAGCAACTGTCTAACCAAAAATAAGTCTATCCTGCTACTTACACGGATCACAAAACCCGTGCTAAGCTATAAAGCTTAGTGGGGAACAGAGTAATCTAAAAATAATCTTTTAAACATGTAATATCAATTATCCAAGTACAAAGTTGATAACACTCTTAATAGATACTTCAATTACAATAGATCTCAGTTCTTACATTCAGCAAAAAATCACAAGCATAAGCAACAGAACATCTTACTTACATAGGCAATAAAACTTATTAACTCAGTAATCAATGCATCATTCATTGCTACAACAAAAGACATCCGGCATATTTCTTTCCTACATTTATATCATTTAAAACATTGTATGCATTCAAAGTTCACCTTCATTTAATCATTACATAATCTTAACAAGGTGAACAATATAATACTTAACATCATAGTGTGCCATATATTATGTAATTAATCGATAACAGAGTGGTATATATACTACTTACCTTTATATATATATATATATATATATATATATATATATATATATATATATATATATATATATATATATATATATATATATATATATATATATATATATATATATATATACATACATACATAATGCTTATATAGATTTAAAGAATCACATATTCCACAATATTATAACTTTTAATTTATTATCCAGTTGTTGTACCTACATAAAAAGATAATTCTTATGCACATTAGTTCTGAACCATAACGTTTCTTATCTTTTACACCTTTTTAACTTATTTTCACATTAATGCCCCTAGAACAGTGCCGACAGAAATACTCAGACTGGATATACGGGATGTGGACCCCATGGGCCACAAACAGATTGAAAAATGATCTCAAAGACCATTTTTCCACGTAGTAGATACCAGGTACAAACAGAAGTTATGGAGATCAGTGATCCTACCATAACTAAGCAAGTCGTCATGACTTGCACCGCGGTACAGAATTCCTGTGGCTAGCCAATTATATCCTGAGCTAGTTTTTACTGCCAGACTATTTCCTAAGGGCGCAAAAGATCACTTACTTTCAGTACATTTATCAACTTTATCATCATTTCAATCCAGATAATACATTTATTCATCAGAACATTCAATATTCTTGTACAGTTTGTGAACCATCATTCACTTATATCATGAATTATTTCACAATAATTCAGCAATTTCTCTTTACATTACTCTTCAGTCATCAAAGGAGTTTACTTAATATACATTCTTTCAAATTACTTTTAAACTTTCAAATAACCATATATTAACAATACTCATACTTGTCATAATAGTTTATGCATTGCTAGACTGCTTTCATGAAAATGAAATCATATATAATCACATTCACTATGAGCGTCTAAAACAACACATAAACATATAGTCATTTCAGAAAGACGTACCTGCATGGTTCGTTATAGCCATCTCACCTGCTCTATAGTACTCAATTTAACCATCACATAGATACTCAACTAATACCTCAAATACATATATTCAGTTACAAATCTGAGATCAATATCTACCTACACCATTTCATATTGTTTTAACGCCTATAGATGCATATAAGCTCAATATCATAATCACATATCTAAATACATAATCTTAAAACACCAATATATTAAAGCAAACACATGTAAATGCATAGCATTTAATCGTCGATCTTCTCATGATACCATAAGAGCGTAAACATAAAACTATGTCTACTCCCTTTATAATAATGATATTCATTTGTGTTATTCAAGTATTAAACAAAGATTCATAAAGAAACGAGTATTTCCTAATATTTCTCAATTCATTATATTTTAAGGTATTTCTATTCTTTACATGTTTGTATTACATTTATACTAATAGCCTACTACTATATTAGTTACATTCTCTCTTGTTTCGTATTATGACATTTTAATTTTCAATTATCGTATATTAAATTTCAAATAATCATCTTTTTACTCTATCATGATCTCCTGCGTATCAAATAACTTCTTTGTTTAATATCTTAGCACATTGCATAATGAAAGATAATAGCATATATGAAGTTAAAATACTTCCTAACCCGATACTTGTACAAGTTTTATAGTAAGAAATGAGAATAAACTTTACTTAGCTTTAACTATCTCCAAGAGTAACCTTTTATGTTTGTCTTTTGACTTGATCAATTTCTGATGTATTAAGACTTTAGCCGTCCTATTCTAGTCACCTGTCTTTTACTAAATTAGCAAGTATACAATGATAGCAACTACGACTATTGAACATAAATTCTTATTATTACAACAGCGATATATTACTTTATTATCATGTTATCAAACCATATAATTATAGAGTAAATCCATACATCATTATGCCATTACATATTGTCTTAACATCTATACATACATGTAAGTTCAATATCATAACTACCTATCTAGATGCATAATCTGACAACCCATATATTTTTAACCCAACAAGTAAAACTACATAGCGTTTAGCTATCATTATTCTCATGATACCAAAATTTTTCTTTTATAGTCTATTAGATCATAATAATTACTAAGTTACTTAACAATATTATTCCATGCAATTTCTCTCATCATCATAGCATAGTGAATTCTTACTATATGATATAACCAAAACTTGATAAACATAAGTTAAAACACTGTTGCATTCATATATGGCAACCATACTTTCCAACTTCTAAAACTAAGCCACAACTAAGTTGAGTTATCCTTACCATTTTCTTACTCTATTGCCTTATGTTTTATGTCGTTAGAGATAGATATATCACACTTAAGTAATCAAGAAGGCTATATCACTTATAATGTACAATCTATTTCCTTAAATGAAATCTCAAAATTTCAATCCATTAAATCTCCACGTAACTCATGCCTTTTTAATTGACATTCTACTCAAATCACATCTTAAACTCACTATCACTTCGTATTTTTAAGACCCGTCAATAACTTTTACATGCCATTAACATATACTAATAATTCCTGTGACACTTTTACAATAAATTTAAGCATACACGATAACACGAAATAAATCAATAACTCGACAACTTTATAATTTCTTCAACTAAGTTGTCTGTTCATTTTTTCATCTCAATCATATTTTAGTTTTACAAATCCTTAAGCCTTGAAATCAACCTATTTAAACCATTAAAACTCAAATTATCCATATGTAAAGGATTTAACTAACTACTCATGAACAATGCCAACTCTAAGCCTTTAATCTCCTTAAAGAACATATATATAAGGAAAAAAAATATGGTTCCCATACTCTGCTACTAACAAACATTTACAAATTTAATCAATTTTCAATAATTTACGAATTTACTTAACTAAATGTCACAGAGAAAATTTAAGTATCCCATACCTATATAGAAGAAATTAGCTTCAAACTGCCTGTTTCAGTCCTCGCCGGACCGGTCACCGGTGATTTACTGGAGCCTCACCGGAGATGCACGGTCAGTGCCAGAATGGAGTTCATGCCACCCCAAGCTTGCCGGCGGTGGTCACGCGCCTTACCGCCATCTCAAGCCGTCGAAAAACACGCTGGAAGGTAGTGGCCACCACACTTTCGATCTCCCTAACGCCGGTGATTGAGAGAAAAGGAGGACATGGAAAGGATCGATCCGTCGCTGGCAGTTCTCCGGTGGTGGTCGTACCACCATCTGCCGCCGTGACCCGCCGGAACGAAGGGAGGAAGCTTCTGCAAGGAGAGAGAAACGGGGAAGGTGAAGGGGAAAGGCGTTAGACGCCGTGGCTGGTGGAGAGAGAGACGATCGGAGGGCGGCAGCGATGAGGCGGCTACCGGCAACGCGCAGCGCCTCCGACCAGCGGGAACCAGCTCCTCCCTCGCTCTCCCTCTCTCCCCGATTCTCCTTCCCTTTTCTTTTTTTTTTTCTCTCTTTTCTCAATTATTTGGCCCAAAATCCCAATTCAAACCTCCAATATTTACATATAACAAAAGATTATCCCACACAAGTTAATCTGTAGGAAATCAACCCATATGACAACTCCGGGCGTTGTCATTTGGTGTAATAGCATCTGTTGAATCTAACATCGCATATGACAACTCCGGCAAACACCTTCTATCTCCGACGCTCGTGAAGCTCCAAGTATGGCACGTGTGCCAAGGCATCTACACCAAAACTCTTGTCCCTTCTAACTCTTCCCGCTCTGTTCCCTCCCTCACCATCACTTCTATTGCGTCCTTTCTTTTTGCTCTGGTAATTAATCAAGTCTTTAGTTTTTCTTCTGTTTGGTTTCTCAAAAAAGGAAAGTAAAGAAGAAGATTATTTAGGAAATTGAAAATTGAGGGAGCAGAGAGAATTAAGCTTAGATGAATGCTATAATTTGAATAATTAATAGATAGTACCTCAATTTAATGGCCAGGTTACAAGTTAATGGAATTATTTGTTTATTGGAATCTAGAGGATCAAGGAAAAGCTAATTTATTCTTCCTTAGGTTTTTCTCTCTCGTACTCCTGATCAGCTCCGGCTTCTGCCTCAATATAGCCCAATGGGTAATGGAAGTGTTACCCATTTTGATTCTTACTTGGCAAAAACTGGTTCTTTCACCTCTTCTTCTACCTCGATTTTAACTTCGTCGCCCATATCTCCTCTATCAGATTCGTCACCGCTTTCTCTGAGCAACCCTTAGGTTATTTGTGGGTCTCTCAACTCTGTAAGTGAGATTGTAGCATTTATGCGTGGTTTGTAATTCGAAAAGATGAAAATTGATTGAAGTTCATGAGGCATACAGAGTGGATTTGGATTCAGATTACCTCATAGATCATCACTAAGACCCGAATTATTCAGCCTACCTTGATTGAGTTGAGTCTGGTTTAGGGATTGCAATTCTTTTTGTTGTTTTTCCTAATAGGGAATTGTTTCAGGGGCCTTTCAATTCTTCTTCTCTGTAACTTTGTGAATATGAATTTGGAAATTTTGTTAATTACTTGTTAAAACTCCTTTCTAATTAAATAGTAGAAAAGGAGAGAGAGATATGAAATATCTCTATTTTGTGGCAATGGCGAAAACCAATCTCCTCTGTAAACAAACGTTAGCATTTTTTTTGTTCATCAATTTGTCTTTCGAATTGTTCTTTTCATTTAATTTTTTTGGATAATTAAACTCCGTAAGTTGTTAGCTTATGTTTAATTAATGTAATTATCTTAATTTTTTTCCCTTCTAATCAAACACATAAACTTTAATCTTCAACCAAACTTACGCTTCCTCATTTTCTATCTAAAAAAGAAATCAGAGTTTCAAGTTCAGATTCAAAGGAGAAAGACAATTGGTCTAAGTCGTTTTGGGGATTCAAAAGCAGCAATTTGAATTGTGACATCAAAAAAAGTTTAATATGCTCTTTATCACTTCTATTGCAAAGCAATTCAACGAGATCAGTGCCAAATCCGAAGCAAAAAGCAACCATCACCGGTGACACCACATACAAATAGCTTTGATTTTGATGGACAGAGAGATAGAAACGAGAAGGGAAGGGAAGGGAAGAGAAACATAGTTTTAAGGGTCATGTGCAATACACATGACAAACACATGAATGCTAAGGTGTCTCATTTTTTCCAAATCGAGTCCTACGTGTCAAGTGATGTCGTGCCACGTGTCATTTGGAGTGCCACGTCAATAGACAGCCAATGGAGATTGGTCAAACAAACGGCAACGTCAAATTAGGGTGGCATTGTCCTAATTTTCAAACTTTAGAGCCGACATTACACCAAATGGAGTTTTAAGGTTTAAATTGCTTTTTTTGCTAAATATTAGGGATCAAATTATACTTTTAGCCTTTTATTAAACTGAATATAGTTTATTAACTTTAGAAAAACTGAATTTTTTATATATTTTTATAAATTTTTGCAAAGATATAATTAAATTTTTTTATATTCATATTTTTTAGCTTTGAACAAAAACTGAATATAGTGTATTAGGTTTTGTTAAAGTTAATATAGTTATTAACTTTAACAAAACTGAATACACTATATTTAATTTGAGTAAAACTGAATACAATGTATTAGATTCTATTAAATTGAATATAGTGTATTAACTTTGACAAAACTGAATTTTTTATATATTTTTATAAATTTTTGGCAAAGATGTAATTAGATTTTTTATATATTTATATTTTTTAGTTTTAAATAAAGTACTGAATATAGTGTATTAGGTTTTATTAAATTGAATATAGTATATTAATTCTGGCAAAACTCAATATAGTGTATTAGATTCTATTAAATTGAATATAGTGCATTAACTTTGGCAAAACTGAATTTTTTATATATTTTTATAAAATTTTGGCAAAGATGTAATTAAATTGTTTATATATTCATATTTTTTAGTTTTGAGCAAAAACTAAATATAGTGTATTATATTTTATTAAATTAAATATAGTATATTAATTTTGAAAAAACTGAATACAATATATTAGATTCTATTAAACTGAATATATTGTATTAACTTTGCCAAAACTGAATTTTTTATAAATTTTTGGCTAAAATGTAATTAAATTTTTTATATATTCATATTTTTTAGTTTTGAGCAAAAACTAAATATAGTGTATTAGAGTTTATTAAAGTAAATATAGTGTATTAATTTTGGCAAAACTAAATACACTATATTTAGTTTAAGTAAAATTTAATACGTACAGTGTATTAGGTTTTATTAAATTGAATATAGTGTATTAAATTTGTTCAAAGTGAATACAATGTAATTAAATTGCTTATACATTCAAATTTTTTTTAGTTTTGAACAAAAATTTAATACAGTGTGTTAGATTTTATTAAATTAAATATATTGTATTAATTTTGGCAAAACTGAATATCCTATATTCAGTTTGAGTAAAACTGAATATAGTGTATTGAATTTTATTAAAGAGAATACATTATATAACTTGAACTATATTATAAATCAAACTGCCAACTTTGATGTTTCCATTATTTTTTTTATTTCTTGTATGTTAAATTCTTGATCTATTTTGAATTATATTTTTAGATGGAAAGAAATGAGGCAGATAATAGTACGAATGGAAGTGAAAGCAACGAAAAAGCATTAACAATTGAGCATCCAAAGAATTTGGATACAAGCAATGGAGTAAAACTCGATTCAAATCCAAGATGAACTAATAATTGAAATTCCTTAAACCGTAAAAAATTCTGCAATAATTAAGATTCTAGAAGATCTGCTAAAAAATCTGTTGAATCCTGCATTTTGGACTGAGATTTGTATCTACCAAACTCCTAAAAGGCTTCAACACATAAATCCCAAAGCTCACACTCCTCAATCCATCTCCATTGGACCTTTTCATTAAAATGACAAGTTATTACACCCAACGAACAAGCAGAAATTAGTTTGATTTAAAATTTTTTCACTTCCATCGCGGATAACTTTTTGCCGGACATCTCCGACACCCTTGAGTAACTGGCCAAAAGTGGACGAAGTAAAAAATTTTGGTGCGACAAAGAGAATAAGATAGAGATTTGCTAAAGAAAATAAATTGAGTATTTTTGAAAGGAAAAATTTAAGAAACGGCAACTATAAAAGAATAAATTTATAAAATGGCATTTAAAAAAGTTGAAAAATGAGCGTTAATAATTTTGGAAGTGAGTTTTATTTTTCTTGGCAATCATGAAGAAACCCCTTTAAATTACAAGTCCACTCGAGCCGGATCCGGATCCGCATCCATATAAATAGATGTATTCAGTATTCACAATCATGACACTTACACGTTATTTATAATTTTTTTCTTTTAATTTTCCTGGAAAGCGGATGGGTTCATGTCCCTCAAATTGTTTTATAGATACAGCCACGTTAAGTTAGGTGGAATGGAAGTGCCTCTGTTTCCTTATTTGTGTTTAGGTTTACATGGACTTTGATGCTAAAGTCCACAGCATACAGTAATCAGCATTAGCCGCCCTCTTTACGCTAGAGATTTGGTCGCTTTCATTTATATTGCTCATTAATCTTGAATTGAATCCGAGTTGTGACCAAGTTGAATGCTCTGACTCTCGGGGTGTGAAAGGAAGCCTTGGCCTATTAAGAAAATTCTTTTCTTTTTGAATGCCATTTAGGGCGAAAATATATATAATAAATAAGAATATATATATACATATAATTTTTTTTTAATTTTATAAATAATATTTAAACTTTACAGAACACAGTAGAGAAGGGAAAATAGTAAAAATAATTAGGGAAAGTGACTTTTTAAAACAGAAAGAAGGAATTATATTACATATGAGTTCTTTCCGGTTGCCTAAAAACTTATGCAAATCATGGATGCTAATTACAATTGGTGTTTAGTGCTTTATATTCTCTTCACATGCTTCTCTGTTAACTCTTATTTATCTCTTGCTTTGGTAACAATCTCTGCAAACCATTCTCTCTCCGGTGACCAAACCATTTCATCAGAGCAAGGGAAGTTTGTATTGGGATTCTTCAACCCAGGTAACTCCTCAAACTACTATATTGGCATTTGGTTCAATACAGCATCTGAAGAGAAAGTAGCTTGGGTAGCAAATAGGGATAAACCAGTTTCTGATAAACACACTTCAATTTTAAGAATCTCAAATGGTAACCTAATTCTTCTCGATGAAAATGGTGATGCTGTATGGTCAACAAGTTTGAGCTCCACAACTTCTTCAAGTAGCACAGAAGTTGTACTTCTTGATGATGGAAATTTGGTTTTAAGGGATGGAAGTATTTCATCAGAACCGCTATGGCAGAGTTTTGATCATCTATCTGATACGTGGCTCCCTGGTATGAGGATTGGATTCAATAAAATCACCAGAAAGGGCACACGTCTTACTTCATGGAAAAGCAAAGATGATCCTGCACCAGGCCTCTTCTCTCTTGAGCTCGACCCCAATGGAACCAGCCAGTTCTTTATCTTGCATAATAGATCCCAAATAATGTGGACCAGTGGTACTTGGAATGGACAGAACTTCATGTTAATTCCCGAAATGAGATTAAACAGAGTGTATAACTTTGTATTTAGTTACAACGAAAATGAAAGCTATTTAACCTATTCCTTGCAGGACGCGTCTTTCATTTCTCGATACTTGATAAATGTCGATGGGTCGATGCAGCAATGGTTTTGGTCAAATTCCGCCAAGGAATGGTCGTTGTCTTGGTCTGAGTCAAGGGAGGGATGTGACGTTTATGCCTATTGCGGGGGATTTGGGATCTGCAACGGCAGAATTCAGCCTAATTGTCAATGTTTGTCAGGTTTTAATCCAAGGTCAGTAAATGAGTGGAAATCAGGGAATTATTCTTTAGGATGCATAAGGAAAACCAGTTTGCATTGTGGGAATAATGGGAAGAGAGACAGATTTTTGGCCTCTCACAACATGGCATTTTCCTTAGATCCGTCAACTCCACCAATCACAAACGCTCAGGAATGCGAAACAACCTGCTTGCTTAACTGTTCTTGTACTGCTTATGCTTATGATGATGGAAGTTGTTCGTTTTGGTATGGAGAGCTCTTGAATTTACAACAACTAACAGAAAATAACATTGGAGGAAAAACTCTCTACGTCAGGCTTGGAGCATCTGAGTTCCCAACTTCTAACAATATCAAAACAATCATTGTTCCGGTGATTGCAGGTTCAATAGTTATGCTACTTATCCTTGCCATTGCTCTCTCTTTAATATTCAGAAGAAGAAGGATTCGGAAAATAGGTACTCTCTCTATATATTCTGATAAATATAACTTTGTTCCATGCCTCACAATTTTTTTTATCAAAGATTTACGGTAATAGTTACTATTGCAAGCTGCAGACAAGGTGTCTGGAACTAAGTCTGAGATCAACAACAGTATTGCAGCTGGAAGACGACAAAATGATGCACAGATGGTTTTATTCAGCTTTAAGAGTATATTAGCTGCAACCAATAAATTTTCCGAAGAAAATAAACTGGGAGAGGGCGGCTATGGCCCTGTATATAAAGTACTTTACTTTTCAGGTGCATTGTTTATTGATTTGCATTTGTTAAGGACCAGGTGACTGATGTTGTCAACTTGGTTACAATTTTTATAGGGAAACCTGCCAGGAGACCAACATGTTGCCATCAAAAGGCTTTCCAAAAAATCTGGACAAGGGCCTGAGGAATTCATGAATGAGTTGAAACTCATTGCCAATCTCCAACATAAATATCTGGTTAGGCTCTTGGGTTGCTGTGTTGAAAGCGAGGAAAAGATACTGATATATGAATACATGCCCAATCGAAGTTTGGACAAATTTCTTTTTGGTAAGCCCCAATACCTGAGCAATTTGTATTACAATCTTGTTGAAAAAACTTACTAAAAAACTTGATTAATTCTTGCTTGTCCTGCTATCAAATAATTAGATCCGTCTGAAAAAGCAAAACTAGTTTGGGATAAACGATTCAAGATTGTTGAAGGTGTAGCTCAAGGACTCCTATATATCCACAAGTTCTCTAGATTGAAAGTCATTCATAGGGACCTAAAGGCAAGTAATATTCTGTTGGATGAAGCAATGAATCCCAAGATTTCAGACTTTGGCATGGCAAGGACTTTTGGCACAGATCAAACTGAAGCAAATACCAATCGTGTGGTGGGGACTTAGTATGTGTCAATCTTTCCATACGTTTGAAACTTACACTGCCACTACCTGTATTTAATGATTAATATTTTAATATGCTGGCATTTGTTGCAGCGGCTACATGTCTCCTGAATATGCATTTTCTGGACAATTTTCCGAGAAATCAGATGTATTTAGCTTTGGCGTGTTCTTGTTGGAGGTAGTGTCCGGAAGAAGGAACACAAGCTTCCACCGAAGCGGACTTTCACTAACCCTTCTTAGTTGGGTGAGCCATTTAACACTTGAGCTTATCTATTCCTTTCCCCAATTTGAATGGGAACAAAGTATATTTATTATTTAGAATGCTACAGACTATTTAAACTTAATGTGTCTATGATACGAAGGCATGGGAACTATGGAAGCAAGGAATAGAGGCAGAGTTGATTGATGCATCGATTAAGGACACATGCCGCCTTGAAGAAGCTATTAGGTGCATTCATGTGGGGCTGCTATGTGTTCAGGAAGATCCAGTTGATCGGCCAATAATGTCTTTGGTCCTTCTCATGCTGACCACTGATACTAAACCACTGCCATTACCGAAAGAACCAGCTTTTCACTCTCGCAGAGCTGCTGATTCTTCTTCTGAAAGGCCTAATGAATGTTCCGACAATGAATTCACAGTCAACTTGCCTACCGGTCGTTAGATGATTGAAGCTCTAAAAGGCATCTAAATAGTCATATTTGGTAAACTTATAATTCCGCCTTGTGAAATCAAGTTCTTGAAAACCTCAATAAGAAACTGGGGCCCCATAATCGGTCCCCTGTTGAAATCATTTATTTTTTTCTAGTAAGAAGATGGCACAAAGAAAAGAAAGCAAAAAAATAATTACACACACACACCAAAAAAAAAAAGGCAATTGCTAAATTCATATTTCATTACAAAACTCGACTATTAGAATCATCATCACTTTACAAAGCATCTACTCCAATCAATAGATGTCTTCAAGTTCTATCTCAAGACAACTTGAAAATATAGAAGGAAAAGTTTATTTTCCTTTGGATAAATCAGATTATCATAAATCCCTATCAACAAAGGGTTCAGAATATCCAGCAATGATATACACTCAAATTTCTACCAAAAATGCTCACCCACGTACATCTACATAGTGCTCCAATTGTGATGTGCAACTTCATATTCTTTATAAGATCCCTAACACCACTACCACAGTAATCAGGAGCATAAACATATGGCTGCATCAAAGAGTGCCAAATCATATACCAGAAGTAAGGTGCAGATTTTGGTTTGATGTTCTTTGATAGTGTAGCTCTGGACACGTACAACCACCCAACTCCCAGTTACAGGCGTCCAACAGGATGGGAACTTTCAAGTGCAAAAGTATATGGAACCATAATCATTGATCTCACAAAGCTGAAAATTTCAAATATAACAGGTTTAGTTAAAATAATTTGAGTTCCACCTCCTATGTAGCATAATAAAACTTGTATAACTGAGATAACTAACAGAATAGCTGGTAACCTTTAAAATTCTCATCTTAGTCAGCATGGTAAGTGAAACAACAAACCATAAAAGAAATTTGCTTTTTGGCTAACCATATGAAAAGCACAGTGCAGAACAGCATATCAGAGTAGGGGAAAACTATAAGGCAGTAGATCAAATGAGGAAGAAAGGAGAATTAGCGGAAGAAAAGGATAGACACAAACCTCAAGGGCAAAATCAAATTATTGGCCTTCATGGTTCTAAATGCAGCCAACTATTATGCTTCATGGAGATGCCTGACAGCAGAGAAATGCTTCCTCTGTTCCTTTTGAATCTTGGTCGCAGAAAGAAGAAAACCATTTCAGAATTTAATTGATCCTTCTTAAGCAACAGGAGGACTGAAAACCAAAAAGTCCATTACCTGTGCCTCCAATTCAGCAATCCTCTGCAATGATGCTTGTTCAATGCATGCACGGCGCTTGCATTCTTCATCAAGCAAACACGTCATTTGGTACCTCAGCTCAGCCATTTCTTGTGTTAGGTCCTCGGCTTCTTCCTTTGCTGTTAACTTTTCTTCTCTCAATTCTTCCTAGAAATAGTTCATATGTTCACGTCAACAATTTATGAGAAGCCATTTAAGCTCAAAGTCTGCCAGGATCAGAATCCATCTTTTCCAAAATCATACTTAAGATTTAGTTTAACAACCATTAACACTGTCCAGGGTCCTAACCCATACCTTAAGCTGTTTCAAAAGAACTTCATAGTCTCTTATCTGGTCTGACGTTCTCTGCATCTGCTTTTTCAAGTTTGATTATGGGGCTACCAACATTGCAAGCTTTGAAAATAGACCACCAAGGAACTCCCCGCAAGCACTTCAGGAATATTATTAAAATATCACAAGAAGTTAGAATGAATGTGACTTCTCAAAAATGGACCATATTAAAAAGTTGATAACCAAAGCACAATTCCAGAGATAATGAAATTAGCACAAGTTAGTGCGCAGACTTTTTTCATCTCTGGGAATTTTGTGCTTTAATTGGTCACTTGTATCATCCTTCTAACGGAACATTTAAGAAATTTCAGAGAACCACCTCTATGTTCTGGTCTTATTCAATTTATCTTTTCAAATTCTTCTTCATAATTGTATTAACGCCCCAGAAACTGGAGAATCCAAGTCATCTTTCATAAAAAGAGATGCACATTAAACTACTGATAAATTTAACAACATTTTAAGACAGGAAAAGTGTTCTATTAAGACGATTTCTTGGTCATCAACAATTACAGGCACTATCTTAGGTTGGTGATTAACTCATATTTCATGAAACACATTGAAGAGAGAATTTTCAAGTCAGTTCTAAGCATAGCTTCTTATTGACAACAGCAACATCTGAAGTTGCTTCATAAATATTACCATCATCTTCAGAACACAATCTCTGAGCCATTAGCATGATTTGATCCCAAGTGTTTGGCAAGCAAAATCTTTGTGCACGGACGTATTAAACAAGAAGATACAATGAAAGTGAATTGTGTTATACAGACAGGAAGACACATGCCACTTAGGAGCAAGGAGAAAAAATAGAGGCTTGCCTTTAACCTATTATTAGACAAAATAAATATGTTCACCTAATTACTAGAAGGATTTTGTTAAACTTGATGGAATAGGAATTTACCTCACTTCTCTAGGAATATTTTTGCTTGCTAAGTCACTTGAGTATGGCTGAGGATTAAGCTGTATTTTTCCCTTGTTATCCATCCATTCCTCTATCTTTTGAAGAAAATGTCTACCATTCACTTCAGAATCATCAATTTTCTCTCTTAGTTCTTTATTCTCCTTTTCTAAGCAATTTATAATTCCTTCTGCATCAAGAACCTGAATCTCTAGTTCTTCAATTAACCCATCCAGCCTTGCCTTTTCTTGAATGGTTTCTTCCTGGTTCTTTTTAGCTTCAGAACATGCTTGCTCCAGAGTCATTATATCAAGCTTTATACTCTCAATTTCACATTGCAAATCTAGTTTTAAAGAAGACATAGATTCCTCCAGTTTCTCCATGCATAAAACTGCCTTTTGCAGTTCTACCTCTTTGCGTTCTAATTCCTGCATCAACAGGAAGCACTTTGAATCAGATCTTCTCAGTTCCTCCTGTAGCTGACCAACCTTCACCTGTAAATTATCCATGTCCGCTAATTTTAACTCAAGATCATGTACATGCTCCCCCAAGCTGTAAATTTCTGTGTTTCTCACACTTATTTGCTCTTGCAGGTAATCTGCACGGGGTTATGGTGATCTGGTTAGCTCAGCCAAAAGAATCTTACAGTCAAATCTGGATGAAGTGCAGAATGATGTCAATGATTACCATGAATCTAGGTAATACCATTAATCTAGGTAATACATCAAGATTCAATCATTCAACAATTTTTAGAACCCATGCTATAACACCAAAGTAATGATATTATAGAAGTGAGCTTTAGACAAAATTACCCCATTCATGAAAATGTACATGAACTGTTAATTAATCAAAACGTCAAATAGTTTGAACAATACACTTTGCAGGATGTCGTATGCAATTGACCTTCAAAATTAAATAGTAATTGATACAAAATTTGCCAGTAAGCAAAATTAGTGCAGCAATCAGATATCACAAAGATGAAATAAACAATGTGCATAACAAAAGCAAGAATCACCACCTATCTGTTGAGAGCAGTTCAACAATTCTCTTTCCAACTTCAGAATGTGATTTCTGTCCTCAGACCGAGCTTTAGATAAAGATTTCACATGCAGTTCAAGCCTCTGCATCAAACAAACTATCACAGTTAGACTGTGTACTTTTTTTCATCATGATGCCAATTCCATTTTCTCTCATAAAAAAATACAATATTATAGGCACGAAGGAAAAAAGATAAGGAAAGAAAGATAATTTCAGGATGCAACTTTGCTTCTTATATTTTCATTGACTGACCTATGTACACTGAAATAAAAATGAACACAGTCATCCACTAAACAATTGAATATGAATTGGTTTAGATCAGATAATTAGTTTTCATTTTTCTCCTTTTCTGGGGGAAGGGAAATAAAATTTTACAAAAAAAAATATAAAGAAAAACTAATAAAAGATCTCTGATGAATATGAAGAACCATTACTTGCAAGACAGCATTTTTTTTCTACTATGAGAGGCAACATGTGGATAATGAGTTCGCTAGTTCTTCGTTTACACATGGAACTGCGATATTATGCAACCATCATAAGCTATTTTTGTGATGTTTTGTGAACTAAGACATCTCTTTTTAGTATGAATGCATTAAGTGATGCCTCCTTAAAAAATAGAAAAAAATAAATAAATAAATAAAAAGAAGAAGAGATCAAAAGATCGACTGAATATCAGCCTGAGATATGGTAGAGCAAACCATATTATTCACAATAGAAATTGTGGAAATAAGAAAATTAAACATCCTATTGAGCAAGAGGAGTGGTTTGAACTTCTACCACCTAAAACAAAGGAAAATACTGAATCTTCCTCATTATGCCCATTCAAAAAAGCAAATACAATCATGCTTCAAGAAATAAGAAGTGATAATGTTGATAGGGAAACAGAAAAATGCCTTGTTACGAGAAATAGGAAAAACTGAAAAAGTGATATTCTGCTTGTATTCGACTTTATCTTAATTACTAAACAGGAAATTGGAAAGAGAACCTGAACATGTGAAAGGCAACTGTTGTTTTACATCTCCCAATGCTTATATGCAAGAAAAATCAATATAATAGGAAATATTACCCTAATTAGTTCAAAGCTTTGGGATTGAGACTCTCTACACATGTCTTTTTCCTTGCGTAACTGCAGACATAAATGGAAAGAAAAAAAATGAAGACTTGATCGAAATGAGACTTCAGCAAAAAAAAAAAAAAAGAAGACCCTTTGATGCATGGGAAAACAACAATAATGCATAAGAAATAATAAATAATGAATAGTTTGCATGAACATTTAATAAATATATATTATTAAAAAAAATCCAATATTGATAATCTCATTGACATAGTTCAATAATAGCAGCAAAGGGATTCTATTAATTTGAAAACAGAAATTGTGTATTCTTAAATCTATAATGATGAATCAAATTCGAGTAAATGAATAAAACATTTGCCAATCATACAAAACGAACACCAATTCGGGCCACCGGTGACTTATGAGACCTGGTTAATGATGCTAACATTTTCAAACAGAAAAGAAGAGCATAAAGCAGACCTCTTTCCATCTTGTCCCAATCTGCAAAAGTTCCTCTACATCAATAGTGCTGTCACTGGAGCTACTCGACATCTAAGAATGAAAGCCTTGAAGCATAAAATGAAAAATATCGATGTTGCTAGGTTAAGCCTTTAAGGGACCTACAGAGAAAAGTAAAATAACCGATGCCAAATTAAAAGCCAATATAAAAATCACTTTCAGAATGATGGATGCAAAAATACAAATAAGAAAAAACTGAAATGAAGATGATAAATATCCATTTTCCCAAGCATAATAAAATGCTTTTTCCATATTTGCTTCCTATGGACATAACAATGGAAAGTAACGCAAGTTATGGCTATGATTTCAATTGCAGCATATGTGAATGTTATCACAAGCATCCATTAAGAAATAAAGATCACTCCTTGATCATCCCTCTTGTTCTATTGCTTTCAATAATATGGCAAATGCATTTAATTATTCACATATACATCTCAAAGTAAGAAGCTTTACCCCACCGTACAACTACTGAACAAGAAACAAATAACAAAAAGCAAAAGGAGAGGTTTGCTAATTAAACCAAAAGGACTGGACATTAAGGAAAAAAACCCAATTTTCATACAATTAATCATACAAAATATAAATTAAAAGAAAGTAATTTCACAAAATAAAAAAGAAGGCAACTTTACGAAACAATATATCTCCAGCAAACTGATTCTATATTCAACAATAATCAAATTCTATAATCTACTTCCACATCAAATTCACAAAAACCTGGTTATCCTTATCTATGTAAATGCAAAAGAGAATAACCTGGTTAAGTTGCCGATAAAAGAATCTGATTGATTAAAGCGAGAAATTGGAGAATAAGGTTGCGAGCTGCGTGCTGTGATTAATTAATCCAACGTTCCTTCCAAAGAATTTAAATTCTACTGCAGTTTTTGAATTGAAAGTGGGGAGTTAGCTGGCAACAAGTTCGGGTTTCTAGCAGCCCAGACAATCACGGGCTTTCTTGAAATAACTTTGTTCGAACTCAGTTCGGGTGTGGAACTGACCCATTTAACAAAAGGGGGGAAATTGCAGATTTACGAAATTTAGCAAGTACAATACAGATCCTCTTTTTCTACAAAAGTACGAAATCACGTTAATGCTTTTTTTTTTTTTAATAAAGTAAATCTTGTTAATGCTTGATAGTTAATAAGTATAAATATCTTGTTAATAAAAATTATTTAGTCCTTTTTTATAATAAGATTCAAAATTTTAGATTGCTCAGTCCTAGCATCAAATTAGTACTTCTAAACTAAATTTTATCACAAAAAGAAATTATCGAATTAAAGCAACCATTTTTTTTCCTGTTTATCATGTTAATTTGATGCATAAAATGAAAAATAATGGACTTGAACTCGGATATCATCAATTTTTCAAGTGTTTTTTTTTATTTTAATTTGCAAATAGCCACCATATAATTCAAATAAATTGCAGTAACTAATATATTCGAACTTTCACTTTCTTTTTCCTCTGTAATAAAAATATTGGTTAAATTGGACAAAAGATATTTAATTGGCTAACATATAATCACATTTCAATTATTTTTAAAATATTGGATGTCCAATTTCCTTTAAAAAAATAGAAAACTCTTGTACCGATCATTCAAAGTAGCTGATAACAATCTGTTAGCAAAACTGAAACAGATTTAATTAAATTTTTCTAAATTTAAATTTTGAATAGCATAATTTATACTATTAAATCATATTTAATATGTTACAGTTGAAAAGTATAAATTAGTGCTAGGGTAATCTTTCTAGCCTTATTGCTCCACAGAATGCAGGGAGTATTGGTGTGTATCATCCCATTGGGTACTGGGCTGGCTGCCCCTAATCTCTCAAGAAATGCCCTACCTAAACCACTAAAATAATTAGGTAAATATTTGGTATGGAATGAAGTATGTTATGTAGAGAGCTACAAAATTGCTGTACCCCAATACCTAAAGCTATGCATTAATAATAGTAATAATAAAAAGGGGAGAGACTTTCCCAATTGCCACTGAATCACCAAAAGTCAACTCTTGATGCTCTTATTAATTCTTAAATACAAATTCTGAGTCATGCCATTTCTTAATGACTTCCTCAACCTCAACTGGGTAGGTATTCTTTCTTTCTAGCCTTAAAGAGGTTATACATTGCTTTTTCTAAAAATAAAAAATGAAGGGTGGGTGAGTGACTGCTATACATTATGAGAGGGCATGGCTCATTCCAATCATCCTCCAAAAAGCTAAAGCATAATATAATTGGAGGACCATTATTTCTACTTTTATTTTTCATCTCAAAACCAAGATTTTTCTTGAAAATATGATATTTTATGAGTTCAAGAAATATGTATGAACTCCATATTTACAAAATTAGCAAATATTAATAATATATAATATTACAATTACATCTCATATAGAATTATCTTTTTATGATAAATGATGGTTTAATCACTGAAATAGGAATGTTAATTCCTCTTTCACCTGGGGTTCTTCAGAATATTCCTAACATATTTTTGGAAATTTTTAATTTTGAAAAATATCAGCCCATTGGGCTTTAAAATAATTAACTCCTAAATTCAATTATTTAGTTGACTTTATATTAAAGTTGACTCAAATGACGTGGACAAGGTAGCAGCCTTTTTTTTTTTTTCCCTCCTATGCTTAGATCTGAAAAAGCCCATGAATAAAAAATTTATAAAATAAACCCAAGAATTTTAATTTCCAAGTATAAAATTCCCTCAAGTCTAATCCAACTCCTAGCTTACAGAGAAAAATATATATATATATCTAACTGCTAGCTTCTAGTTTACCTAAAGCTGTTGAAATTTACATGCATCCAACACTGAGCCAAAGTTTTTGCCAAATTAGGCACAAAATTAAGGCCTGCCACCACTCAGAATTTTACCTAAGATCACGCCTTAATTAAATACCCTTTTCTGCTTAATTACAGAAGGAGATTAAATTTCAAAAAGGGGCAGCAAGTTTAGACAATTTTGTTTATCCCTAGTTATGTCACATTTGATTTAACTGATTAACATAGTCGACAGTTACTAGAAAAAAAAAATATAAGTATTTGATAAAAATTTGATAATAGTTGTTGTTTATATGTGAAATCACAATTGGAGTATACATATTATTTTTATGTTTATGAATTATGTCTATAAAAAAATTATTAATGTTTTAAAAATTGAAAAATTTATAATCAATTAAAGGGCACTACGGTTCAATTAGTTGTTTAAAACCTCTAAAATACAAGCGATGGTTAATACTGTAACAAATATATATATATATTGATGAAAACAATTAGTATATGAATATCTAATCATTATTCAAACCATAGTATCAATTTGAAAAATAAAACATATGTATTCCATTCTATGCACTCCAAAAGAATTAGTAAGTCATTAAATCTTTAATTGACGTGATATTGTATTATTTATTATAATTCACATTTGTTCACAAGTGACAGAAAAAAAAAGTTATTATTTACTATATGGTAATTTTTTGTTAAATTAGTTAATTTACAGACTTGATGTAGGGCACAAAAATCCTTATTGTTTGTTGTAAGGATTAACAAATACTCTGTTCGTTTCATTTTAAAAGATAGTTTTTTTTTATTTTTTACAGCAATTAAATAAATGATTAAAATATCTCAATTTTATAGAAAAACTATAGTTATTGATGAAAATATCTTTTTATATTTTCAAAAATTTTATTTAATTTTAATTAAAAATAGAGAGTGATAAAAAAAAAGAGAAATATTTAATAAGGCTTATAATAAATAAGGGAATACATGTAAATCTATCTCTCAAATTTCGAACAAGACATTCAAGGTGAGACAAAACAAAATAGATAAAACAATATTTTAAAGTGAGACGGAGGGAGTGTTATTTTCCTTCAACTATCGTCGATTATGTCTTAAATCTTTTGCACTAAAACAGATGTTGCTGAACAAATACAAACCACAATTAACAACTAATTGAAAGTGGTCCCACTAATATAGTGAGATTTCTACTTAGGTTTAGAACTAGTAGATTATTTTGCTAACTAAATATATAGTGAGTATATGATAAAAGAGAAATGAGAAGTAAGATAGGTTGTCATGTTTTATGGTAGGTGACTAAACAACCACCTTTGAGCTCACATGCTATCCTTGTGTACATTATAAAAATCTCCCTTATCTTGTCATGACTTCACTCACCTCCCCCTAATCCAATTTTTCAACACCTTACTCATTTCTCTTTCATGCCAAGATAATATTATTACCCAAAACTATAATATTTATTTGGAAATATATAAACTTCTAATTTTATAATTAAGCATATTAATTCAGTCAATATTTATTTAGAACTGATATATACTGACTAATAATAATAATTTATGTGATGTCAGCTTGATATAAAATTCGACATGAAAATTATTTTGAATTTAACATTAAAGTAAACTTTGATTTTTTTTTCACTTTGAATTGTTAAACACATGGGAATAGAAATTCAAATACAGATATTAATGTGTTTGAATTTTACAACTATTAAGAAAAAAAAAACATACGGGAAATGAAGTGGAAAAAAAAAAAAGAGGAGTTAACATTGGTATAATATGAGGAGTAACAAGTTGGGCTGATTTCTTGAATCTGTAAAAGAATGAATGAATCTGTACAGTCTTGAATCTTTCTTTCTTTATTGAAAACCAACGGACAGAGTTAAATGGAACTCAGTTAGAGATCAAACCTAGTAAGGACTCATGCTTATGGCTGCTTGCAATCCACCATTGATTAAAACCCAGAAGCCCATTAGTGTCTTCTTCAATGGGAGCTGGAAGATTCAGATCAAGAAAGTCTCTAATTGGTGGAGGAATTGGTTCTTGGATGGCTAAATTTTGAGTATTTTTAGCCTCATTGGCTGCCACTAAATGAGACCTTTTGTGTCCACCCAATGCCTGTCCTGATGGGAACACCTTGAAACAAATTGGGCACTCATGTCCTTTGCTCTTCTTTGTCTCGGCTCTGTCTTCAAAATCAACAACTGAATTCTCATTCTTTATGGATTTGATTATGAACTTGCTACCATCGGGCGGTGTTGGGTCAGGAGATAATTGCTCTGTTTCAATGCTGTTCTCACTGCTGTCAATTCTTGAAGCAGAGCAACCTTTGTTCTTTTTATGGCTTGCTCTGTGCCCACCTAAAGCTTGATATGAGTGGAAAATTTTGTTGCAAGTCGTGCACTCAAATCTGGTGTTCTTGTGAGAATTCTTACAAGCTTCAGGATCAAACTTTCTCTTCCCCAGTTCAAAATTCTCAACTACAGATTCATCATCAAGCTGGGATTTCTTCTTTTTACTCTCTTTTCTTGAATTCCCAGAAACATAGTACTCTGGTTTTCTACTTTCAGCTTTGATCAGGGTCTCTGTTTCATTACAAACAGTTTTGTTTTCAAGAAAAACAGAATTGTTATCAGAAGATTCAGCAACAGAATTTAACCCACCAACATCTCTAGAAAGCATCATCAAACAAAGAGCAACATCTTCTTCTTCTTGCTCGATTTCAGAAACCGAAGAGGAACCATTATTATTAGGAAAAGATAAAGAAGAGTTTGCAGTAGTACCCATCATGTACCTTATTCGCCTTTGCGATCTCTTTCTTCGATTAGGAGCAGCAGCAGTAACAGCAGTTTCATTATCAGATTGGCTATCCATAATCCAAGAATCCTGCTCCTCAATTAGACTGTTGATATTCTTATTATGGTTATGATCCTCTTCATCATTGTTAACAATGGTGAATTTTTCTTTCTCCATTGAGTGGCACTTCATGTGACCAAACAGAGATTTCCAAGAAGGGAAGAGTTTGCCACACTCTTTGCAAGATTTTTCAAGATAGGAAGAATCTTGATCACTGCAGTGGTCTGCTGCAAGTCTCCAAGTTTTCTTTGGATTTTCTCTGAGGACATAATTGTTAGCAGTTTCTGTGGTGCTATTGGGTCTTCCATTGTTGATGGGGTCGAGTGATGGAAGCTTTTTCTTGGTGAGCTTAGTACCATAAGCTTGAGCTGTAATGTCATTAATCATGTGAGACCTCATGTGACCACCTAAGGATCTACCACAAGCAAAGCTTTTGCTGCAGAATTTGCATACATGCTTCAATTCTTGCTCTTCTTCCATTGAATTTCAGTTTCAACAATTCAGATCAGAGAAGCAGAAACTGATCAATTACACTGACGAAACAGAGGAACCCAGATCAAGAAAGTAGTGAAAAAGCTCAAATCTGAAGCTGAACTTGTGTCAGATCATTTTGGGAAGTGATTGGAGAAGAACCCATATAAGATTTCATGAAATTCTGGAGAAAGAAAAGATCTTTAAGTGGGAAACAAAAGGGAGGAGTAGAAAGCTAGAAGTGGAGGGGGAGTAGCTTAATGGGTAGTTGAAATATTCAAGAAATTGGAAAGCAAAAAAGGATGAAAATGGAAGAGAGAGGAGTGGGTCTAATGGCTTTGTTGTTAATGATGGCAATGAACAAAGCCAAAGAAGAAATACTAAAAGAGAGAGAGAGCGAGTCTTTCTTTGTTGCTTTTTCTCTCTCTATCTCTCTACAACTCCAAGTTCACTATATTTAGGAGGAGAAATCCATGCATGTAAGCAAAGATAAAAAGAGGTAATTAAAGAAGTGAGTGCAGCACTTGTACTCAAATAAACTTGAGAATCATACACCGGCCAAGCTTATGATCCAACGGCTATGATTTGTCCACTTCAGCTCAAGAAACCAACTTACAACTAACTGCCCCTTTTAACTATTCCTTCCTTCCTTTTGCTATTAAGGAATACCCTCTCTCTCTCTCTCTCTCTCTCTCCCTCCCTTACGCAACAAGAGAAAAGTCCCACACTTCTTTTCCACTCTCTTTCATATCTCCTTCAATTTCTATATTGCTTCATTGGGATTTCTATTCTAAACTTATTGAGAATAAATTTAAATTAATTGAAACAGTAAATTTTATTAAGATAGCATGTGATTTACATACGAAAAAGATAATTAAAACAGATATTTCTAGGTAAAACGGAGTGCATGGTGGACCAACTATGAAGAGTAACTTTGGAGTGTATAAGCATAGGATCATACAACTAGAAGCCTGCAATTCAAGTTATATGGTAGTGCAAGCACAGCTACATCTGGCACATTTGTATCATCTAAGTGTTTGACTATAGTTTTATGGATACTAAGACACTTATTCTGTCTTAGAAATAACACTGAAGGTAATCCATACTAAGCCAACTCTTCTACATATATATGTATTTCTTAATTTCAAACTTTCAATGGCATCTTCAGACTAACTGGGTGTTTAATTAATTTTAATTTCCCTCCTAACCCATGAATGAACCTTCTTAATCCTAGCATGGGTCTTTTTTTTTTTTTTGAATTGATTTCAAGAAATTTGTGCCTTTTTTATTTTGGTAATATAATTCCCATGTCTATTATTTTGCAACTTGATGAGTATATATCATGTCGCTTTTTCTCCAGTACAGTCAATTTTTATGCAATTATAAAATGTATTCCTTTCATTTTTTTTATCTATTTAAAAGAGGATTATAAAATAAATAAAAGGAGGAACAATAATTTTCTGGAATTTTCCAGCCCTTGTGAAAATTAATGGGCTGTTCTGATGTTGAAATTTTAACTTTTTAGATGAAAATTTATATATTGAGTAGAATTTAGAAATAATATTTTAAAAAAAAACAAAACAAAAACTGAAACACTTCCAAGTAATATTAGATAAGTACAAATTTTCACAAATCGGTATAGAAAATGGTATTATTTCAATTAAGAATGTCATGTCTGAACCATTGTTTATCCCAATTATTTACTTCAATTATTAAGCTTAATTGATTTTTACTGTTTCATTGAATTTGTTGGAGTGAAAAACCTAATCATTTAAAAAAAATAATGAATGTCAGAATTATTTTCCCACTAAAACATCTTTTACACTAAAAACAGACAAACAAGAAAGAAAATTACGTTTGAAGAAATTCTTTATTTTTTTTGCATGAAGAATATATTAATATCAATTATCAAAGCCCTCAGATAATTAATTTCTATATATATATTTGAATTACATGATAAGACGTATATAATTACAGCATTAGGCATAGCTAGTGATCAAATAACAGTATCAAACATAAAAAGCCAAATTGGTCAGCATATTTAGCAAAAGATTCTTAATCTCATGATTAACTATAAAGCTTAAGCTTAATTAAATTATGATGAACTTTGTATAGTACAGAAAATAAAGTTTGGATGTTAGCTCATGTTCACTAACAATGTCACAAATAGGCCAGCATTGCCAAACTGTTCAGTGACAGTGCCGGCCTCTTTGCTTCAATTTGCTTTTCTTCCAAAAATTAATCATAATTAGTATATAGCCGGCTTTAATTTAATTTCTTTGCATTAATCGTTGAGGTAAAATGTCCTATTAGGGCACCAAAAATTTATCCTTGTTTTTTTTTTAAGAAAAGTCCCTTCCTTTCTGCCCATTCTTGCCGGCAGTCTGCTACTTTGTTTCGCTGTAATTAACTTGTATTTATCTTTAATTAATTTTCTCAAAGTGATTTGATAAACTCGTGCTTAACATAATACAAGATTTAAATCATCGGATCGAGTGGTCGCTCGATCCGATAGCAATGAGCTCATATGTACCCTACAAGCATATGTGTTGGATAAAAGGAATAATTAGAGAGAAAATTAAATTAATAAGAGGATTAGCAATTGGTTTCTTTTGGTTTATAAAATAACTGGAATGTACATGTGCATACACATTATGTGAAGTACATGATAGCCAGTGAGTATGGTATGTGATAGCATAATGTAAGAGGCAATTAGCCAATTATTGATCAACTACTTTTAATGTATATTTTATTGCTATTAAGATTCTTTGCTTTATTTTAGCAGGTTAATATATATTATTCTAAAATAAAGCACTTGTATAAAGAGCAAAATCATTAAAAGCAGGTCACTGAACTCTGTAGTTTTATATATATTGGTATATTAGAAGCATATATCATATAATTATATAAATTAGGATAATAATAATAATAATAATAATATTAATAAAGTTTAATATCCAAAAGCCAGTGAAAATAGCATTTATGCTGCTAAATTAGGCATCTAACCAAATTTAGTGACTAGAGACATGGCTTTTGTAAAAATTTGTAGAAGGTGGGGCAACAACCTTTTGGTTGGTTAAAGGTAAATCTGTAATATTTTATATGTTAATTAAATTAATGATCATCTGCAACTATTTTTGTTAAAAATAATTTTACAAAATCTGGTTGTTAAATATTTCACTGATTCTTAAGGATTTCTTACAATATATTTACTTAAATTATTAGAGGGAAAAAGGTTGGGTTGAGAAGACATGTCCAACAACTGGACTGTGATATGTTATACCTAAAAGTTATATACCCTTCAGATATATATAGTATATATTATATCATGTTTATAGGAAGTTAATGGGCAAAGGGATTGAAAGATAGAAACTTGACTTGAGAGTGAAGAGTGGTGGCCCTCAAAAATAAATAAATAAATAAATAAATAAAACTTAGAAGAAAATATTATGTTATGGTGTATTTTGTTCTGAATTATTCTGGCAATGCCATTCCCTGTTAAAATTTTATGATCCGTACTAACAATATTTTGATTCCCTATATACACTTTTATTTATTTCCCTTTATGTTTTTCTCTCTTCTCTTCTCTCTATTCATAACCTAACCCTTTTTCATCCACCACATATTTCTTATTTTTCCAATTTCCATTTTTTTACTACACCTTAATTTTATCCTATAATATTTTTTCTTAAGTTTATTTTTAGACTACAATGTATATGCATTTAGGAAGTGGAAGGTGTTAATATATCCCAATTTTTCCTCTCAAAAACTAAAATACACTCAACGTTATTTTACCTTTCATTTACTTCTAAGTTTTTAAACTAGAGAACTAATTTACCCTTCAGTGTACCTACAATTTTTAAATATCACATTTATACCCCAAAAATAGATAATAAAAATTTTAAATTTAGTCCTTTTGAAGGATCAAAATAATCTTGAAAAGTCCATTAAATTCTGAGTTATTTTCGATAAAATGAAAGAGTTGCAAAGAGTTCAAATTCTATTAATTCACTAAGACATTATAACAAATATGAAAAATTGAGAGAGATCAATAACCTGTAAATTTAATTTTTAAAATAAATTCAAAATTTCTGAATAACTTTATAATTGTTTTTAAAATAGTCAGAAAATTCCTAATATAAAGCATGCTTACATTGATGGGTATTAGAGACTTTGATACAATATTTTGAAATAATTTTATAGATTTTAAACATCTTTAAAATGAGAAATAAATTTTGAAAAAAAAAATTCAGAGTAAAAACATAATTTTGAAAAATTAAGGAAACATGAAAATTTTAGAGCCAAAAACTGAAATAAGATCTAAACAAAAATAAAAGATATGAAGTATAAATGTAGTGATTCCCTGGCCTTATCCTTTCTTTATCTCTTATAATTAATATTTTAAAACAATTGCAATTGTCTTTCTCCTCCCATCTCATTCCTTTCTTTGTCATTACCCAAGGGATTCTTTTTTTGGGTGGACTTAGTTCCATGTTCAACTTACCACAAACTTTATGCTTTCAATTTAATCTTGAAATTTTACTTTGTAAACTATTACACAATATATAGTTGAGCTATTATATATGTTTGATCTATGTAGACTCAGTTTTATATTTAAAAAGAAATTCAACTTATTCTCCACTATAGACATTAATGAGGGTCAACTTAATAAAATTAATTAATTATATAAATAAGAACAAATATTTTACATTTTCATGGTAAAATGTTTAATTTTGATGCCCTTTAGTTTTAGAGCATATTAATGTATAAGTCAAATTAATTAAATATGTTGGCAATGTGAAAAGTATTAATTTATATTAATTAAGCAAGTAGATTACTTAATTCAGAAAAATATTCTTTGGGATTTAGGTCACACAAATTTCACTTTGCATGATGGATCAATTTTAGGGTTTAAATTTCTCACCGACACAAATGAATATGGAATCGATTGCATAAATTATGATAAAAATGATTAAAGAGTTGCATGAATTATAAGCATATTTAGCTTTAATCACATCATTCTTAGCAGTCTTGGCGGTTGGGGCATTCTTACTCAACTACTTTTTGCAGCTTAAGTCATTTAGCTTCACAACTATGAATTGATTTTTTTTTTTGCTTTTAAAACAAATAAATAAAAAAATAAAATATTATTTTTAAAAATAAATTGTTAGCAAATCAATTTTTTTTCCTTAAAAAAAACTTTCTGATGAGTAAAAAGAAACTAAAAGTGACAAAAGAATGAATATAGTTAAATATAAAAATATCTATTTAGAGGGCTTTCAATTCTTTAACTAGCCTTTAATGCATGAAAACGTTGTATCTTGTATGTACATATAGAATAGAAGCATATCATATCCAATACTTTCTTTTATAAATAAAAATATAAATAAAAATAAATAAATGCCCTAATCATAAAGGAGCATGAGTGTTCTTCTTCTTATATATACTAGTAATAATGTTGCATGTGTTGATGAGCAAGTTTGCACCAGCAATGCTTAGGGACTACTCCAAAAGAATTGATATGAAAATAAGAAGAAAAAAAATTACACATAAACAAAAAATATAAAATAATTTAATGGAAAATGAAAATAAAAATTATAAAATGGACCCATTTCTTACCTAGTCCCTTTTTTTCCAACTGGTAGAGGTACTTTGGAGTTAGCACACCAGCACCACTACAATATATATATATATATATAAGCTTGAATGTTATTTCTTGATTAACGTATATTCCTATAATCCAAAGGCATGTGGGTGTTGTATTTTAAAGATTATTTGCTTGAAGCAAGAAATGTAGTTGCTTTCCACTTAACTTCAAAAGATCCACATTATATTTTAATATGAATTAATTAATGGAGGTCAATTTTATACTAAACCCATTACTTAATTTTTCTGATATTGCACCATGAACTCCATTTGCCTGTTAAATACAGTGAATAATAATAATAATAATAATAATAATAATAATAATAATAATAATAATAATAATAATAATAATAATAATAATAATAATAATAAATGAAAGAATTATCAGAAGCTAGTCAAGTAGAATGGTGACCTGACCGCAATTAATTCATTGCGCACTAGCCTAAGTCAAGTCAGTGTGAGTCTGCTCAAAAGTGAAAGGATGAACCACATTTTCATATGTGCAACTGTAGACTTTTCGTCTCAAATTAAAATCCTCCTTGGATTACTTTTAAAAAACCGTTCAATAAATAATTATATTATCTTAAATTTCAAAATATTTTGTTTGTACCTAATAATTTCAAAATAATTATCATTTCGAGACTCTAAAGACAAGAAAAATAATATGGAAGATATTTACTCTTTATTTTATTAATTTAATACAAAATTTTGAATGCTTATAATAATTTTATCTTTATCATTCAAGATCAGAATAAAAACAATATATTAAATAATTAAATTGATGAAGCTTAGAAGAGAAAAATCAAGATATTCAAGACTAATGCTTTTTGTTGTCAAAAAGCAGCACTTTAGCGACAAGACTGTTGCTAATACTGTCACTACTTTAACTTCTATAATAAGTAGGAATATAATAGAACGAGAAATTTGATATTGAACTTTTTGACTTGTGAGTATTCTAGAAAAAGAATGCAGAAACTGGTTTTTCCGACAGGCAGAATTCTAAATCAGAATGATGGCAAGAAAATTTTGTGTTGAAGAGGAGATGTTCTTTAGCATATTAGAAAAGTGAGTAATCTCATTCCAGTGTTTGACTATTAATATTTTATAATTCACTTTTGAAAGCATTGCATCTCATCATAGGTCAGAATGAAAGAATTTAAAGATAGAGTTCTTAGTTTGTTCAAGACATCAGGATTCAAGAAAGAAGATTGAAGATATGTGTCAGAATAATTGAACAAGTCAAGAAGCCATAGGGATTCCAATACTACAATTTCTGATAAATTTGGGTAGCTTCATCATGTTTTACAATGGTACAACAAAACCCATCGTGGAAAAACAAAAACCAGTCATCTTTAGTTGTTGTCCAGTTCAGAATACATTGCACGACTCATGAAAATGTCGTCATTACTTAATTCTTCTGGCACAAAAACAACATACATATTCCACTGCAACCCCCTTTTCCCAGCAACTGCTCAATTCATGGAGCATCAAATCTTAAAGATACTCATTAAGTGCCCATTTAAGAGTCTTTGCTCCAACAAGAATCACAAAACACAAAACAAGAAAAATGGAGGCCAAAGTGCAGCTTCTTTAATCTTCACGGCAATCAGTTCAAGAATTCAAAATCTTAAATAGAATAGAAAGTGAAATAATTTACAGCACATAAAAACTTCTCTGCTTCACAAATGTGCATCAATGGAACCAAAAATGTATGTAAAAATTATGAATATATATCTCTCTGTTAGCTGAAAAAGAATAATAAAACACCTAAAGAAGAGTAGTTTATATCCTAAAATGGGGAAGAGCTCTAAGCTACGACTTGAATGAACATCTAGCAAATGCAGATTCTAAACACCAGTGAAACAAATACACATTTAACCAAAAGTGCTAGGAACCCATCTTCTAAGAAATTATTTTACAGTGAAAGGTGCGCTTTCATATTCCTCAATATTGTACAAAGGAAAACTTATCCCCAGAGACATTTGTATATATAAAAAAAGAAAAAAAAATGGTATTCTCCTGGTAAAAAAATTGGGTCGCCTGGTGTTTCCCTACAAGAGATACCTGTTAGTAATGGCTATAAGCCAAAGCCTCGGACAACAGTTGCTTTCCAATCACTTTTATTGGAAAGATGGCCACCGGAAACACTAACTCAGACTTTTGCCATCTCTTGCCTACTAGTCACATGATCCATCTCCAAAGACCTCTTCAATCATGCTGCAGGTCGGTAAGAAGTCAACTTTAATTTTTGGGCATGTCGTGTGATCAACATCCCAAACTTTAACATTGCAAGGCTCCAAAACATGATCTTGGTTACTTCCATAGCTAAACCCATTAGAAACACATGGCCAATGAGCAACGCTTCCAGCCTTGACATGAGTCCCTTGCATAGAAACCCCTGTATCAGAGGATGTGCAGGAGTCACCTTGGACCTCTTGATCAGGCCTTCTATCTGAATTGAGTTTATCCAGCACAAGATGCATGGGGTTGAAACCACAGCTATCAAATGATAAGCTTTGGCATGTTGTGGTGACATCCCTATCACTAGCAAAATCTGCATAATCAGCAGAAGCGTTACTTTGATTATGAGCACAATTATCTTGGTGTACTGGAGACTCAATAACAGAGCCTTTATCTTCTTCTATCGTTCCAAGCTCAGTGCAGCCATAATCATCACTTCCTTGCCACTCATCATCATCACTGTCATAAATATTCATTCCATCACATCTGTTCTGTTCAGCTCGCCTTCGAAGCATAAAGACATTAAAATAGTAGCAGACAATATCATTTTTGGTTCGAGAAGGGAAGACAGAAGAAAGATAGTTCCAAAAGTTCTTGCCCAGTGACACTGGATTTGAGAATACAATCTCATGGAATAATTGTTCTTCCTCTCTGCCCCATTTCTCTGACACTTGCTCTCCCATGACACCGAACCCCAAATCTTCAAATCTTTCTTTTCCCAGGATTCTCTCAAGTCTGTTTCTTGCTTCAGCAATGTGCTGTCGGATGCATTTGATGGAACCCTCATCCAAGCAGCAACACTGGATCTTTAAATTGTTAACCTCATCATCAAGTCCCAAATCAGGCATTGGAATGACACATGTCCCCATCATTCTATTCTCATCTTTCTCAAGAGCAAGGTGAGAATCTAGAACTGATCCAGGTGTACCTGAAGACTTTGTCCTAGTCTTAAAATCTGGAGGACTCCATTCTGGAATATCAGCTTGATGATCTGATCCAATTGGAACTGCTTTTCTTGGAGGATAACGCACAAGTAAAGAGTATACATCCTCATGATGAGTTACTGTCCTAAATGGACGCTCAGGACTAAAACATTCAGATGGCCAAGATATATACACTGGTATCTCTGGATGAGAAACCTCTCCATTAAAACCAAGGTCAGGGGAAGAAATATAACTTTTTCCAGGAACAGAGTAATCTACATCCTTCCCAGCACTAATTGGGAATCTGGCATCTATTTCTCTTGCAAGCCTTTCATGGACTTCAGTATCATTTTCAGTGAGTCCACACTCACCTTCACCAAATAATAAAGTAACCTATCAGGAAAATTACAAAATAAACAAGGAAAAAATTCCGACCAATTTGTCTCAGCATTTGACAACATTTATCAGAGCCAAGTAACATACATTGTTGACAGTAAGAAGAAGTGACTTTGATGGAACGTGGAAGTGAATACAAAACAACTAGAAACTGAAACTAGGATGCAAGGGGGGAAGGAGCAAAAAGAAAATGAACCAATGAAGGATTATTTAACCATCAACGACCACATTGTTTAAATGCAAAAGGTTTAACCCCGTCAATTCAACCCAGCACCACAACACACTGTGATGATAAGGGATGTAGATGCTAATTGTACGCGGCTTAGAAAAAATAACTGATCAGCTTTTGAACAATGATTAAGAAAAGTTGGCCACAATTGACTTTTGATAAAACAAACAGCTCATTAGAGATTAAATAAACCTCCCTCACCTGGAACATGAGGTAACTGATAACCAACTTCTGAAGGAACAGACTCTGAAAATGAAACTAGCTGAGTATCATGTTCCACTTGTCTTTGATGCTTGGAAGAAACGCTGCATAGTTCCTCATCATAAAAAGGCCTTTTTTGTACCATATTAACTGCATAAATTTTTTATATAAATTAATATACAGCGCACAAAGAATGAGGCCACAACCATAATTAGCACATGAAAGGAACGGTCCAAAAATAACGGAGCATATAAAGGAAATGCCCATCTTCTAAACTTCTAATGTAGATAAACGCATAATGGAATCAGTACAATGTACAAAAACAGTATTAAAAAAACCCACTTCACTAACTTAGCACTGAAGATACCAATAAAAGATTCACCAACTTGCTCTCTGGTAACCTGAAAATTCAGGCATCTCATATCTCTCAGCAATATCGACTATGAAATTCTGATTTATAACAATATTCAACACTTAGTATGCATGTCTGGAAACACATGGTAGGATGCATGAATTCACATTAGACCTTGATATTTTATCACTTGGCAGCTCAATGCAACTCAGAAATCATATTGATAGTTCACACTTCCATATAACTCAGAAATGCAACTTTATTTAATGATGTTTAGTCAAAACTCAAAAGTAATTATCAGCTCCTTTCATAAAAAAAAAAAAAATGTAATTATCAGCTAATGAAAAACACCACAGAGCAGCCTGCTTAGTTTAAATCCAATTTAGTACGGATCCATCCACAATACTATTGATTAAACATATTTAAACAACAAAAGTAGCAACACCAGATTCACGCAGTAACATCACAAGCAACAAAGCAGATTTACACAGTAGCATCACAAGCAACAAAGCAGCCAATTGCATATGAAACACAACATTGTTAAACACTTCTGTTCATTATCCATAGATAAATACACACACAGGAGCAAACATGGAATGGACATAGACTCCTAAGTGAAAGCACAATTTTAAGCGTACATGTAATGAAATTCTATTATTAGTCATCAAATTGTATATGAGATTCATTCTATTAATTCCAAAAGAAATCTTTTCTTTATTTTCTCCAAACTTATCCTTGCTATAATTGTTGTTATTGTAATTGTAATGTAAGTTGGTGGGGTCAGTGACGTGCACGCCCAAACTGTAAAAAAGGGACTCTTTATTTTGTTCAATGGCAATTTAGTAAAATAAGAAGTAATTGACCTACAGATTAATCAAAAAGTTAACCATCTAAGATTTTGCCACACTAAAATTAATAATCCTCTTTTTCTTTTTTATTTTTTAATTTTTAATTTTTATTTTTCATATATCCAGATTTTTTTTAATATTTATTATTCACATCTGAAATCCTAATTAACGAAAATAAAATCGGGTTATACCTCAAAAAAATTATGCCTCCTTCAAGTGATTGAGCAAATCGCTGCAATAGGAAAAATCTAGCGCACAATTTACAAGCAATCCAGGAACAAAACGAATAAAATTTCTCTTTATACAAGCAATTTTAAGAAATTAAACAAATAATTTTCAAGAAACCCTAGCCATAGATCTGCAAAATTATTGAAGATTAAACAAAATTACAACAAATAGAAGAGAAAAAAAGTCGCGAGCTAGCAGATCTACAAATCAAACAAATATAGATACAAGATTCAAAAAGATCCAAAAAAAAAAAGATTTACAAAATCAAAACCAAGAAAAAGAAACCCAGAACCCAAAATCGCTTGATCTACAAATAATTTCAAGGATCTCGCGATGAAGATGACAGATCAGAAATTTTCTTACCTAAACCTAAAAATGGACACAGAAAAATAAAATAATATAATTAAAATTGGGATCGATGAATAAAGGAAAAAGAAGCGAATTCAAATGACTGCTTTAATTGAAAATCGAGCACGAAAAATTTAAAAGAAAGACAATGAGAAAGGATCAAAATTGGAAACGGTGGATGATAATGACGAAATTGGGTTAAAGTTAGGGTTACCTTTTTTGTTTTTTGTTCGCAATTGGTTGTCTGAAAACAAAATAAAATCCCCAAAAAGGCACGTTTTGTTACTGTAATTACGAGAAATGCCCTCTAGGTTTGGTAAATGAAAATCGCATAATCAAATGGTTCTATTCTACACATAGGTTATTATTATAGGCTGCTGATTTAAATTGGCGGAGGAAAATGGAAGGCTGAAAATACATTTTCGTCCCTAATATTTTGTTCTATCCCATCTTAGTAATTAAGTTTAAATTAATTAAATAATTTTTCTGGTAATTTTGTGTTAGATTAATTAACTATAAATGTGGATTTTAAATTAATTTTATGTCACCTGACTTTGTTTTATTTACTATCATCATTCCCATTGCTAAAAGTCCTCTCTATTTGTAGCATCATTTTGATTTTATTGTTAAAATAAATTTATTAAATTTAAATCTCATTCATATATTTTAATATGATGAGCGAGAAATAAAATAAAATAAAAAATTTGTGAATATTTTTATATTTCTATTCAAAATTATAATATTTTGTGAAAGCAAAAGTTTTCGACTCCAGACAGCGAAATTTAATTTTTCAATTAAAAAATATTTTGCATGTTCCGTAAATATGTTTTTATTTATACCTTTTTTTTTAATATGAATACAAAAAATACGAATATATATTTTATTAATATGAATAAGACAAGCATGATAACGGGAAAAAGAAGATAAACTTTGATAATTGCTCATTAAATTTTTTATGATTATTATTTGAGATGTTATTAAAATTAATTATTATGTTTAAATTTTGTTTAAATACGAATAAAAACATTAGTCAGCCAATGTTTATTTTAACTGGTATAATAAATACAAATAAAAAATTAATAAATTAATTAAGATAACGGTATTTCATTTGATTTTTTCTTTTTTTTTTTCATGTCATTGAGCATGCACTACACACATTTATATATTTCAAATTGTGAAAAAAAATTAATTAATATATCTCGAGTTTATAAATTCGAGGTTTTCTAAGTGATTGCCCTAAAAAGTTTAGAGAATTAAACAAGTTATTGAAATAAATCTAAGGAGTTGAAAATATATACGGCACCTTACTATTTTAATTACATATTTAGCCTTGATGCTTTTTGTACGCGTTAATTTCATGCAACACGCTCCGCCAACAATAAAAGAAACAATGTACGAAGTTGTTTAGACAAATATGTGGCAAAAAAAAAACTCAACAAAGTCATTTTTTGTTTAAAAAAAAAAAACAAAAGAGCATGCGTTAAATAAAATATTAAACAATGACATTAATTATTTACAAAAACTTCCTTCAAGCTAAGAGCAATGGTGAAAGCCAGTACAATATGGTATACAAGAATGCAAATTCTACGTGGATTGTATTAAATTCTGCACAATCACTTCATTAGCTCCCACCTATTCAAGTAAGTTGGCAACTTGCAAATCATGTTTAAAAAAATATGCATATGTAAATAGTGAACTGCTGCCATTGACATTTACAACAAGAACCAAATTAGGCACTATAATTTATTTCAAATTTGCATAACATTAAAAAATATTGATGTTTTATATCCCAAGCCGAAGAAGAGCTAATCAGAATCTATAGCCATCAGAGATATTATGATTATTCCTAGCATTATAGTTAAATCCCCTCGATCCGTCCACGTCTGAGATGCATCCTGCCCAGAGGGATGCTAAACTTGATTTGTCAATGCACCAAATAAATGCAATTACAGAAAATTATGAACTGTAAAGTAAGTGTAACAATTACCCTTGCAAGGAGTGCTAACACAGTATTATTGTAGATCAATACCCTCATCGAGCCCTTTTGAACTGATCATCACATTTGAATCGATTTGTTTGTCAAACTTCTTCTTTCTTCTTGCTTCAAACTCTTGAAATCCTTCCATCTAGAAGAAACTTAAAAATTTCAGTTTTTGCAGTAGTAGACCTACTTTGTTCTCCTGCAAATTGAGGAAATATATAAAGAGTGCAGTAGATAACTGTGAACTACCTGCTGAAATTGATCCATGGATATTGGGTTGTCGTGCAGGGAAATATTCTGCAGAGCTTTGCAGTCCTTCAACAGATTGGTAGGAATCTACGAACCAAGGAACAGAAATTTTCTATGAGGTCATATCCAACTGATAAAAACCTACTATATTTGGACAAAGCAGAAGATATTCAAAGGCCCTGCTGAAATATCAAGTCCTATTGGTTCACATCATTTATTAGCCATTCTGACCTTATAACATTAATTTACCAGGGATTCAATATCATACTAATTGTGTATTCCATTATTATGTATTAAAGAAGCTTGACAAGAAATCCAATGATACCTGGCTCACAGCATTGTTGTTTAAAGAGAGTGACTTCAAGTGAACAAGATTGCATACCGAAGCAGGAAGTTCTTCAATGGAATTTTCTGCAAATTTGGTCGAGATGGCAAGGATGTAATCATAGATAACCACATTAATTATATCTTAAACCACAAAATGGAGGAAAATCCATGTGCAAAATGATATGAAAACACTAATACTTCTTGCAGCCAGTAAACAAGCACTGATGGCTCAATCAAATAAGTCTTTCCATGAAATTTTAGTCATTATAGATCTTAGAAGCAATAAGAACACGCACGTTAACCAGTTTATGCCCTTGTGCACAAAATGTATTCAGCCATGCCTAAAGTCAAAATGAAGCAGCTATTACTATCATCAAGTAAGCATCTCCAAATCAATTAGTATGATGCCATAAAGACAGTGTCAGTGCAAGTGATATCCAGTTTCTGGACATATAAACTTATATTACTCGAAGGAAGACCAATCAGAATAAGTATTCCCAGATAATATGTTCAATTTAATGCCGACACAAAAAAGGATGATAAACAAAGGACAACCTTGTGCACATTCTTCCCTTTTAAAAAAATAATAGTATCAAACATTCATCTTGAACACCCTTATTAAATCAAAAGGACCAGACAAATGTTCTTTCTCCTGTTATCGCCTTTATGATATCTGCACGAGTCCGAATTGATTCAATTTCTTGCAGATTACTAATCCCTAATCTTAAAACTAATACTTCATCACTCTCAGTATGATAGAGTTAGACGATCCATAGAGCTTGCAGAATATACTAGCTCACAGCCAATTGAACCATCAACATCGGTGTAACTACTATCCAAGAATTGTGCTGCTTTCAGGTTTGCACAATTCCTCTAAAAGCAATCATTATCGCATATCCACTAACTTTCATTATCAACAAGCCTTTGTTTGATTAAAACTGAACAGTACTTGCACAAAAAGGTAGCAAGTAAAGCAGCACTATAAAAAGAAAGAAGAGGAAACAATAAAACTGGTAGAACAACAGACTGAATTAAAAGCATCCCCTCATGCATAAATATTAATTTGAAAATCCAACTTCCAACATCAAAGTCATATCAATCTTGTGCACAAGAAAAAGTAACCATTATCTAAACCCGGAAAAGGGACATCTACTGGAAAATAATTAAGACTGAAAAAAGAAAAAAAATTGAATATACCATTTGCTTGTAATTCTTCCAGAGAGAAGCAGCTCCCAATTGATTCTGGAAGGGTCTTTAACTTGTTATTTGATACATTCAGAAGTGATAACTGCATTATCAAGAAAATCCACATTAAATCATGAATTTTGACAAGATATGCTAAATGTATCACGCGTAACATTAAAAGATCAAATTTGTAAAATGGTAACAAGCTTAGGAAAGCATTAATTAGTAATTTCTAAATAGACAAGATGTACAATTTTAACTGACAGGCAGGCTGTCATCAAACAACTTTTTGATGGATAACTTGTAGCATCATATATCCTTATCTGTTTCAGCTCAGATTCCTTTCACTTTTTCTTTTATAATAGCATAGCATAGATCAATTTACTTGTTCCTTAAAGTTACAGCCTTCTCCATAAATAAAATCATCAATTTTTGTCTACTCACATTTCGCAAGCTCCCAATTGTCTCGGGCAAGCTCATTAACATATTTCCTGAGATGGACAACCGTTCAAGCCTCACCAGCTGACCCACTATGCACAGGAAATAGATCCTTGTTAGGATTTAGTCAAATAGCCTCACAAAAAAGAAACAAGGATGGTAGGAAGTCTCCAGATACATCAGCAGGGGAAATATGCAAACATGGACATAAAGTAAATAATTAGCAAATACAACAAAATTATCTTACTTATTTAGAGAAGAATATTACATTCATCAGGCAATGAAGAGATTCGGTTGCCATCAAGTATCATAACTTTCAAAGATTGCAGTTTTCCCAAGTTCATTGGCAGTCGCTCAATGAGATTGTCTGCTAGTACCTGGAAATAACAAATTACTTTAGAGCAAATCAAGTTGTGCAAAAGAAAAAACTGCTCCAATTAGAAGAACTAACATTCAACTCCTACATACAATAAGTTTGTGTAACGAGTTAATGAACATAGGCACATAGTTACACCCTGATGAATGGTGATGGGATCAAACAGTTTGAATAACATTCAAGATACTCTAATCTAGGCAGATCAAATGAAATAGATGTGGAGTTTCTAGTCTAGTGGTGGTGCTCTACAAAATATGCAACCATTTTCCAGCAAAGGAAATAACTCTACCAGAAAGCTGCCAATGAGTAAATGTTAAGGTTAGTGAGGTGAGCCCTTCCAGTGCCTTGCAACTGGAAGAAGGCACACAACTAAAGCCAAAAAGTGTGTCTGTTGAAGATCCTCCACCTTTTTCTTGCAGAGGCTCTGGAGGAAACACCTAAGACATTGTCATTTTGATAACCTTAGCTAATTAAATGAATGGCAAGTTTGTAGCTCTTACCAGGCGCTGCATGTTGATTAATTTGTTAATATCCATTGGAACGTCGACTGCAAAAAATATAAAGAATGTGATCGCCTCCAAAAGAATGCACATTTCAATAATGTATACATTTTAAGAAAAACGCTATTGCCGTTGTATCACCAGTAGAACACAAAGTTCAAAAAAAGCCATTGATTAATATAATCATATGCTTTACCTGTACAAAAAATAAAAATAAAAATCATTCATACCTAGTTTATTGTGAGTTAAATCAAGGGTGCGCACACTTCTGTCCAGATCAAGAACCTCATCAGGAAAAGTCTGTTCATACAAAACTAGATAAGAAAACAAACAGGAAAAGAAAAAAAACATAAATGAAAGTTAAATATTCCAGCCAGATCATAAGAAGCCAAAAATATAAAAACTGAAGTTCCTCAGCTGGTACAAGTGTACATTATCTAAATTATCAACAGCTAAAATTTTGCTGCAGTAACTCATACAATGTCCGTCCAGACCATTCAAACAAAAATGTTGAGATATGGGATTATTGGCAAGTGATGTGCCTTCCAGTTACGTTTACACTGACATCCTTATGTAAAAACTAGTGTAAATCTACTATAACAAAAATATGCTCATTTCTGATATTTAAGAGGAGAAACCAGTATACCATTACCAGCTAAAATTTTCATACAAGAAACCAGCACCCATAACTTCAATTTAAAAAAAAAAATCCCAAATATCCTTAGTTAACTCCATTACATTATATTCCAAAATGAAAAACCAGAATCCACACATATCCTTGCTCAAACCCACATCAGAATCACTAATATAAATATGGGCAGAGACACAAACACATAGAAACTGGACAAACTGATTGCTTCATGAGTAAAATTCTAATAAAACAATAATAAATAAAAAAAAGGCACAGAAAAGCTATCATCTGAAAGGTAATACAAAGCCAAGTACACGATTGTGCCAAAGTTGTGATGACATGGGAGTTCGACACAAAAAAAAAAAAAGCTGAAAATTATGCAAACCTGAAAAAATGAAAAATTAATAGAGAGATAGAAATTAATTCAAGAAAAATAGAGATATAGAAATTGCCTTCAATTTAGCATCGCGCATAGCAACAATGCCCGTGGATCGCCAACGGGCAACCCTGCTGGCTTTGGAGTCAGCGTTTTGGCTGGCACAGCAACCCATTTTCGTTTCAACTCTCTTCTGATCAAAATTTCCACACAATCACCAGAATAAGTGTAACAAGTTAAGGATCAAAGCTAAAAGATAGGATTTTGATTCAAGACAAAATCAAATTGGGTATGTCAGTGTTGTCTCCAGGCACTATAACCAGAAAGGAAGAGGGTTGGTTTAGTGTTTCGGGTGGAGGTCAAGATTCCAAAGTCGCCATTTTTCTTGTTGGAAACTATCATTTGGAGGACCCAACAACGCCTAATCCAAAACGCGTTGTGGGTTTGGATTTTTCAAAATGGTTTGGTTTTGTTCTTACCATCAATCTACCAAATTGACCGATGGGGAGTTGTCATGTTTAGAAATTTTCTATTTTTTATTCCTAAATTCTCCGTGTTCAGAATTTATTTATTTTTTCGGGAGACTATTTATTTTCTTAAATTTTAATTATTATATTAAGAAATTATGCCAGGAGGAGCACGAAGTTATTTGGAGTTTTTAGCAACCTCGTCCTCGTGACTTTTGTGGATTTGGAGGATCAAATTGATTAGAATTTTTTAATTACTTCTATAAAAGAAAATTATAATTAAATTAGTCCCATCTAAAACTTAAAAAAGAATAGCTTGAAAAATTATTATTTAGACAGGTTTAAATAAATTATATAAATAAATGTTAAAGTATATTCCACCTATACATATTAAAAGTTAGTTAAAAAAATAAAATAATATATACATAATATGCATAAATAACAAGATATATACGTAATATGCATGAATAATAAGCTATCGTCGGTCTAATTTATAAAATTTAATTAAGGGATAAGGGTGTTTTTTTATCCTCGAATTTTTGTAAATAGGGTAAAAATACCCTCAAACTTTCTTTTGATCAGTTTTTGCTCCTCAAGTCAGTTTATTTGTTAAAATTTGCCCTCTTTTTTACCAGAAAGTCCATGTGACGGATGAATTTAATAGCAGTCAATGAAAACGTGATATGTCAGCTTTCGCGTTGCACTATCTCTTCTAGTCAGCAACATTTTTGTTCTAGTCAGCATTAATAAAAAAAAAAGTATATGATGTGAATGACATGTAAATTTTTCCCCAGCCTCTCTTTTTAATGTACAATCTTCAATCTTCAATGGCCTTATTGTCAGAATAGTTTTTCAAATTCACAACACCAAAACTATCCTGCTAACTTCATTCAAAACTCAAAAAATTCAAATGCTGTCAATAATTTCTTAAGGGAGTTCAATTTGTTCATACATATTCCAAACTATTGAATCAAGCATAAAGATGAAACAAATCATACTGAGAATCGACAATTAGTTCCTCATCAATCATCAGCCATTCCTCTACGGATGATCTTTTAAAGATTAATAACTAGTAATGTCTATAAAAATTCATTCTACTAAAGCAATTTCTATCAATAAAAGTACACTACCACATATCAAAATTGTTGAAAAAATAAAAAAAAATAAAAACACACAATCCAAACCATAAATAGTTAATAGGTATAAAAGAAGAAATTTCATTTTTGTAACTGACAACAAGGCCTAGCAGTAGTTCAGTTCACATTAGATCGCTGGCTTGGTCCACTAGCTCGATCCATGAGACATTTAAGAAGACTTGTGGGGTATCGTCTAGGGATCAAGTTAACCTTGTAAAACTATGAGATAGAAGGCACATCCCATTTGGGAAGAATCAGAGTTCTTTTAGGAAAGGAATTCCCTTACTAGCTTCCTAATCAAAGAAGGATTCTGAGCTTATATACGGAGCTCAACTTAGGTATGGAACACTAAGCTTTTTCTCATTACCCTATCTGATCACCCGAATACTGACTTGACCGTCGGAACACCCCGATCTGTCTATTTTGAACCTTTTTCAGGTGCTCAGTGCATAACAGAAAGTTCAACTCATCATCATTTGGTGCATTAAGCATGAAACATAGACCTTTTCCCAAACCTAAGTCTTATCCCTGCCTCTTTGGAGGACCAGCATGACCAAACCAGTCAATAAGCTATCCCTCCCCTATAACAATTCATTCGACTAGCCAACAACCTAACATCCCCCACAACAGCCATCCCTAGCATCCCTGGCCTCGTCCATGAGAAAGCCCAGTCCCTCCTTACGACACTGTCAGCTATAACTACTTAAGCGCCCTAGACCGTACCCTCACAGTCATTCGCCAAAGACCCTTTTCCCATCAATCATACCCCCTGCATCTAGATCCACCATTACCTTGACAAACGAACAATTGAGAGACTCATTGAAGTCTGAGTACAAAAGTACCAAAATAGGAACACCCGGTAGTACCAAGATAGCTTTCGATCATTCCTGTCCTAAGAAATTTTGGCTATCCATTTCCAAAAAAATCCAACTGCCCAACTTGCCCAAATACAACAAAAATGTTGACACCCAAGCCCACCTAGACCAATTTCACCACATAATGTTAGTACTGACTACAAATAATATTGTACTATGCAAAATTTTTTTGCAAATCCTGGTGGACTACACTCAGATCTAGTTCCAAAACCTTTCTGAACACTCAGTGGAGAACTTCGATCAGTTCAGCGATATGTTTATCGCAAAGTTTGTAGCCACTATCAGATTGACAAAGGTGTCAACTGACTTGAATCAGGTACTTCAGGAGAAGGGCGAGCCCCTTCAAGCTTACATGAAAAGGTTGAACATGGTGGCAATGAATATTCAAAATCTCAATCTCGAAGTGGCAATAAATGTCATAACCCAAAACATAAGATGTCAAGACTTTAGCAACTCGTTGAGCAAGAAGCCCTCAAATGACTTTACCGAGCTCATATCCCGAGCTCATAAGTATATCAAAATAGATAAAGTTCACCAATTACGGTACAACACATACAAGGAGACATGCACAAAAAGAGAAGACACGAGAAGAACAAGCCAAGATAATGAAAGCAAGGGCAAGAATGAGTCGAGGGCATACAGAGGATCAAGCTCGTCCAATCGGGCTTATACAATCGACATCCCTCACTACGTTTATAGGAATAAAAATAGGTTCATGTCCTTAAATGCCACTAATTCAGAGATCCTAGCATGGATGAAACAGAACAGGTGAGTCAGCTGGCCCAGGCTAATGAGAAAAGATTCAAACAAGGACTAGAGGCTCCACTATGCCTTCCACAGAGACAAGGGTCACAAAATAGAAGAATGTCGCCAACTTAAAATAAAGATAGTGCTTTTGAATGAACTTGTACAAGGTATTGATAAGTGTAAATGATTAATAGTGATCCTTGTAGCTCTTTGGGCAATGAACACTAGCTTAAGCTTGGCAACAAATGGAGCCATAATAGCAAAGCTACGAGTTAAACCAGATTTTGTACATAAAGTAAAAGCGGCTTAGAAAGAAGATGATAGATTAATGGCGATTGTAAACAAGCTTCAACATAGCAGTGAAAGTGATTACTCATTGTCAAATAACGGAAGCCTCTATTTCAAAGGAAGACTTTGTGTGCCAGTTTAGGAAGAATTGAAGAAAGAGATTCTGACAGAAGCACATCATAGTGGTTATTGACCAGATTCTAGCAAGTGTACTAGATCGGCTAGTAATATAGGGAAATAAGATTATGACCCAAAATATCGAACCTAAGGGAAACTTGTGCTTGTATGTGCTATTTCAATTTCAAAACCAATTTTTGTGTGTAAAAGAAAGAAGAGAAATCCCAAATTTGTAATGATTGAAGAATTAAAACTAAAAACAATAATTTAAAACCAAAACAAAATAATTGAAAAAGCTAAAGTAAAGAAGAGATATATTGAAAGCAAGTAAATTGAATGAGGTAAAAATCAATATTAAAAACAACTTTCACTAAAGGACTATCCATCTTAACAAGTATTGTTATGACTTAAATAAAAGAAAACATACAAGTGATTATGGAGAATTCAGTTTAATAAAACCAGATAACTTTATTCAAGATTATCATTCCAAGCATCAAATTTTCTTATTCAGATAAACTTAACACTTAGCATAAGAAACTGAATTAAGTCTCCTAGATGTCTATTAAACCTTTCTCAAGAGATTTAACTTCTACTTATTCTTAGTTACCATTTTCTCAATCTTAACTTACTCAAATCAACACACAATTATCGCTTATTCAGGTTATAATCATGTATTAATCCAAATAAATTAACCTAAGAACATGCAAGCCAATAATCAATTCAAATCAATTAATTAACCAATGCTTAATCAAGTTAACAATCAACTTAAATTTGAGAAAAGACAAGGCTAGATTTAAGAACCAAGAAATAATTAACTTGTATTTAAATTGAAGAACAACTTAAGTCATAACAATACAAGTTAAGGATTCAAGTATCCTTTAGCAAAAGTTAAAGAAAACTACTCACAAACCATTCTTAAAATAAAAACAAAGGTTTGAAAGAAGCAATAAAAACAAACAACGTAAAAACAACTTAAAGAAAAGAAAAGCTTAATTCTAAGAATCGATCCCCTTCTTCTGTGTTTTAGCTTCCTATTTATAGGCCAAAGAAGTCATAACTTCCTTCTCAAACTCTTAAAAAAATAAGAAGTAATTTCTGCCCAAAATAGGAAGTTCGATAAAATCCTTCGCAAAATGGGAATAGCATCACGTGGCCACGCCCTTCTCCTTTGTATTTGAACACATGGGCACGGGTACATTAAGTCTTCCTTCACACGTGGCCACGTGTGGTCCTTCACTTGGAATCCACGTGGTCACGCATTCATGCTTGGTTTCTCCTTTTGGTCTTTCACGTGGCCATGGATTCTAAGCATCAAACCTTCACGTGGCCACGGATGAAATTCTTCAATAATTTCACGTGCTCACGTGTGAAGGCTCTGGACTGAAAGCTCAATTGTCTCGCAACAATTCTTCATAATTGCATTTTTATCCCTAAACTTTGCGCTTTTTATGATTTAAACCTTTTTATATCAATTTTAACCTGAAAACCAAACAAAACATAGAATTAACTTCAAAAACATAAATATTAACAAATTAACTTGAATTTAACCTAAATAAAACCAAAACAACTAAATAACACAACTAAAAACATATCAAAAACTATATATAATCCACACTTATCAGTTATGCCATGCATCCTGAAAGTATTAAAATGTACCAGGATTTGAAAGTCTATTATTGGTGGCCAGGTATGAAGCGTGATGTGACTGAATTCGTAGGTAAATGCCTGACATGTCAACAGATAAAAGCAGAACATCAGGTACCTTCTGGACTACTTTAGCCACTTGTTATTTTAGAGTGAAAATGGGATCAGGTGATCATAGACTTTGTGACTGGGCTACCTATGACTCAATGGAAACATGATGCCATTTGGGTAATAGTTGATCGCCTCACCAAATCAACTCACTTCTTGCCAGTTCGGATGGATTTCTCTTTGACCAAGCTGGCAGAACTTTACATAAAGGAGGTGGTTAGATTGCATAGAGTACCTATATCCATTATGTCAGATAGAGATCCCAGATTTACTTCTCACTTCTGGAAGAGTTTTCAAGATGCTCTGGGTACTAGACTTCGCCTCAGTACAGCTTTTCACCCTCAGACTGATGGACAGTCCGAGCAGGTGATTCAGATATTAGAGGATATGTTTCGATGTTGTGTCCTTGAGTTCGACACTATTTGGGAAAAACATTTACCATTAGTTGAGTTTGCCTACAACAATAACTATCAATCCAGTTTGAAAATGGCTCCATTTGAAGCACTGTATGGTAGAAAGTGCAGAACTCCTTTGTGCTGGACTGAATTGAGTGAGAGGAAGCTTTTGGGGTCGGACTTGATTCGTGACTTTGAAGAAAAGGTCCAGATCATTAAAAGCATATTAAAAGAAGCAATGGATCGTCAAAAGTCTTATGCAGATCTGAAAAGGAAAGATATCGAGTTCCAGGTCGGAGATAAGATCTTTCTGAAGGTTCTGAGATTTGGAAAGAAAGGCAAGTTAAGCCCTAGATTTATTGGTCCTTATGATATACCTTAACGAGTGGGTCCTGTGGCCTATAGATTGAATCTGCCATTTGCTTTGGAGAAGATACGTGATGTCTTCCAGGTGTCCATGCTCTGGAGATACAGATCTGATCTGAGCCATGTGATAGCACCAGAAGAGATACAAGTTCAGGCTGACATGAGCTATGAAGAAAAACCAGTAAAGATTTTGGCTAGGGAAGTCTAATAGCTTCGGAACAAACAGATTTCTTTGGTGAAAGTCCTATGGCATCACCATAATGTCGAAGAAGCAACATGAGAACCCGAAACAATGATGAGACAGCGATATCCTCTACTTTTCAGTTCAGATAAATTTTGAAAACGAAATTTTTTTTAGTAGGGGAGAAATGTAATGACCTCAACACCGGATCAGCCGTAAACAGTACTTCCCGATGGTGAATAGTATTTTTCGAGCCCGAAAGGATATCCGGAAATCAAAAATATTTTATTGGACCATCGGAAAGTATTGGTCATGGTGAGTCCAGGGTTGAAATTTAAAGTGAAATTGAGGTCAAATAGGCCTCCAAATGTCAAAAATACGAAAAAGGTAGCGAGTCAATTTCTCTGACAGGGAAGGTGACTTGAATTTGCGTAAATAATTAAAAATAGTAAACAAACTCCAAATATTGCCAGATTTTGCATGTCTTCATGAATTTTTGTGTAGAATATTTTAGTGATGAGAATGAAATTTTTCGGTGACACCGGCAGTTGTCGAATCAGATCGATAAGTTTGAATCAGACCGATAACGGACTCTGATTGAGCCAAAAACTTGCGTGCTAGCTATTTTTGATGTGATAAGAGTGATAGAATTATTTTTGGAGTGATTTGATGGCTGAAAGAGAGAGAAATTTGATTGGGCCTTTAGGGGCCTAAATTGGGCTTTTATAGTTAATTAGGCAAAGCCCATCATTTTTGCTCAATTTTGGGCCAATTGGAGAGGTATATAAGGGCCAAAAATCTGGAGAAAAGTCCAAAAAATTTCTGTGTCTTCTTCCTCCTTCATTTGGCCGAAATTACTCCCACTTTCTTCTCTCTCTCTCTTGCTCCATAACCATTCAAGATTTCTCCTAAATTTCAACTTAGGAGTTGTAGTTTCATCCCTTTAGATCACTAAAATAGCTTCACTTAATTGATTTGAGCAAAGAAAGTGAATAAATCAAGGAAATAAAGAAAGAGGGGTAAGTTGGAGCTTAAGAATTTTAGTATTTTAAATTGATTCTTTAATGGTTTTTCATAGATTTTGAGGTGTAAAATTTGATTATGAGTTTGGATTTTGCATTTGAGAACAAGAAATTGAAGAAAACTAAGCTTGAATGGGCTGCCCTATGTAGGTGAGCAAGTTGAGGGAAGTATTTTCAAGAGTAAAGGCAAGAAAAAGGAGGCTTGAGCTTCCTAATCAAGAGAAAAATTATAAGTGACTAATTAATCTTTACATTTTCTAAGTTTATGAATTTTTCTCAATTATGTAACTAGGGTAAAAATGATAAAAGTGTTTAATTGGTGTATTTATGTTAGGGTAATTGTAATTAAGTTAGAGAAAAGATAAATGGAAAGTAAAAATGAAAGAAAGAAAATTCTTAAGATGAAAAAATAGTGGTGGCCGAAATTAATAGGTAGAAAAAATGGTGAGAAAAATGCAAATAAATAGTATATGTTAGCTTAAAATAATAATAGACATGATAATTAATGTCTATGAATTTTTAGAGAATATTTGAAAATTATTTGAAAATTTTTAAGGTTATGTATAGTGTATGTATATAATGAAAGTTGTGATTTATAGTGAATTAAGTGATTATTTTGATGAAAAATGATAATAACTAATAAATAATGCTTAAATAAATTTTATTGAAATTTATTGAAATTATTGTGATTTTATTTAGAATTTAATGTTAATATGAATATTGAAAATAATTGAATTATTAGTTAATAATTGTATAAAAATGTTGAAAATGGTGAATTTATATGAAATTAAATTAATGTCAACGAAAAGAAATAAAAAGTCAATTATTGAATTTTTTGGACTTGAAAAGAATTAATAAAGTAATTATTACTGTGCCCTTAGAATTTGTCTGACAGTAAAAACTAGTTCTGGATATAGTTGGCTAGTCATACGAACACCTTTTAACGCGATGCAGGTTATGACGACTTGCTTTGCTATGGGTAAAATCATTGATCTCCATAGCTTAAGTGTTAAAGTGAAAGTGAAAAGTGCAGTATTAGAATAATGGTTTCTTGGAAATCATTTTTTTTAGTGGGGCCTGTGGGGTCTATATTCCGTGTATTCAGTCTGAAATTTTCTGCTGGGTCTGTACTAGGGGTATAACGGAAATAAATTGATAAATAAGTGAAAAGACAATGAAAAGAAAGAAAAAAAGTAAAAAAGGATCAAAATGGAAGAAAAAAATGTTTAGGGGTAAAATGGTAATTTTTTTAAAAGTGTAAAAAAGCTAGTAAATTAAGTGAAAATTGCTTAAATAAAGATAAAATAGACCGATAATAGCTAAAATGTTAAGAAAATGAATTTTATTGTCAATAGGGACTAAAATATAATTTTGCTTATAAATAACAGTTTAAGTGAATAGAAATATAAAATGTTTCAATTATTAGTTTAAAGAACAAAAATTAAGCTTATAATGCAAAATTATAATTATGCGTTTGAAATAAATAATAAGTCAAAATTAATGTTTTAAAATAATTAAATGATTAAATGTTAATATATAAGAATAAAAATGAAAATGTTAAAAAAGGTATCGATTATTAGTCACCACTAAGCATGTCGAGTGCTCAACGTGTAGTTTTTACTGCGCGTAGGTCAGAAGGAGCTGGAGCAGGAATACACTCTAAGGGACTTCTTTTAAGATGCTCAAGTTGTTTAAATTTTTGGCATGTATATATATAAATATGTACAACTTTACTTGGATGTGTAAGGTAAAACTGAAATTATTTTAGTAAACTGTTTTTGGATGTGAATGGAATGGAATGGAATGGATTATATTATTGATTGTTGTGCCTTTGAGAGGCTGTGTAGTTGTCTGCATTTCAGGAGGGCTAGTCCTATGTACAGTCGTTATATTGCAAAACTTTTATTAAGTGCATAGTGATTTGGTACAGTTATAGGTCATCGATAATTTATTTTATATAAGCTAAAGCATGCTAATAAAGTATGGTAATATAAAAATTAAGTTGGAAAAAAAAATTTCGGTTTTTGGTACACCGGTATAGTGTTAGGAGGGACAAGGGTGTTACAGTAGCCCGAGAAACCTACATCACCATGCTAAAAAAAGCCCATCAAGCCTTATCACTAGACACACCGAACAGTAGAGAGCGTAAGGCTGAAGTAGGGGAGTATTACAAAGCATCAAGATCCTTCAAGGAAAGAGTGTATTAATATCAACCAAAAAAATATGTTCAAAAAAAGAAGCCTTTATATCAATTTTAACAGAATTTGCAGATGTATTTGCTTAGCAGTCATCGAACGTAACAGGTGTATCCTGAGAGCTGATGACCCATTATCTAAAAATTCGACCAAAATGTAAGCTAGTTAAGCAAAAGAAGAGAAATTATACCCCAAAAAGGCAGATAACCATAGAGGAGGAAACAAACACTTTGTTGAAAAATCAATTTCATTACCCACTGAGGTGATTACAACTATTGGGCCACACCCTTTAGGTTAAAAAATGTAGGTGCAATGTACCAAAGGCTAATGAACAAGCTCTTCAACGACCAGCTAGGGAGGAACATGGAGATTATATTGACAACATGATCGTGAAGAGTAAGATGGGGCAGACTTACCTAATGAGCTTTGAGAAATATTCTTCACTTTTTGAAAAGTAGACCTCAAATTAAACCCTCAGAAGTATGCCTTTGGAGTACAGTCTAAAAAGTTCCTGGTTTTATAATCTCAAAGTGAGGAATAGAGGCCAAACCCAAGAAGATCTAAGCTATTCTATACATGGAGCCGCTAAAGACAGTCCAGGACATTCAGAAGCTCAATGGTAGAATCACAGCTTTAGGAAGGTTCATATCCTGCTCAGCTAAACGTTGCTTGCCTTTTTACTAGGCACTCAAGATTTTAAAAGATTTCAGATGGACAGAAAGACGCCAGCAAGCCTTTAAATCACTGAAACAATTCCTAACGTCACCACCATTGCTTAGTTGGCCACAGGTTGGTGAAACTTTGTAAATATACTTAGCGATTTCTGATGGTGCAGTGGGCTCAGTTTTAGTTTAGGAGGAAAACACTCAGCAGTTCCCAATATATTACACCAACAAAATCCTTAGAGGCTCAGAGCTAAAATACCCAATCCTGGAGCAGTTAGCTTTTGTGCTTGTGACCTTAGAAATAAAGCTATAACCATACTTCTAAGCACACACCATCATGGTTTGCACCAAGTCCAGCCTTCGAAAAGTCCTGCAAAAATCGAAAGCCTCAAGAAAATTGACAAAGTAGGAAGCTCACCTAGGGGAGTTCGATGTAAAGTATAAGCCATACCCCGCAATGAAGGTGTAGATCCTCATAGAGCTTATATGTCGATGAGGCCGCTTATTCGAAAGTGGTAGGAGTAGGCATTGTATTAATTAGCCCAGGAAAGATTTGCATTCGAGGGATGGTGCACATAGCTTTCCCTATATCCAACAACATGGCAAAATATGAGGCTTTATGTTTTGGCTTGCAAATAGCGACAGAAGTTAGATCGGACTCATTGGAAATGTTCTCAAATTCTCAACTAGTGGTGAGTTAGCTAACTGGAAAGTTTGAAGCCAAGGAAGACTCCATGATTCGGTACAAAGAACTCACATCGGTACTCCTAGCCAGGTTAAAGGAGGTAGGGAGCTCTTGGTGAATCACACAAATACCTCGAGCAAAAAACAAGAAGGCTGATACCCTGGCAAAGCAAGCTTTCCTCAATGGTGTGGTTCAAATAACAAATATCATTTGGGAGACAATAATGTAGCCGACCTATAAGACCTATCGGCTCTAAATGCAAGAACTAATAGATGGATGGCACCTCCCCATCTACCAATACTTAACTTCGGGAATTCTGCCAGAAGACCAGGTACAAGCTTGAAAGAAAGTAAGAAAATAGAGCCTACATGCGGTACTAGATGACAAGCTGTATCGACGATCTTTCTCACACCCTTGGACATTGTGTATTAGTACGGAGGAAGGAAATTATATTCTGAGAAAAATTCATTAGGGCATTTACAACGCATAGGAAGGAGCTCAGGCTATAGCTCGAAAAGCACTCCTATAAGGATATTATTAGCCTTCAATGGAAAAATATTGTTAGTGCTAAATCCGCAAGTGCACAGTTCACTGAAATAGTACTTAAGATATTGTTCCCACGAGAAAAAAGATGAATGATCATGCACTATTACTTAATCTTTAATCTTGTTTACATCGATCATAAATTATGTTGTTGAATTAACTAGAGTCTATATTAAACCTAAATAAACCTACTTAATTGTTAATTAAAGAAGACAATTAGAGATTTATACTTTAAAATATAAATTGAACTTGAACTTGTTCTTTTCATAGCGCCCGCGATGATGTCCCGCTCATGACAGAGCATGCACTATTTGTTTTGACTTTTTCTCCTTGTGTTGACCTCCTCCTTTCAAGCCTTGTTATGTCGTGCTCGTGACTCCTTCCGCGCTCGCAACAGGAACTTCTTTATTTTGCTTGACTTCTTTCTCTTTTCTTTAGCTCAAATCCTTTTGCTCCCTACACACACTTACAACACAAAACACATAAAAAATACCATGTTTCACATAAAAACCTAACTAAAACTAAACATTTGCTAAACAAAGATATTCATAAAATGTACATAAATCAACTCACATCACAAATATGAAAGATTTAGTTCGAAAGTATGACAAATACCAAAGGTTCACAAACATTAAGCACCAAGGCTCGACTCAACAAAAGTTAATCCATAGTCCTTGGCCTTTCGCCCAATGAGGAATTGATATCCTGGGACCTTTCCTCCAAGCAATCAAGCAACGAAAGTTTTTAGTAGTTGCTGTCAATTATTTCACAAAATGGGTAAAAGTTGAACCCCTCGCCACTGTCACACCAGCCAACATAATCAAGTTCCTGGAAAAGAACGTCATAATGAGGTTTGAGATTCTGCACACCATCATCACAGATAATGGAAAGCAGTTCGATTACCAGGCTTTTAGGGCATTTTGCTTGACTGAGGTAACCAACCGAATATCCAGTTATGCTTTACTTTAGTGTATCACCTCCAATCCAACGGCATGACTGAGGTAACCAACCGAAAAATCTTATAAGGTTTGAAAAATAGTTAGATGAAGCTAAGGGACTTTGTGTGGATGAGTTTAACAACGTACTATAGGCTTACCAAACTTTTCCAAGAGCAGCAACCAGGGCAACATTGTTCTTTTTCACATATGGCATGGAAGCAGTTATTTCCTATGAGATAGGAATCCCAAGTGCTCGGAACTACTAGTACGACGAAAACAATAAAGTTAACCTCTTTTATCACTTAAATCAACTAAAAGAACAAAGAGAACTTGCCTAGATTTAATTGGTAGCCTACAAGTAGCGTATGACATCATACCATGATCGAAAAGTAAAGCCCATAAACTTTCGAGTTGGACAGTTGGTCCTTAAAAAGGTTGTTTCCGCTCAAACCGTAGTAGGAGTTGGCAAACTGAACCCGAATTAGGATGGACCCTATTTGGTCTATGAAGTCATCAATGATGTAACAACTTTACTGTAACAATCTTTCAATTACAAAATGGTAAGCCGAAATCTTTTTTTCAACATCAATTACTTAACCAAATAATTCATTGACTGTCAATACTTATTAATTATTCAAATTCGTAAACTAACTTATCGATTATAACCGTCTAAAGACACTATTCATTTCATCAAAAATCTGACAGCACAACGGCTATATACTTATTAGCCTCCTAAAAAGCAGATAACAACCACAGCCTTTCAGAGGTACAACAGTCTATAACAGACAAATGTGCACATTCCAGACATTCATTCACATATTAAACACACTCATCCAAATTCACTCTCTGACAAACCTATATTCATCATCACATCAAATAGTAGTTCAAATACAGTCCAACACATATTTACATACCCATAAATCTACTGAATAAATACAGTCCAATCTTTTATTTCCAATATCTAAATATATACATGCCAGAACACAAAATAATTACGACGACTTCTTTTTTTTCTTTCAGACTTGCTCCACTGGGTACCATGGTCCAGCTACTCTTCAGAACCTGCACGCAGTAAACACTACGTGCTGAGCACCAAACATGCTCAGTGGTGACTATTAATCTAAGAATTTCCAAAAAAAAAAATACAATTACATAACTATGCAAAATAATATTTTTTTGTCTTATCAAAAGGCACTTTTCAATCTTTTTGACAGTATTTTTTTTACTTCATTACAATAATTCGGCAAATTTTTCACTTTGGTCCTAACCTTTTTAATTTATTACAAAAATATTATTTTTGTAATTTAATTACAAAATTGGCATTATTTTTCTTACTTTTAGCTCTTCACTTAACCTTTGGCATGTAACCCATTAATTGGGATTTGCTCTAACACCTTTGGCATGTAACCCATTAATTGGGATTTGCTCTAACTTTTTGGGTGGATTTTTTTTATTTAATTGGTCAACTGCATTTGTCATTTTCTTGGGCATTTTATATTATTATTTACCACTTATATGGCAAATTTTCAATTCCGTACTCAACGTTGCAATTGATCACAGAATAACCCATTTTTATATATAATTACGATTTTGCCATTAGTTCATTTATTTTCACTTTAACCTTTTTAATTATTTATCAAAATACACTTATTAATTCTTTTAACATTTAATACAAAGTAGTACAATTACTTAGTAAAACTTTGCAATTTGATCTTTTCATTTTTGTTTTATTACAATAAATATCATTTTTACACATTTCTTACAGAATTGCCATTGGTTGACTCTTTTTTTATTTTTTTTTTCAGTTGACTTTGGCTTACAAAATTTCTGTCCGGCCCTTGTTTGGACTTTTTATATAATATTTCATTTTAATCCATAATTCTCAATTAATTACGAAATTGTCATTTTTAGACTTTTAATTACAATTTAGTACTATTTTACAAACTTTTCACTTTTAAATCGTTAATTGGCATATAATATACCAATTGATCTTTATTTTGACCTTTCTATGTAAACTTACATTTTAATCATTTTTCTTTATGAAAGCTTATTTTTAGGCTGTTTAATCATTAATTTACCATTTTACCCTTATAAATCATTTCCTTATGACTTTTGTTCATTAAGTTCAATTTTTGAGAAAATTATATTTTTGCCCCTAAACTTTTTATTTCTTTCAATTAGGTTATTTTCACTTTTGACTTCCACTTTTAGCTTTCTTTTTAAAATTTTTAACTTTGTAATGGCCTTAACACCGGATCAGCCGTGAATAGTACTTTTCGATGGTGAATAGTATTTTTCGGGCCCGAAAGGATACCCGAAAGTCAAAAATATTTTATTGGACCATCGGAAAGTATTGGTCATAGTGAGTCCGGAGTTGAAATTTAAAGTGAAATTGAGGTCAAATAGGTCTCCAAAGGTCAAAAATACTAAAAAGTTATCGAGTCAATTTCCCTGGTAGGGAAGGTGACTTGATTTTGCGTAAACGATTAAAAATAGTAAACGAACTTCGAATATTGCCATATTTTGCATGCCTATATGAATTTTTGTGTAGAATATTTTAGTGATGAGAATGGAATTTTTTGGTGACACCGACAGTTGTCGAATCGGACCGATAACGAACTCCGATTGAGCCAAAAATTTGCGTGCTAGCTATTTTTGAGGTGATAAGAGTGATGGAATTATTTTTGGAGTGATTAGATGGCTGAAAGAGAGAGAAATTAAATTGGGCCTTTAGGGGCCTAAATTGGTCCTTTTTAGTTAGTTGGGCAAAGCCCAACATTTTGGCCCAATTTTTGGCCCATTTGAGAGATATTTAAAGACCAAAAATCTGGAGAAAACTCCAAAACTCAGCTCTTATTCTTCCTCTCCCTCCTTGGCCGAATTCCCTTCCATCTTCTCTCTCTCTCTCTTGCTTCATATCTACTCAAAATTTCTCCCAAATTCCAACTTAGGAATTGTAGTTCCATCCCTCTAATATACTAAAATAGCTTCATTTAATTGTTTTGGGCAAAGGAAGTGAAGAAATCAAGGAAAGAAAGAAAGAGGGGTAAGTTGGAGCTTGAGAATTTTAATGTTTTAAATTAATTTCTTAGTGGTTTTCCATAGATTTTTGGGTGTAGATTATGATTATGAGGTTGGTTTTTGCATTTGAGAACAAGAAAATGAAGAAATCTAAGCTTAATGGGCTGCCCTATGTAGGTGAGCAAGTAGAGGGGAGTTTTTCCAAGAACAAAGGCAAGGGAAAGGAAGCCTAGACTCCCTAATTCAAGAAAAAATTGTAAGTGACTAATAAATCTTTACATTTTCTAAGTTTATAAATTTTTCTTAATTATGTAATTAGGACAAAAATGTTTAAAGTTGTTAATTGATGTAAATATGTTAGGATAATTGTAATTAAGTGAGAGAAATGATGAATGGAAGATGAAAATGAAAGAAATACAATTTTTAGGAAGGTGAAGTTGGGTTGGCCGAATTTCATCATTAGGGTATATAGTGAGAAATTGCATAAAAATAATAATTGTTAGCTTAAATTAATAGTAGACATGAAAATTAATGTCCATGAATTTTTAGAGAATATTTGGAATTAATTTGGGAATTTTTAAGATTATTTATAGTGTATGTATATAGTAAAAGTTGTGATTTATAGTGAATTAATTGATTATTTTAATGAAAAATGATAATAAATAATAAATAATGCATAAATAAATTTTATTGGCATTTATTGAAATTATTGTGATTTTTGTTTAGAATTTAATGTTAATATGTATATTGAAAATAATTGAATTATTGATTAATAATTGCATAAAAATGGTGAAATTGGTTAATTTATATGAAATTAAATTAATGTCAACGAAAAGAAATAAAAAGTCAATTATTGAATTTTTCGGACTTGAAAAGAATTAATAAAGTAATTATTACTGTGCCCTTAGAATTAGTCTGGCAGTAAAAACTAGTTCTGGATATAGTTGGCTAGCCATAGGAACACCCTTTACTGCGGTGCAGGTCATGGCGACTTGCTTTGCTATGGGTAGGATCATTGATTTCCATAGCTTAAGTGTTAATGTGAAAGTAAAAAGTGCAGTGTTATAAGAATGGTTCCTTGGAAATCATTTCTCTTTTTAGTGGGGCCCGTGGGGTCCATGTTCCGTGTATCCGGTCTGAAATTTTTTGCCGGATCTGTACTAGGGACATAATGGTAATAAATTGAGAAAGAAATGAAAAGACAATAAAAAGTAGGAAAAGAAAGTGAAGAAAGACCATAATGAAAGAAAAAGAAAGTTTAGGGGCAAAATGGTAATTTCTCAAAAAGTATAAAAGATAGTAAATTAAGTGAGAATTGATTAATTAAGGATAAAACAGTCAGATAATAGTTAAATTACTTAAAAAGTGAATTTTATGGACAACAAGGACTAAAATATAATTTTGCTTATAATTGACAAATTAAGTGCAAAGAAACATAAATTGCTTCAGTTATCAGTTTAAAGATTATCATTGAGCCTATAATGGCAAAATTGTAATTATGTGACTAAATTGAATAATCTTATAGAAAATGTTAAGTTATTGTTTAAAGGTGATCATAACTGATTTTAAAATTATGTTTATATTTATATGTTAATACTTAAGAATAATAATGGAAATGTTAGGAAATGTATCGATTATTAGTCACCACTGAGCATCTTGAGTGCTCAACGTGTAGTTTACTGCGCGCAGGTAAACAGGAGCTGGAGCAAGAATTCAGATTGTATGATTTCTTTTAGATTGCTCTAGTTGTATAATTTTGGCATGTATATATGAGTACAAGTTTTACTTATGGTTATGTAATGTAAACAGAAGTTATTGTACTAAGGAGTGTTGGATTGTGAACAAATGAAATGGATGGAATGAATGTATACTGTTGTTATTTTTGATTGTTGTGCCTCTGAGAGGCTGTGTGATTTGTCTGCTTTTCAGGGGGCTAGTACTATGTACAGCCGTTATATTGCAAAATTTTTATTAAGTGCATAGTAAATTGGACAGTTATAAATCAGCGACGAAAGGTAGTTTTTGATTAAGTAAATATCGATAAGGTTGTCAGGTATAGAAGTTAAAAAAAAAATTTCCGGTCTTCGGTACGCCGGTACAGTTTAAGGAGGGATAAGGGTGTTACAAACTTATTCGTATAAGTATGCCCTTAGTACAATCTCAACAGAAACTCTCAGATATGATATACGGAATATGGACCCCATAGAGCCACATACAGACTGAGAAATGGCCCCAAAGGACCATTTCTCACAGAACAGATAACGAAATAGACAAATACTATGGAGATCAGTGATCCTACCATAGCAAAGCAAGTCGTCATGACTTGCACCGCGGTACAGATATCCCTATGGCCAGCCAATTATATCCTGAGCTAGATTTTGATTGTCTGACTAATACCAAGGGCAAGAATTCACTTAATTTCAATTCTTTACTCTAATTTTTAACAGTTTCAATTACTTTTTCAACACAAAAATTTATCAATCAAACTTTTCAATACTTTCTACACAATATATGAATTCTTTCATCATACTTCACTATTTGATAATCGAATTATGAATTATTTTCTCAATGATTCAACGTGGTCATTTTATATACTATACTTTATATTGTCTTTTTATTTTAATACATTAGCCGGTCAGTCTTTTCCTTACCTTTGGATAGGTTATGAATTATAATAATATAATTTATTATTTCTCACTTAATTTATGAATTATAACTCAATAATTCAACACATTTATTTTGTACCTATTCAAATTATTTCTCTAAAATATTCAAATAAATTTTATAAATTCTATAAAAAATTATGGGTATATATTTTACTTGTTTCATGCATTATTTTCCAAAAATTCATTATTTTTACAAGTTACATAATTCATTAATTATTTTAAAAATATTTAAATAATTTTCATAAATTTCATAAAAATTTATGGACATGTTATTTCTTGTCTACTATCAATTTAAGGCCTAAATCATCAAAAATAACTAAATTACACATGACTTTCCTTTAAGAAAGAATTTGGCCACTTTGAGAAGTCTAACATACATGTCTTTAAAATTTATTTAAGCATTCTAATAAGCTTATTTAGGGTCCAATATATTATTATAAAATTAATTTCAATTATACATACAATTTCATAATTTTTCCTATTTTACCTAAAGGAAAATTATACTAAATCAAGGGAAATGGTTAGATTTAATAGCCACTTACCTTTTTCTCATGCTTTAGCTTCCTTATACTTTATTTTTCACACCTTGAACCAAAGAACATCATCCATCACCATGAAGAACCAATGGAGGCCAAATTTTCTATCAAAGGAAACACCAAGATTTCAATGGTTTTAGCTCAAATTAACCTCAAAAATGGATTCTAGACACCTAAAATTACTTATAGGTAACCTTAAACAAATTTAAAATCTTGAAAATCCCTTACCTTATTTTGATCCCTAAGCCTTTCCTACTTTATTTATATTGTTTCCTTCCATCAAATCAAAGGATTGAGACTAATAAGATGATCTAGAGAGGTAGTAGATCATCTCTTATGCTTGGATCAAAAGAAAATAAGTGAAGAATTTAAAGAAATTTAGAGAGAGACAGAGAGAAAAAGGGAATTCGATCTCTAATGGAGGAAAAGGAGCTAAAGAAGAAGGGAAATCCATGATTTGCCACTATTCTCATCTCCTTTTTATAGTGGCTTTGGGTGGATTGGGCTTGGTTTAACCAAAGTCCGCTCATTTAAGGCCCAAAAATCAAGCCCATTTTGCTATTTTCCTGTAATTCTCTCTCTTATCAATTCCAATCACTTCAATTTTGATTCCATCATTCTTATCATACCAAAAATAGATTGTATGTAAAATTTTAACTCAATCCGATTCAAGCAAATCGGTCTGATTCGATAACTATCGGTGTCACCGAAAAATTTACTTTTCATTACCAAAATATTCTAAAAAAAATTTAAGGAAGATCTACAAATTTTAAAAATTTTTGGAGTTCGGTTGCTATTTTTAAAAATTCATGCAAATTCAAGCCAATCTTATTATTATAAAAATTGACTTGTTAGTTTTTTCGTATTTTTGACTTTTGGAGGCCTATTTCACCTCAATTTTACTTTAAATTTCAACCTCCGACTCACCATGGCCAATATTTTCTGATGGTCCAATAAAATATATTTCACCTTCAGGTGTAATTGCCAGCCAAATTTACTATTTACTGTCGAAAAATACTATTAACAGCTAACCCGATGTTCTGGCCATTACAAATGAAGGTGCTTACAGGCTTAAGTATCTCTCTAGCAAGACATTACCACATTCGTGAAATGTCTCAAACCTCAAGCTATATTACCAGTAGTTCAGCATTATTGCAATTTCAGTTTATTTTTTCCTAAGTATTTTCGACATTGTCGCCATTTAAGTTTATTTCTTTTTAAGAACTTTTAGCTCATTAGTAATACCGCCTTCCCAACATATGTTTATGATGAATAAATAAAAGATATTTAGTTTCAGCAATAATTTTTTCTTTTTAGTTTTTGTGGCCAACTCACTAGCCTTTGTGCCAATTCGAGCATACTTATGAAAACAATCTCGATGATTTAGTTCAGCTAGTTACACAGACAATCTCTAAGTCCAATACAACTTAGAAAAAGTTTAAAGTCAGCCTAAGATTTATTAAATAAACAAGCCTCAAAGTAAAAGAAAGTAAACAAAGCTCGACAAAAAGAGCACGAGCGTATTCATTAAATAATAATAACAAGTACATTTACTCCTCGTCTGGATACACATTGTCTATTTAGGACAAATCCAGATCAGGGTGCTTCTCTTTTACAGTGGTAGAAAGCTTGTTGCTAAAAGCAATACACTTGTTAGCTACTAGCTCTCTGCTCTTCAGCTCAAGCTCCGAGCATTTCTTCTCAAGCTCGACCTTCTCTGCCTTGGTCTTCTCTAGCTCGATAGCAACAATTCAAGCACCTTCTTTCTATTAAGAAAGAGAACTCTCCAGATCTGTCGCCTTCTTTTCAGCCTCAGCCACCCTCTTTTCGACCTCGGCCACCTTAAGATCGGTCTTTTTTAGCTTTGCAAGGGTGCTAGCTGAAGCCTGATTAACTCGATGCCACCTCTTGATAAGGGAGTTCATCTTAGCAATCACAGCACCGGTGATCAAGGACCCTTACCTAAAAGGGAAGTTAGATAATAAAGTAAAACAATATAAAGAAATGGCGATTCAATGACACCTTACCTCAACTTGGTGTCTCTTCATCATCGAAGAAAGTTGATTAGTGTTTAGATCGGTGAGAGGAGCCACCTCACTCAGCACACAAGAAATCAGGTGCACGAAATGTTAGTGTAAGCCCTAGCCCCAAATGCATTGTAACGAAACACTTGAAATTAATAAAATGAGGCATTTGTTCTATCTTTTGTATTCCTGTGCATATCAATTGATAAAACTATCCAAGAATATCGTTTCGGTTTAAGTTATCATGTGTGAGGCACATGGTTGTAAGACCTTGAAACAAATGAGACTTCATTCTAAATATTTCTAGTCAGTCATTGTTATGGGAATAACAATGAATTAAGACTAGTATGCTCTCTCTGATATTATGAGTTCTGTCTTATGGATCATTAGGACAAGAGTGTCAATCAGAGATCATAGATACATGTTAAAGTACATGGTATCTGGATACGATCCGCTCATGAGAACACTACATGGTACAAGTCATAAGTGTTTCTCATATGCAAGTTTTGTATCGAAGTTCTTAGACCTGAAATCTCTATGAAACTCTTTATGAATTACTGTGTACTTTGACATACACCTAACGTGCTCGTAACAGAGTAACAAGTACGGGTATGATTGGGTATGCATTGATTCATGTTAGAGAGCATGAGGGAAGTGAAGGGATTACCCCTCTCGATAAGAGAGAAAATATCGTCGACCACTTGATCAGTGAACTTAGAAGTGTATGGCCATACCGAGATGAAATAATGAGTAATCATTATTTATCTAAGAGTTCAGTGTCACTGGAATATCAAGAAAGGAATTAATATATATAAGGATGACTAGTTCCATGCCTTATATTAATTCTGATATTTATGGGTAAGGGACTATGCAAAATTGCATTAGGTCACTAAAGGCCATATGCATTTTCATTTAATTTGGAATGTTATAATATCTTGCTAGAGAATATATATAGCCTTTGAATTAATTTATTAATTCATTGCCAACATTAAATGGACCTATAGGATCGCACACAAAGCATTGGGCTTAAAATACTTAAATTAAGTATTGGGCATTAATTTGGGCTTTTAATTAAAGTCAAATTAATGTATGTAATGGGTTATAAAATTGCTATTGGGCCTTGGTCCATGAGAGAGAGAAATTCAGCCCACAAGGTTTAATTTTAATTAATTAATTATGTTACATTAATTAAGTTAATTGAGTATTAAAGCCTAAAGGAATTTAAATTAAATTAAATCACTTATATATTTAATGAAGTGGCCGAAATTCCAAGAGGGAAATCAAGGAATTTCGGCACATGCTATTTATTTAAATTAAGTGATTTCATTTAATTAAATGTCTTATGTTTTATTTCAAATTTGAATTTTAAATTCAAAGGAGTTTAATTCAAAATATATTACTTATCTTTAGGAAGTGACAGAGTTTGAATTAATTATCTTAGGATAGTTGAATTCAGATTAAAGACTTGCCAAAGGATAAGCATATATATTAAAAAGAAATAAAACCCTAGATAAGAAAAAAGAAGTTGGCGTGAAACCCTAATTTCCTTGCTTTTGGCGTGAACTCTCTCTCTCTCTCTCTCAATTCTTTTGGCCCAATTTTTCACAAGGAGAAAGGGTAGTTCCTCATTCTCTTGTGTTCTTGGGTAGTAATAGCAACCTAAGAGAAGTACAAAATCAAATTTTGTAGCTTCAAACTATAACCATTACACAATACCGAAAAAGAGAGCTAGCAATCTCGATTTTAAGCTGTCAGTGCAAGTGTGTGTGTGAGAATAGAGGGAGTGGCGTAAAAGGCTGTTCCTTGGCATTGGTGATCGAGATCTAAGGCGGACAAAGTCATCTTAGTTGCTGGCCATCACCTAATTCAACATTAAAAGGCATCAAAAGTTGTAAGTACTACAACCCTAAAATTGCATGTTTCGTTTCTTGTTATGGAATTGTATGGTATGTATGATAAAAATTTTTATTTTTCCGCTGTGCTATCATCACATTCATTCCATGTCATATTCCATCAGTGGTGTCAGAGCCTAAATATGCTTATTTTAGTGCTTTAGATGCATGAAAAAATTAATTAAAAATCGTCATTATGAAAACATGCAAATCTAAAATTTTCTGTTTTGAGTTTTTTGCATTGTTTTGGTGAAAAAATGATTTTAATTGATTAGATAGGTATTATAATTAATATGACATGTTAATATACTTTCCTAAGATGTTATTAGGGCTGGTAATGGTCGGATTTAATTATTTATACCTGATGGTACATGTTAATTATGAAACTAGGTGCTAGTTGGCATGTAAATTGCTATTTTAACAACTAGTTTTCAAAATTAAATGTAAAAACGTTTTTGGCATGTTTGTAAGTGATTTTTAAAGATTAAATATCAGGTCTGGACATATTTTAAATTTGATTTTAATTCTGGTCCATGATAATTTAATTGATTAATTTTAAAAATCACTTAAAACTATGACTAGTTTGTGTTTGTTACATGTTTAATCAAGATTGTTTGTTTTGTTTTGATTAAAATGGTAAAAACACATTTAGATCAGATTGGTACAGAATATTAAATCAATATTTATGGACTTATTTAGATTATTAAATGACTCATAAAATTGATTTAAATGTTTGTGCATTTTATGGCATTACATAAGCATTAAACAACTAGTTTTTGTTGTTTGTTTGTTTTTGCATGAATGCCGTGTACCATATATGTGTTTTTCATGATTTTATATTTTTAATTCATGTTAGCACATATTATATGCATTTTTAATGTTTATGGGCTGTATGACATAAAATTAAAAATGGCAAAATTGGAAATTATACTAGAGTTGATTTATAGCACAAATCTAACTAGTTAGTGTTTTGGGCTTTTAAGAGAACTAATTCAATAAGAGGATTTAGTCCATTGGGCTTTGGCCCAGGCCCGTCATGGGGTCTTCTCTTAAAGGTTCAAGTTCACAATTTCCATTAATGGGCTTGGTTAAATTAATTAAAATTGGACTTTGTGTTATCCATGAATGCTATGTATATTTATTTGCTAATTTGGTGTGATGAATGGATATGCATGGTGCATTCATGGGCCCTGGGTTTTTTAATTAAATATGGCCTGCGAGCCATTATATTTTGTTGTAAAAGTTTTTCATTTATTTCTTAGAATAGAATATACTTGAAGACTTTGTAAATCAAGACGAAGCCCACCGGAGTGGAGAAGCCCAACTCAAAGATTCTTATGTAATAGTATAGAATCTTAGTTGTAGGTTTTTGGGCCCATGTTTGTCACGCTTTACTTTATGCAATTATATATATATGCATGCTATGTATGGATGACAAAGTGTATGCCATGTAAGCCGTAATAAAATGAATCCCTAAAATAGTAAGTCACAAAGTTGCCTTCCTAATTCGAAACATGTCAAGGCATTGATCATCGGTCACGTAGACTAGGAGTCCTAGATGCGCCCGATTATCTTTGTGAGGCATGGGTTGTGAATGTAGGTTGGACTTAACATGGAAAGGGATGCCCGGATCTAGGCAACTAATAAATGGATTGTGCTATAACATCTTAAGATGTAAACCTATTTGATCCAAGAGTCATGTACGAGACATGATTGGAGTTTTTCTACCTAAGTAACTTAACTTATTAGGTGTGCAGGCTCAGCTTGACTAATAAGTTGTTGTGAAAAGTGGATCTTGGCCCACATTAAATCACTAATGCGAATTATTTAAAGGGATATTAATTCGGTTTGTGGGATCATAAATAAGACCTCATTTAATCTTGCTAAATTTGATTGTAGATTGAAAATGGCATCTTCAAACAACAATTTCTCATTGCGATCGGTCCTTGAAAAGGACAAATTAAATGGCACCAATTTCATAGACTGGTCTCGAAACTTAAGAATAGTTCTTAAGCAAGAGAAGAAGTCGTATGTTTTGGATGCACCCTTGCCTGAAGAACCAGGAAGGAACACCTCTGCGGTTCAAAAGGAAACTTTTGAGACCAAGAAGAGCGACTCCAATGATGTGACCTGTCTGATGCTAGCCACTATGGTGCCTGAATTGCAAAAGCAATTTATGGACCAAAAGGCCTATGCGATCATGGTGCACCTCAAGGAGATGTTCCAAGAGCAAGCTCGTCACGAGAGGTTCGTGACAACAAAGGCTTTAATTTCTTGCAAGATGGCTGAGGGTACTCCTGTTAGTACCCATGTACTCAAGATGAAAGGGTATCTTGATACTCTTGAGAAGCTTGAGGTACTAGTGCCAAAGGAACTGGCCACTGACTTGATCTTAGGATCATTGCCTGCTGCTTATGATCCATTTGTGATGAATTATAACATGCATGCAATGAACAAGTCAGTCACTGAGCTTCATGGAATGCTTAAGAATGCTGAAGAGAACATTCGAAAGACTAATCCCGTACTAATGGTTCAAAAGGGAATTAAGAAGGGACCCACTAAGGGAAAGGGAAAGGGAAAACCCAAGTCATTTGGGAGTGCACCTCAGGCCCAATCAAAGCCCAAGGCGCCAAAACTCAAAGAGAGTGAGAGCACTTGCTTCCATTGCAACAAGATAGGGCATTGGAGGAAAAATTGCGCTCTCTTCAAGGAAGAACAAAAGAAGAATGGAGCCAAGGCGTCCAGTTCTTGTATTTTTGTTGTTGAGATTAACCTTTATATTTCTACCACTTGGGTATTGGATACCGGTTGTGGTTCTCACATTTGTTCAAATGTGCAGGGGCTAAGAAATAGGCGGTTACTTGGGAAGAATGAAGTGGACCTCCGTGTGGGGAATGGAGCACGAGTTGCTGCCATGGAGATAGGCGACTATCACCTCACTTTACCTTCCGGACTTTGTATTGTTTTGAATAATTATTATTATGTGCCTGCTATGAGCAGAAACATTATTTCAGTTTCATGTTTGGATAATGATGAATTTGATTTTGTTATTAAAAATGGCAATACTCATATTCGTCGCCAAGGCATTTCTTATGGCAATGCCATGTTGCAAAATGGCCTTTATATCCTTGATTTACAAAACAAAGAGTCAATATACAACATTAATACAAAGAGGGTTAAATTAAATGAATTGAACCCTACTTACTTTTGGCATTGTCGTTTAGGATATGCAAACGAAAAACGCATTTCAAGACTCCACAAAATTGGAGTGCTTGGGTCATTCGACTTAGAGTCCTATGACACATGCGAGCCATGTTTGCATGGAAAAATGACAAAGAGTCCTTTTAATAAAAAAGGTGAGAGGACTAATGGCTTATTAGAACTAATACATACCGATGTATGTAGACCTTTAAGTACACATGCTAGAGGTGGTTTTAGCTACTTCGTGACATTCACAGATGACTTCAGTAGATATGGCTATGTCTATCTAATGAAGTACAAGTCTGAAACTTTTGAGAAATTCAAAGAGTTTAAAAACGAAGTAGAATAACAACTTGGCAAAAGTATAAAAGCCATTCGATCAGATCGAGGTGGCGAATACTTAAGCCAAGAGTTTGACAGTCATCTAAAGGAGTGTGGTATTATTCCACAGCTCACTCCTCCTGGAATACCTCAATGGAATGGTGTGTCCGAAAGGAGAAATCGAACTCTGTTGGACATGGTTCGATCTATGATGAGTCAAGCTAATCTTCCTATCTCTTTTTGGGGTTATGCATTAGAAACTGCTGCATTTCTATTGAACCATACTCCAACTAAAGCAGTTGAGAAGACACCATACGAGGTATGGAATGGGAAAGAACCCAATATGTCTTTTCTCAGGATTTGGGGCTGTGAAGCACATGTTAAGAAATTAACATCTGACAAACTAGAGTCCAAATCCAGTGTCTGCTTATTTGTGGGGTATCCTAAAGAAACAAAGGGATACTACTTTTACTCACAAGCCGAGAACAAAGTATTTGTTGCTCGCAAGGCTGTTTTCTTGGAAAAGGAGTTCCTTCTCAAGAAAGACAGTGGGAGTAAAGTAGAACTTGGAGAAATTCAAGTACCACAAACTCCTATAGAGGATGGTTTGGAAATGGGATCAAGTTCACAATCAGTTGTGGAACAAGAACCCATTACACAAGAACCTAGAAAGTCCAGTAGGGTACGTTAGGAGATTGAGAGATATGGATTTCTAATCACTGACAGTGACACTATTGAGTTAGTAGATCGTGAGGATCCTACTACCTACCGAGAAGCTATTGAGAGACCAGACTCGAAAAATTGGCTTGAAGCCATGAAATCCGAGATGCAATCTATGTATGATAACCAGGTTTGGACCTTGGTTGATCCACCGGAAGGTGCTAAGGTAATTGAATGCAAGTGGCTATTCAAACTCAAAGCTGATAAGACCTACAAAGGTAGACTAGTAGCAAAAGGTTTTCGACAAACTCATGGTGTAGACTATGACGAGACCTTTTCGCCTGTAGTCATGCTCAAATCCATTAGGATCTTGCTTGCCATAGCTGCATATCATGATTATGAGATATGGCAAATGGATGTCAAAACTGCTTTCCTCAATGGAAATTTACTTGAGGATGTGTATATGACACAGCCTGAAGGTTTTGTCAATCCCAAGCATCCTAAGAAGGTTTGCAAGCTTCAAAAATCCATTTATGGATTAAAGCAAGCATCCCGAAGTTGAAATCTTCGTTTTGATGAGGCAGTCAAAGAATTTGACTTCATCAAGAACGAAGATGAGCCTTGTGTGTACAAGAAGGTTAGTGGGAGCATAGTAGTATTTCTGGTCCTATATGTGGACGACATCCTTCTTATTGGGAATGACATTCCAACATTGCAAAAGGTTAAGCAATGGTTGGGAAAATGTTTCTCAATGAAAAACTTAGGTGAAGCCGAGACAATACTTGGTATTCGAATCTATAGAGATAGATCGAATCGGCTTTTGGGACTAAGTCAAGAAAAGTACATAGACAAAGTAATAAAGCGTTTTAGTATGGGAGACTCAAAGAAAGGGTACATACCTTTGGCTTTGGAAATTCCTTTGACTAAAGAATAGTGCCCTAAAACCAAAGAGGAAAGGGACAACATGAGTAGAATCCCATATGCATCTGCTATTTGATCTATCATGTACGCTATGTTATGTGCTAGATTGGATGTTGCTCATGCACTGAGTATAACCAATAGGTTTCAGCAAAACCCTGGTGAGAAGCACTGGTCTGCTGTAAAAGGGATTCTGAAGTACCTGTGAAGGACTAAGGATCACTTCTTGGTGTATGGTGGTCAAGAAGAGCTCGTCATACAAGGTTATGCTGATGCTGCTTTTCAGACCAGCACTCAGGATTCTAGATCGTAATCTGGGTTTGTTTTGGTTTTGAACGGTGGTGCTGTCAGCTGCAGAAGCTCGAAGCAAGAAACCGTTGCCGACTCAACTACAGAATCTGAGTATATTGCAGCAAGTGAGGCTGTAAAAGAGGCTGTTTGGATTAAAAATTTCATTTCTGGATTAGGAGTGGTCCCAAACATCCTAGATCCATTAGAAATTTTTTGTGACAACAACGGGGCCATCGCACAGGCAAAGGAGCCCCGGTCACACCAGAAATCCAAACACATACTCAGGAGGTACCACCTGATCAGAGAAATCATTGATCGTGGGGATGTCAAGGTTAGCAAGATAGTAAGTGAAGACAATGTAGCAGATCCTTTGACGAAACAATTGCGTCCAAATCTGCACAAAGCTCATTTGAGAGCGTTCGGTCTTAGGGCTATGCCCAATTGGGACTAGTGCTAGTGGGAGATTGTTAGTGTAAGCCCTAGCCCCAAATGCATTGTAACGAAACACTTGAAATTAATAAAATGAGGCATTTGTTCTATCTTTTCACTTCTTGAGGGAATCTGAATTGCCAACGAAGGTGTTGTATCCCTCACGAGCTTGTATGTAGTTATGAATCTCAGTAGTAACCCTTAATCCCACCATGTGGGTAGCTCAGAAAAACTTTAAGGTTAGAGGTATGTCATGAGCTGTCAACCACATTTGAAGGGCAGATAGCGTATGCCACGTGTTAGGGTAAAGTTGGGTGTATTGATCCGAAGGCTCTAACTGCTTAGATAAATGGATGAGCTCGTCTTCTTTAACATTCAAACCCATTTTTTCGATGGATAAAATGGATTGAGGCTCTCTTCACCTCTTGGTTACAATGTAACACCCTTATACCACTGTACTATATGCATAATGATCTGATGTTAAAATACTATGACAGTTACAATTGCTATAGTAAACAAAAAATAATTTTTTTTCATCAATTAATATTATACAAGTAACGATCAGTCAACATTAACAATATAATTTATAGTTACTCTGAACATAATGGTACCATAATTAACACATAAAACACATATCTATCTATACCTAAATCAGTTGTTATGCACGAACATATACATGCCATGCCTATGTGGTCATTTTTACTTTGCGTCACTGCTCTTAGTCAACTTCAACTTATGGCCGCTTTAACTTCATACTTCCATAACCTGCATGCAGTAGTAACACTACGTGCTAAGCATTAAAAATGCCCAGTGGTTGATACATATTCTAATCTTTCCACAAAATTAACATTCATACATACATATATATGTACGTATACACATACACATACACACACTCACATATATACTTTCATAAGCAATCTTTAACAATAACTATTTATTATCTCATTTTGGTGTGCATCATATAATCATGCACACATGCATTCAATCATGGAAAACTATTCCAATCATTCAGTAGATACAATTGTCATTTTTATTTTTATGCTTATCTCTCAAACATTTACCATATTAACTGTCAATTATAATTAACTCCTTTAATTTTAATAACTGAACTATTTATATATTTCATTTACTACTCATTTTTGCATTTTACAAATTTTGATTCATAATATATTATTTCCTTACCATTTTACATTTTAATACCATTTCTTTTCACTCTTTATAGATACGTTATTCACTTTTCGTATTTACGTGAAAATTTATCTTTTATTCCTTACGCAAACATATAATCATTCAGACATAACTTCATTCACTTAAACATTGAGGCATGATTAATTTCAATTCAGTCACTGCACTTTCGTTAATTTACAGTGGTGGTTTCTTTTTTAATTTATTTATATTAATTTGCTTACTTAACATATAACTTATCATTTTGCTACAATTACACAATTTTATGGTAAATCGTATACAGATTTCCTAATTTTTTAATTGTTGCCAAACTGTTATTTTATATCTTATTTACAATTTTACTATTAGTTCACTTATTTTCATTTTAAATCCATTATTTTACATATAAATTATCAGCCCGTTGTTGTTTTAATATTTTCAAGTCAAGTTGCCTTTTAGTCCTTCCAGACTATAAGGGATTTTCTTTAAGCTTTTAATTCATTATTCTATCATTCTTATATATATATATATATATATATATATATATATATACTTTTATTATTTTATTTCTTTTACCCATCTAATGCAGTATTTGGGTAAATTATCATTTTAATCTTAACCGTTCATTTCCTTTTTATTTCAGTCTTTTTTTACCTTTATTTTCATTCACATATCACATTTTACACTTATATGTCATTATTACCATTATGTCCCTAGTACACTCCCGACAAAAAATCTTCAGACCGGATATACGAGATGTGGACCTCACGGACCCATTATAGTATAGTACATTAGGAGATGATCCCAAAGTATCGATCCACCTCAGATCAGATCAAAGCAGAGTAGAACAGTCAGAACAAATCCTATGGGTGATCATTATGATGCTACTATAGCAAAGCAAGTCGCCATGACTTATATTGCAGTATAAGTGTCCCTTGGCTAGCCAACTATATCCTGAACTAGATTAAACCGCCAAACCATTATTAAGGGCAACATTCTTACTCATTTTAGAATTATTTTTTTTTATTTTTTTTGGGCATTTCACTTTACTCTTTCATTTCATTTCAGTACACTATCATTTAAGGCTCTCCTTTCAATTTGGTTCTTTAACACTTTTACACATTTAAATTTTTACTAGCTTTTGCATCTTGGCACATTAGTCACTTGACCTGCTTATTATTCTCACTCAATTCATTGGTGATTTATTTTTCATTCGAATTCCTTTCATATTTTTAATGCTTTCACGTACTTTTATATCTTCATATTAATTAATACCATTACTTTGATATACTTTTCAGTTTAGTCGTCAATTTTTCTTTTAATTACAAAATTATCCTTTTTGCACATTAATTACAAAATTGCCATCAATTTACTTATTTTTACTTCACATTTATTTATTGGCCTACAAAATTTTCGTTTGGTCCTAACTTTAACTTTTTATGCAAAATTATATTTTAATCCTTCTACTACACAAAAAAAAATATTTTTAGATTGTTTGTTCACTAAATTATCATTTTACCCTTTCTTATTATTTCTTTATCATTTTTATTCATTAAATTCAATATTTTAAAAAATTACCATTTTACCCCTAAACTTTTTTATTTCTTTTCAATTAGATCCTTTTTGCATTCTAAACTTTATTTTTTTTACTTTATTTTTACACTTTTCATTCCCATTTACCATTGTTTTCTTTCTTTTTCACATTTAAACTTGTATATAAGAAAAAATTTCTATTTAGTTCCTGAACTTCGTTGCTTTATAAATTTTATTCCTTTAGTTCACATTTATTCACAAAATTGCCATTGATTTAATATCTTATATTTTTAATTTGGTATACTTTTATGGAACTACAATTTAGTTCCTAAAATAGTTAAATTACCATTTTATCTTTTTTTTTGTTTTGCAAAATTTCAATTTATCTTTAAACTTTTAGTTTCTTTCACTTAAATCCTTTATCACTTTAATTATATTATTTTTCATGTTTTTTCATTACTTTTGTTTCTTTTCATGTTACATACTTTTAACATGCATTTGTCATTCACCAATATTTATCATATTTTCTATTTTGTTCTTCATATCTAGCATAAACTAAACTTTTTTATTTTATTTCTTTCTATTCCAATCATGCTAACTTCCATTCTTTTATTAATAACCCAAATTTTTACCATTTCTTCACTATAATTACTATTCACTAATGGTATAAATTTCACAATAATTTTTTTATACCCTTATTATGTCATGACATACATAATATACTTGATATCTATATATCTAACTATTCGGTTTGGCTTACTTCTATACATTTTAAATTAATTCTTTCCATTTTAATTACTTAAATTATTAAATTTCATGCTCTTCATTATAACTCCATAATTAACTAACATAAAACTTACAAAATCATTAGAAATCCTTAGGTTAATCATTCGGCCATCTCAAATTCTTTCCTTAAATGTATTTTTTTCCATTTTTAACTAATCAAAACATAATTTTTTTTAGCATAACCAATGATATTTATAACCTTTATTTCATTTATACATACTTTACACTCATACATACATAGCATACATAACTATGAATTTTACTAAATCAATTGAAAGAAAGGAATTTTTATATCCACATACCTCAAAAGCTTATTTTTCACTCTTAAACCTTTCTTTCTTTGCCTTAAATTCTTAGGACATCATCCTCCTCCTTTGAATCCTAAGGTAGTCGAATTTAATCATCAAAGAACCCGCCATTAAAATGCTTCCTTACTTCAATATAACATCACAAATATACTCTACACATCTCAAACTACCTATTTGAACCTTTAAATCAATTTAAAAACATCAATTATACTTACCTCAAATTTATGTCCTAACCTTAAATCCTTAGTGTTTTTCCACTTTTCTCCCCTTAAATAAAGATTAGAGGTCATAATTAACTAGTAGAGGGACTGAAATATGGTAGACCACCTTGGATTTAGAGAGGAAATTGATTAGAAAATGAAGAAATCAATGGAAAGGAAAAGAAAATTACCTTAGCCAAGAAGAAGAATCAGAAAAGAGGGGGAGGTTAGGTGCATCTTCTGGAGAATCATATTTTTGTGCCTTTTATAAGCCTCTTAATGGGCTAGGCTTGGTCCATCCAAGTTGGCCTAACCTATTTTAAGCCTAATTTCATTATTTAGGCCCATTTAGCACACTCTAAATTATTTTTCACTCTTTTTCAAGCTCAAATCCACTCAAAATCAATTTTACAATTTTTAAAATATATAATATAGCCTCCATAAAATTTTTTGGCTTAATCAAAATTCGTTTCTAGTTCGGTTCATTAAAATTGGTCCGATTAGCAAATTTTCGGTGTCACCAAAAAATCAAAATTTCACTACCAAATAATTCTAAATAGTAATTAGAGTCCAACTAAAAATTTTTGAAGATTATTTGCTATTTTTAAAGTTTCGATCAAATCTACGATTAGTCGATTACTATTTAAACCGAAATTATTATTTTTCTCTTACTTCCTAAGTTAAAACCTTCCTAAAAATACTTTCATAATTTTTAAAATATATTCATTAAGCTTCATGCACATTTTTGAGTTAATTGGAGACTATTTTTTGGTCTGATACACTTTTAGCGGTTCGGTAATTCAATTTTTTAAAATCACCAAAAATTTATTTTTTCATTACCATATCATTTTACATCTCATTTATTGTAAATCTAAAATTTTTAATAATTTTTAGAGGTCATTTATTATTTTTAAAGTCCCGATTAAACCTTAGTCAATCCGGACACTGTTTCATTCGAAACCATGAAATTTCCTTATTTTCAATTTTTGGAGACTCATTTGACCTCATTTTAACTCCAAATTTGAACCATGAGCTCCTGCTAATATGCTATTTTCAATGATCAAATAAAATATTTTTCAACTCCGAGAGGTACTATTCACCTCGGTGTCATTATTCACTATCGAAAAATACTATTTTCGACTGACTCGGTATTTAGACCATTACATACAAGTTAGCTAAAATTAAAAGGCTGATCTTTTTTTTGGGGGGGGGGAGTGAATCCCTTTCTAGAGAGCTTAGAGCACTATTTACTTTAACTACCTCTCCACAAGTATTTGAAGCGTCAGTGTCACTTATGATGCGTCTTAAATTATAAAAGCAAGAAAAAGCTAAAAGAATAAGGAGAAAATGAAACACAAACCTTTTGAGTGAAGAATTACAGAGAAACAAAAAGGGAACCTTCAAAAATGCTTAAGAAAATGAAGAAAGGAAGAAGAAGCAAATGCAACAGAAACGATGGGAGAAGAGAAACAGTAAAGAAGTGGAAATAGAAGAGGAGAAGGGCTTATATAGAAAAGTCTGGCCTTGCAACTGTTCTCCACGTGGCAACCAGTCATTTGTCCTCAAGCGATAGGCTGAATCGCCATCATTGCTTGGTGCATAAGTCGAGGCAGCAATGTCCTGTCAGACGCATCTCCCAACCACCATTTTCTCATTTTTCCAGGTGTTATAATTGATAGTCATTAATGGTGCTGACAAGGGGTTTAACATCGCTTTTGTGATTTCTAGAGCTGACGCTTCGAAGTAACGGAGGTGACATAAATGTCACAAGCCTGGGGGGGCCTTATGATAACAGGGCCTAACAGCAACCCAGTTCACCTTAGGTCGCTGGCCCGGTCCGTGAGACATTTAAGAAAACTTGTAGGGTATCACCCAGGGATAGGGTTCAACTCGTAAAATTAGGAGATAGAAGGCTCATCCTATTCGGGAAGATTCAGAGTTCTTTTAGGAAAGGAATTCCCTTAGTAGCTTCTTAATCAAAGAAAGATTCCAAGCTTATATACAGAGCTTGGCTTAGGTATGGAACCTTAAGTTTTTTCTCATTACCCTATTTGATCACCCAAATATTGACTTGATTGTCGGAGCTTCCCTCGTTGAAACACCCCGATCAATCTATTTTGAACCTTTTTCAGGTGCTTGGTGCACAACGGGAAGTTCAGCTCATCATCAGTAACATATTTACATATATTAAAACACAAAAACAAGTTCCGCCCTTTCATAGTTAATCTTCACATAATACAACTAGAAACAAAATACCCATTAACCCTTACTATCTTTAAGAAAAGCCCCAAAATCAAAAGCATTTTTCGCTCTAACAAAGCATTTGAAAGAAACCCAAGAATAGAATTCACAAAACCTTCAAGTTTCAGATGTGATCCTAAGAGCCTTACTCTTAAAGCGGTACTTGGGAGCCTAGGGGATGACTTGACTAAGACCCATATGGAATTGACCAATATTATTAGTAAGAGGAGGTCCAACATCATAAATATAACCCACATGCCCACCACAGCTATTGCAAATAATCTTTGTCATCTTTCTCTGAATTCCCCAATAATTGAGAGTCTCGAAGAAAGGTTTGATTTTGTTCTCCTTCTCGAACCTAAATTTGGTGGAATCAATTGAAGTAAAAGAAAGCATGCCTTTGTTTCCTGCCTCGAAGTAGAAGCCCGAGAGATAGAGACACGCGGTGCTTAAATTCAGATTCATCCCGCATTCTACGCAGGTATAGATCGAAGCCATTGTTATTGGAATTTGTTTTTTGTTGGGTGTAGAGGATGAAGAAGGTAAGTTTTGAGAACTTGTGCTTTTTCTCTCCAATTTTCATTTTGAATTTCTTTGCCCTAATGAAAACAATGATAGTTGGTGTTGAAGATTGTGCTGGATGTCATCTATGCCAGATATTTTTTTTTATTAATGTAACACCCTACTCTCATCCATATATCCGTACATTATATAGAGATACTAGTCAGATCTACACATATATAAATTCAAAATCATTTACTAAAGCAATAACTCTAAATATAAAATGCCAGACATTAATTATAAAATCGTTCTATCTTAGTTTATGCGATTTCAATATCTTTATGTACATGCCATTCGAAATTTTTCCTTCATATCCTGAAATCTTTTGTTCCTGCACGCAGTCGACAACCGCACGCTAAGCAACATTGTCACTTAGTGGTGGATATAGCTACTCAAAATTTCATTCAAGTAAATTCTATTTCCAATTTTTATTATCTTTATTATCTTAAGCAATTCTATTTATTTGACTAATTTTATCTTCTAATACTTTATTGATTTGTTATCACAATTTTAATTTATATAATACTTATGCCCCTACAATTTTCATTATTATTTACTGGTTATTGCCTGTCTTTTTATTTAAATTGTCCTTCTTTTGTTACTTGATTTGGAATTTTTATATTGGTTCACTATAATTTATACAATAAGTTTTCACTAGTCAAAATTCATTCGTTGTAACGTTCCATTTCTATTCTCTTTCCAATCTTCTTTTGTCATTCGCTATTTAGTACTTTGTCGTACTTCATTATCCTATTAGTTTCTCTTTTCCTCTTATATTTTCAATTAGGTTCTTATTTTTGTTCGACTTACAATTTAAATTTTTCTGTCTAACTAAATCAATATTTCATTAATTATTTTCTCAAAATTGCTAATTTATCCTTCGTTTCTCTTTGAATGTTTCTCGCCATGAAACTGTCATTTTTTTTTCAATTTGTTCCTTAATTCCATTCTTTGGTCCATTACATAATTTCATATTTTATTTTTCTTTCTTTGATCATACTATAGTTTAATAATCGGATTCTTTATTTCATCATATTCTACTTAATTAAATTATGGATTTACTTCCTTATCTTTATTTTCTCTTATACTTAATTCTTTAACACTAAAATATATATAAAATCTTTAGTCGGATGTAACATTTTGGTTAGGCTCCTGAGCTAACTACTCATTGTCCTTAAAGTTTATTTATTCTTCATTTTAATTCCTTCGATCTTCTTTACTTTTCTTTATCCTTATAATATATTTTCCTTATTTGATTTCATTTCTTTCCTCATTAAATAGAAAATCACAAATTAAATCCTTGTAATTTTCTTCTCTTATATAAATCCATGATTTATTTATAATATACTCATAATTTACTTTAAATCTCTATATCACTCATTCTTTCTAATTAATTTCTTAATTTCCCCGAAATTAACTTTTCCTTAACTTGACCAATCTTAATTATGTTTTGACTGGTTTAACTTTATTTGGCCTTTAATTTAAATTAAGTGCATAAATTGTAATTTAGATCCTAAAATTTCTCTCATGATGACGAATTACATTTTGGTCCTTAAAATTTTTACTATTGACGATTTTATCCCTCTTAACTTGTCTATTCAATTTAATTTCTTCAATTGCTATATTAATATTCAAATTTACGATTTTCTCTATTTACTTTCTTATTAAATTTCATTTATTTGTCAAACTTCATGAAGAATTCTAGTTAAGTTCCTGAATTGACTATTTCTCCAATTTAACTTACATTTTAACTCATTTGGCTTGTTTGCCTTTTATTTAATTTTCAATGTGCAAATTACGCTTTAGTCCTTTGAATTTCTTAAAAATGGTAAATTTAAAATTTAATCCCTATACTTTTGACTAATTCTATTTTTACCCCTTTTTGTCTTATTTAGACAGTTTAACTTTCGTATTACTCTTTTTGCTCCAATTAGCCAATTTATCCTTATTTTATCACGAAATTACAGTTTTTCTCTTACTCATCACATTGATCTTATTTTTCACATTATTTATTATTTATTTACATTTATGGCATCCAAATTATCATAATTATTATTTTATCCCGGTTTCATACAAAATTTTCATTTTGCCTCTAGTCGTGGACAACCACAAATTGGATAAACGAGACGTAAATACGGTATATTGAAGGGATCCCACAACTAGGTGTGACACCAAAATTCCAGTACTGATACATATAATAAGTTGGCTATCCAATCTCATATATTATAGTCATTTCTGATGTCAACTATCACATAAACTTATGGTATCCCGCGGAATCAATTTCTATGGTTAGCCATACTATCCAAAAAACTGGATTTTTCACTGACACTAAGGGTATAATTAAATTTTCATTTCTTATCACACTTATGCATTATTATTTTTCCTTATTATTCTATTGCAGTCACATCATGCTCTCAACATATTCAATTAAGCTCATCAATCATGCATTTATCATATAGATGCTCATTATCAGATATTTTTGAATAAATTATAAAATTTACTCATGTTCATCATTTGGGTATCAATAGATTTTTCTTTTCATTTATGAATTGTATCTTTTTCCAATTTCATATCATATATAATTTTTTATCTGTTTATAGTCATTTCATGATGAAATAACTACACATGATAAATCCCAAATTTCATTAACTTTTTACATTATGTAACTATAATGTAATTAAGATCCTTCCTCGTTATGTTTTCACTCAGTTAACAATATTACATTTCTTATGCTTTATTTTACCTAATTATTATTAATTATTCAACTAAACATTATTTATACATTTTACATCCCATTATATATTTTTTTTGGCCATTATATATATTTTTCGGCCATTATTTCCTTGTATCTTATATTACTCAATTTTTATTAAATACTTAAAATAAGTTAACCTATTCCGTTATATTAATTATAGGAGTTTAATTCGATCATTATGTAATCTAGTACTTTTAATTTGTTTTCTCACATTACTTATATTCATCTTACATTAATTCACAACATTATTAATTTATATCAATTTATTTCACCCTTTTGTTCACTTATATATATAGTCATATTATGTTACATTACTATATATATATATATATATATATACACCTATAGTGCACTTTATGTTCATAAGTTTATTTAACTTGAATTATTCTAAATATACTCCTCTAAATTAATATAACATATTTTATACATAAAATACTATTTAATATCAATTCTTCACTTCATATTCCATTATATACAATTTGGCCAGCATATAATTTTTAACACTCACAAATATCTTCATGCTTTGTTTTATGTTATTTATGTTTTTAACACCACTGTATATCAGTATATATATAATTAACACTTAATTTATTTTAATATCTTTTTGTTACTCTCATGAACATCATTATGTTTTATATATAGTTTCATACTCATATATTAGATTTAACTCAATTCCATCATAACTCATGTATTTATCATTAGAATGTTACAATTGCACTTAATTCCTAATAAATCACCATATTTCATTTAAGATTTTCATGGGCATCATTCGGCATCAATTAGCTTTCCAACTAATTACTTGATTTCTTCTTTTATTCTTATCTATTTCATGTTATATCACTATTTTCTATTATTATCTCAAATTATTTCTCATTATTTCTTAAAATTTATATACTTGCCTAATATAAAATTGACCATATTCAAAATTAAATGAAATTAAGGGTAGTTTGTATCCACATACCTGTTAGTATCAATCTTTGCATTTTTTTCACATTTTGTCATCCTTGGGCTCGCCGGATCGATCGTCAGAGCTTCGCTAGAGGCTCGCTGAAAGGACACCGACAGTGTCCACTTGAAGATCCAGGCCCGGAGATTCCACGATGGGTGGTCATGCGCTCCATCGACATCAATTTTGATCGGGATCTAGCAAAAACCGCCGGTAGCGTCCCTCTCTCCGATCTACCTTCCACCGGCGAGAGAGTAGGAGTGAAGGATGTCGGAGAAGCGCCTGGCTCTCGGGATCCCACCGGTGCCGTCAACCTCCTAAATCGCCGTCAAAATTGCCGAAAATAAGGGAGAGAGAGGAGAGCTACAGTGGTGAAAAAATCGAAAGAAATGAGGCCACCGTAGGACGACGCGCTTGCAGGGGTGATCGGAGGACCGTGGCGGTGGCAATCCAAGTCTCCTCGCCGGCGACGCACACGGCGGTGGCTGGATGGCGATGCCAACACCGCTTTTCCCCTTTCGCTCCCTTTTCGGCCTGCTCTCACGTTCTCTTTTTTTTTTAACTTCTTTCTTCTTTAATTTTTTGGCTATCACTTTTATGATTCCAATTTATTTTCATGTGATCTGACTAGGGATGTGCATCGGTCGGGTTCGGGTGAACCCGACCCGAACCCAATTAACCCGAAACCCGAAATTTACTTATTTTCTTCACCCGATCCGACCCTATATAAATATCGGGCCCCTACCCGAACAACTCGATTTTTTTCGGGCCCCGACCCGAACAACCCGAAATTATTTTTTTAAATTTACATATTTAAATTAAAATCTCAAATTAATATAAATAAATAATATTAAATACAATAAAAAATATTTTAAAAATACAATAAACTAAAAATTTCAAAATTACATTAAATATATATTATTTATTAATTAATATTGTAGAAAAATTATAATTTTTTTATTTATATATTTAATTTTCGGGTTGTCCGGGTTAGTCGGGTTTCACCCGACCCGACCCGAAACCCGATTAACATATATATCAAAATCGATCCGACCCTAATAACCCGATTAACCCCACCCGATTTTGTCGGTTCGGTTCGGATTGATCGGATTGATCGGGTCGGTTCGGTTTTTGCACACCCCTAGATCTGACTAATTCTTCTAGAAAACACTAGGAACCTACTAAGATATTTACCTATTATTATTATTATTATTATTATTATTATTATTATTATTATTATTATTATTATTATTTCTTTGTATTGATTTTTATAATATATGTTAACAATTATTAAATTAAAATACGAAAGTAATGCTAACTTATATCAAATTCTTAATAATTAATCATTGTAAATTAGTACCAATATGTACTATTTATCAAATTTAATCAATTCAAGTTTTGGGATATTATAATTAATTCTAATTAAAACAGAGATATTGCTAATTAGGAGAGATAGTAACATATAGAGGCTGATATGTCGCATCTCTATTGGCTGCTGTTAAGTCCGTCTAGCACATGAACTTTTTATTCAAAATGAGAATAAATTTTAATAAACAAACTGACTTAAAAGGTAAAAATTTATAAAAAAATATTTGAGAATATTTTCATTTTATTTACAAAAATTCGGTAAAAAAAAACACCCTTATCCTTTTAATTAATCCAAATCAAAATAAGAATCATTATCATTTATGTTTCTTCAACAGGGACTTTATATCCAACTTTTAATTCAAATTCTGACATGGCAACATTAAATGGATGTGATATGGAAAACTTTTGCGGCACATGCCCATTCTCACGTCAATATTTACATTAATTTGAATGGAAGTTAATGGAAGATTTTAATTGAAAGTAACATAAATCATTAGGGCACAATTGTGATGAAAAATAGGAGTATTATTATTATTATTATTATACAGAGTTAAATTGGGCGAGTAACTTCCCGTTCAAAAGGAATTCGAACATTCCTTCGCAGAACAGTTGGAATTGTTCGCTTTTATTTTTAAGATCCTAAAACAAAATTAGTACCCCGTAACTGGACATTGTAACGAAATCTCTCAAATAGCTCTATAGTTTGGTTATTCGGATTACCTCGAATTTGAGCTAATATCCAGCTAACGTCGTGATCAGAATTATATCCAGATAGAAACTTTTAGTTATTTAAAATAGGCAAAATTTTTATTTAAAAATCTCAACTTAATTTATTGATCAGATAAGATGAGATAAGATGTGCTCGTGAATGGATTTTATGTCCTATCTAGAAAACTAAATTCTAACTAAAATAGAATTCGCATTCCTATAAATAGGTCGAATACCTTAGGTATTTCCCTCTATTATTTAATTTTACTCACAAAATCGTTTTTTTAGTATTATACTGGCTTGGATGGAATTCCTCCTAAAATTCCCACCGAAATTCTTTATTTTCAAGTACTTGAGTAACTGTAAACGATGTTTGCCCATACTTGATCCAACAGACAGTTCGGTAACCGAACTATTATCAGTATTAGTGAACTAAAGTTTGTGGAAAAAATAAAAGTAATATTAGTAAATTAAAATTTATAGGTTGAAATAACTGAGGGATATTTTATACCCAAATGTGGAAATATAAAAAAAATAATCCTAATAAAATTTTAAATTATGGAGATAATTTTTATAATATTAAAGTGATTAAAATTGAGCGAATTATATCCAAATCACAACTCTAATACTAATATAGCTGTACTAAATTTGATAAAGCTGTTGAGTGAGATTGTTAGACCATAATTAAGCAACAAAATGACTTAGTATCTGAGAAAAAACTGTGTTGCTTTACATCATGGATGGGATGAATTTGCATTAAATCATGGGCTGCAAGTTGGGAATTTTCTGAAATTCCATTATATTCTGGGATCGCAGATCTTTGATATATCTCCTCTTTATTTTAAGAAACTAATCTGATGCATTATATTGTCATAGTAAAGCAAACAACGTAGATATTCCTAATACAATTGCAGCATTGTGTACATATAATGTAATGATTTTGGAACTAAGTCATAACAACCAGCAAAATAAAGGAAAATTATGCATAAAAAAGAGACAAGAGTTAATAAATAGAAGTCAAGGCAGCTCCTGAACCAGTCTTAGCTTCAATTCTCATGCCAAAGTAGGCATATCTTGAAGCCATGGATCCAATGGTTTCCCAATTGAGTAAACAATGAATCCAGTGTTTCTCAATTCATCAGCATTCACAATGTTCCGCCCGTCGAACATGAATGCAGGTTTCTGCATATTATCATAAATTTTCTGATAATCAAGATTCTTGAATTCATCCCATTCTGTAAGAATACAAATTCCATGAGCATCCCTTGATGCCTCATACGCATCCCCAACTACACTCGCTTGTTTCGAAGCGTTCGGGCTCACAGCCTGAAGATGAACAGGATGATCCCAATCGAATTTGTCCAATGCTAAATCCCTCTTGATTTGATCCTTGTTTACCCAAGGATCATATATGCTCAATAGAGCCTTATCACCCAGCAATCCTTTGCATACATCAGTAGCAGGAGTTTCCCTTGTGTCACCTGTATCTTTCTTGAATGCAAATCCAAGAATTGCAATCTTCTTACCTGAAACTGTGTTGAACATCGATGAAACAACTCGGTTAATGAACCGATTCTTTTGGTAATCATTGATCCTGATCACTTGTTTCCAGTAGTTTGCCACTTCTGTTAGGCCCTTGCATTCACATATGTAGACCAGGTTGAGTATATCCTTCTGAAAGCAAGATCCACCAAAACCAACACTTGCATTTAAAAACCTGGGACCAATTCTGCTATCCTTGCCAATGGCATGTAAAACCTGAGAAACATCTGCACCTGTCGCTTCGCAGAGAGCCGACATTGCATTCACCGAAGAAATTCTCTGCGCTAAAAAGGCGTTCGCTGCTAGCTTCGATAGTTCTGCTGACCAAAGATTGGTTGTTATGATCCTATCTTCAGGAACCCAATGTGCATACACATCTTTCAGAACCTGAATAGCCTTTTGGCCCATAGGATTTTCTCGTCCTCCAATCAGAACCCTGTCGGGATTTAGAAGATCCTGAATTGCAGTCCCTTCAGCAAGAAACTCAGGATTTGACAGAATCTGATAATTGATGCCTTTGCGGTTATGTGTCAGGATTTTTTCGATAGCCTCGGCTGTTTTTATAGGAACAGTGGATTTCTCAACAACAATCTTGTCCGATTTCGATACATCAGCAATCATCCTTGCTGCACTCTCCCAGTACGTTAAATCAGCAGCCTTACCAGCTCCAAGGCCTTGAGTTTTCGTGGGAGTATTAACCGAAACAAAGATAATGTCTGCTTCAGAGACATGTTTTTCAACATCAGAACTGAAAAACAAGTTCTTCCCTCTGCAACTTTTCACCACCTGGTCAAGGCCAAGCTCGAAAATTGGAAGCTGATCACCATTCCAAGCTGCAATCCTGGAAACCGAAATATCAACAACAGCAACTTCAACCGTTGGACATTTCAGTGCTATTACTGCCATTGTTGGACCTCCAACATAACCAGCACCAATACAACAAATTTTCGCCATCTTTTTCCAGCTTAATAAAACCTGAAAAATCAAGAAACAGGTAGAAGAAATTGAATTTTGTGGCAACTAATGAAATTAAAATTAGATGACAAAAAGAAAAAAAAGAATCATAGAGAAGAAGATTACCTTTGGGTTTATTTATGAATATATGATAAATAAGTAAAAATTATGTATGGAATTATAGAGAGATGTCCTTAAATACTTAAAATTCCATTAAAGAACCATCTCTCTATGGCAATGTACCTTTCATTTACCTAAGTCTAAGTAATAAAGTCAGAGTTAAAAGCTATTATGATTTATGACATGTTCAACACGTCTTTAAAAGTCAATTTGAGGTAGAATACAAGTAATTTTCTTTTTTCGTTTTCTTGTTTAACTTTTCTTTTCTTTGAGTGCTAAAATAACAAGAAAAAAAAATCCAGCTAATTTGTTAAACTGACGGTTTTGAATAGTATTTATTTTCGTTATAAATTCAGTTTTGCATAACTAAATTCCCCATTAGTTTACCAACCAAAACCATGCATCCCATTACAACTTGGTTGCTCAAAGAATTACTTGATCATATTATTATTATTATTATTATTATTATTATTATGCACTTAGCATGCCTAATTTTCTTTTTATAATTTATAGTTGGGGCGAAAGATAGAAGAATTCGAACCCTCTAGCAAGCTTTTTTCCCGTTTAAATTGCTGCTGGCAAATTTTTTAATATGTTAATAGTTTTTTCAATTGATAAAAAATTATATTTTAGAAAGTTGTATTTCAAAAATTAGATAACTATTTAGTAATTTTTTTTATATTTAATATGATTGTTATTATAAAATTAAATAATCGGTATTTTTATCTAAAATAAATTTTAAAATAATTACTTTTAAAAGTTAAAATTCAGGTTTTTAAAAAAATTTCAATTTTAATTTTTTTTATAAAATTTTTTTTCACCTTTCATAACATTGATTTTTTTAAAAGTAGCATTTATTGAATAAATATTTTTATTATATAATCAACTTTTTATTTTTTTAAAGTAATGCTAAATGCGCTCTTATAATTATAAATTTTTTTTTTTATGATGGTGATTTAGAGTGAGGTCAGAGCTACTGTACTCTTATTAATTAATCAATTAATAACTAGTGGTACATAAAATTTTCTTTTTCAATTAAAAAAAAGGAAACAAAGAAAATTTCAATCGAATAAAAACTTAAAGAGTTTATTTGGTTTAGCAGCTTCGGGAAAACTAATAATAATCAGTGTTCAACACAAATTTATTAGGGATTATTTTTCATAACTCCATAAATCAATTGAACATTATAAAAAGCAATAAAAAATATGTTTTTTTTTAATTTATTCTCTTATTTCATCTCATAAAAAAATAAATAAAATTGCAAAGTAGGTCAGCCAATAGTTTTGTTATGTCATATCTTATTTATTTATTATCTCAGCCAAAATATTTTGTGGGGAACACGTGTTCAAAAATTAGGTATTAGCTACAATGTGTAGTGTATAAATACAGTGAAATGAAAACACAAAAAGGGCATGGAGATGGTCAAAACTTTCTTGGCAAATGGCTTTTCTGAAATTAAAATTCAAAGAACAATTGACCCTATTTTCATTTTAAGGCAATCACTAATTCATGAATACAGAATTACATAGGTGACTGTTCATATTTATTATAAATATATTTAAAAAAAATATATAACGAATGAAAATTAAACTTGTTGAAGCAAAGCCAAGGCACAATCAATGGCCAAAGAATAGGGATGATTGAATATTCAGAGTGTAAAAGTCCAGAAATAGTACGGCAGGCTGCTGACGGTGTGGCCAGGTGGAGATGCCAACATAAATTAAATATAATTCTCAACCTAAAACCCAAATTAACGGAGCAATTTTTGGTTACGTTTCAATGTCGTCATTTTCTTTTAATTACATTTTAGTGCTTCAGAAATTTGTACCGAATGAAACTTCGTTTTCTTGCTCATTTGTCTAAATCATCATCCACTATTGCTCTCGCCCTTTTCATTCCTTCTTGAATTCTGAGATTTTCTTTTTCTTTGTTGTGTGAATGGTCCGAATGGAATTCGAGCACCAACACAAAATCAGTATTCACAAAATTAAAGTTTAATATCTTATTAAAAACTAAGTAGATATAATAATAAAATAATAAAGGGTTAATTTAATTTAAAGTTCTCATCCGACATTATGCTTTTATATATAGTATAGAGCTAAAGATACATAATTTTATCTCCATTACGTTTTTACAACCTTGAAAAAAATATACTTACATTAAAAAAAAAAGATTGTTTGCTGAAGGGGTCCAGTGCCGGAATTATTGAGAATTTTGAAAATTAAAATGGAGTTTGGATAAGCTTTAGGGGCCAGGAGAGAAATTAGCTGCTATGGCCTATTACAATCCACTCCCTCGTGGCCAAAATTTGCCAGTATAACCCAGTTATAGGATTATTTTTATATCGGACCGGTACCTTGGAATTTAGAATGTTAATTAATTAGGAAAAAAGAACAAGAATAGTAATAATAATAAAAAGGAAATCTTCTTTTTTTGCTTATTTGGTCCTTTTCCAGTTCCCTGGCTTATATTTCAGAATTTTTTTATTTACCAAGAATAGTTTTCATGTTTATTGTTCTTTAGCAGCAAATACATTAATCCAAGTTTAGATTCCCGACTAAAACAAACATTGATTTTGTCAAGGGCATAAACCCAAAGGGCGTGTGAGAACATACTTTAGACGTATAAAACAATGCAATAATTTCATAGTAAAATGAGACTGCTTAGAGCGACGTTGATTGCTGGCTACCTACTAAAGAAACCATATACATCAATCATGCAGAAACTCCATTACCGGTGATATCAAAAGATGGCGGAGGCTCCAAAACAAAGAGATTTGGCTGCCTTTCTGGACATCCCGGAAGATGCGAGGAAGACTACCCCTTCAACCAATGCCATCAAACCCATTCTCAGCCTGAGCCCCCAGCACAACGGCAGCACACTCTTCGACTCGTTCGAGCAGAGGGCTATCACCAATCAACTGAACAGGGCAATACAAAGCTTGAACAGTAAATCTCCAACTTTCATGTCCTACCTCAGATCCCCCTTCTTTGGCATTTACAAAGAAAATAAGAAGAAAACACAAACAAGGATAATGTTTTCAGAGTGGAATCACAAATCCAGTGCCGGAAGAGCAAGAAAGATGGGCACCATGGGGCACACTGAGGAACTGGTGAGCAGACTGTGGAAGAAGGTTAAACAAGGGCTGCTGTGGAATAAGTAGATACATGAAGGTTGATCATATTTGTAACGGAAACACAACCGATAAAACTTCGCAAAAGGTACTGGTGTATGTATAATGTAGAAACCTTGTGATATATATTCTGTATTTCTTTCAAAATAAATCCAAAATTCCCCCCCTCCCCTTCTGTTAATTCTCAACATGGGGAAAACTATCAGTTACAGATGGAGTTCATTTACAAGAAAGCCTCGGCTAAAAGTACCAACTGAACAACAAAACATACTAAAATTTTTATGAAGAACCTTTTCAAATACAAAATATGACAGGAGCTCAAATACACAATATTCTATCAACTATGTGACCTCATATGACCTCTAATTCAGCCTAATTGCCATTTCTTGAAGAAGTGCTCGTTTCTGTGAAGCATTAATCACATGGTTAGTTTCAGCATTCTCAAGCACGTCGGTGATTATGGCAGCTGCATGACCTAGAGGTTCCTCAGCCGCCCTCTTTAGCATAAAAGCCTGTCAAGCAAGAAGAATCAAGAATATCTGCTTACACAACCAATGTTTCTGTAGAGGGGGAGGGGGGAAGATGGTAGATGGGTAAGAGTACCTACAGTTGCTTATTAATGTCAAGAAGGGAAAGCTTAATGTGGAAGCATCACAAAGAAATGGATCCCAACATAATTTAAAAGTTAAACTATAATAACCCCCTTTCTCAAAGCTAGCCAACGTAAAATGAGAAGAGGAGGAATAAGTAGAAAATAATCACTGAGATCTAATAAGAAACTATGAACATTCATGACAAGGCATATGCACCAGTAAAATTTCAAAATAAAATCCAGAATGAGCATTGCCAGCTCTGCAGTGTATTGAAAGCATTTCAGTTCAAATCCAAATATTGGACTACCTCAAGTATGCTTACAACCTCCAACTCAAATAGGCAGTCCATTAAGTGAAATGTCTTGAGTATTAGATTAGACCTGCCTCAAGTGATTGCATAATCATACAAATAGTGCCAATAACAAAAAGGATACTGAAATAGGCATTCAATCAAGTTATCATACTTATAATTAATGAGATATTAGACAAACTAAAGTAGCTGCATAAGCATTCCAAGGGAACCAGAAAACTGCCACATAGATGCCGGAAACTGAAGTATTAGGTCTTTAACAACTAGTGAACATGAAGCAAATTTGTGTGAAATATTAGGTCTTTAACAACTACATCGAAAAGATATTTCTTAGGTACAGATGAACCACAACCAGACCTAGAAGAGTTTGCCAAATATGGAAGTTAGGACAAATTGATACTGCAAAAGAGACAAGGTGCATTTTACCGGCTGTGTCAGTTTTTAGTAGCAAAAGCTATGTTTTAGTGCATGGTGTACTTTAGCCACATAAGTGTTGTTGTCTTTTCCATACAGAATGTTATTCACAATCCTAAAAGATTAGGTTGATGTCAAAGAAGTCAAACTAAGCACAAAATCGGTAGCTTTATGTTCAAGAAATGGGGGAGCATTTCCATGCATAATATGTAGGGAGAGAGAGAGAGAGAGAGAGAGAACCTGCCCATGATGGGATACGGCCAAAGTACATGGTTGCTGAAACCAAGGTTCTCCATCAATCTGTACTGGCAATCCAGCAAGAAGCTGTATCTTTATTGACTGTCCCTGAGCAAGTCTTCGAGCACGAGAAAGCCCCACCTGTCCCACACAAAACAACAGTTCGGTGCCTTCTCCCGACAAACTTGAGATAGGAAGCATATATTGCTGGAAAAGAACCCATAGCTAAGCAAGTGAACCCACTCAGATGAAAAAAATGTGGGCTTATATAATAACAGTCACACAACATTAAGTGGGCATTGGCAAAATTTCTGCGTAGCATGTTTATGTGAGATCCAGTTCTGCTTCCGTACACCAATGTATAAAAAAAAAGTGATAGGTCTGCATAGAGCTTGAATTTAACCTTGAGTCTCATTTTTTAGGGCGTTAAAATGCACTTTTAAGATAGAAGTGTCAACTAAAATGTTGCATAAACCTCGGCAAATTTTGCTATCCTAGACAAGGATTTTGAGAAATTTGAAAAGTGCAGTTCCATAAACAACTATGTACAAGCAGAAATATAGTATTTCCAAAGCAATTTACCTGAAGCTTCCCAAGGTGCCATGTTCCAGATATGCTTACAACCTCTAGTAACTTATCATGCATAGATTGTGGATCAAAGTTATCATAGGAATCATCCTCATTTTGCCACAGGTCTACCCCACCCATATAGCTACCAATATTTGCAACAAGTACACCTTCAGCATCCTGAAAGGGTAAACAATAATTATTAATTTCAATTAAAAAAAGGAATTAAAATGTATAGTAACCAATGAGTTAAATTCGGGGATAAATAGCAAAACACATGAAAGGTTTTGCAAACATAACAAAGAAATCCCTAGTTTCCTAACTACCCATTTCAACCCCTCAATTAGGATTGATTAACAGCTCCATTGGACATGTACATGAGAAAAATTGCTAAGTTTCACAAGTAAAATTCTCCACGGGCATTTCCACTCCCTCAAAGAATGAAGGAGACAAAAATTTTATCAATCAGTTAACATTTTGGAAATTAGACATCCTGGGCAAAGTTAAAACTGTAGAAGAATCAATTGCAACTCCAGCAATTCCACATGCACCTCCAAAACAATTTTTCGTCACTTCAATAAAAATTCTCAGAGAATGATTTGCTCAATGACAGTTGCTATAACAATATCAAATCAACACTCCAATACATTTCATGGCTGCAAGTCACAAGAAAGAAACTACTTTTAATACCCAAATATATGGGATGGTACCACTACTAACCTCAGGGACCTCTACTTCAACACCATCCACTTCAACTCTTACTTGCCACGGGAAGTCTGCGAATGTCCTATCCATTATACTCCTAGCGCCTTCTCTTGCATACAAAACTTTATTCATGAACTGCAGCACCATGAAATTGATTTCAGCCAATTGGAATGTTGTCAGGACAAAAGTATAACAACTGATAGACAGAACAAACTAAATATAACCAACAATACAATATGTATAAGGATCTTCCGGGATAAAATTTCCATTTTGTCCCTTGTATTCTGTCTCTCTCTTTTTCTTTTTCTTTTTTTCATTTAACAAAATTGATTCTATATATTATACACCCAACTGGCACCACAGGTTATTGAAGTCCACAAAAAATGAATTTAAAAAGCAAAATCTATCACAAATCTATGCACAACCAAAAAATAAATGAATAAAATAAAATAAAATTGCAAATACATTCTCATGATATCGTTATGTTATTATGTCAATATGCACTTTAAGGCGTCATATGCAAATTTAAGCAATTTCAGTAGTCCATACGTCAATTAATAATACGAAACTAGAACAATTTATTCCCTAAAGTTTCAATTACCTGGTTATAAAACTTCTCTGGGTTTTCCTCCCGCAGGTTGTGGATATCTAGTGCAACCTTTGCATCACAACCCACACCTGTAAATGATGCTTGCCACAGTCAGTAATCAAGTTGCAAAATGAAAATTTATGATTAAAACCCTCAGGACAGATTTGAAAAACTGAAAAACAATGGGATGACACTGAAGTATGCTGCCAAAACATACTCATCATCCATCCAAACATGTTTCTATTGGATTGCTTCAAAATAATGAAGAACAAATAGCCACATGTTGGCTGACGACATTCAAGAATTTCTGGAAATAGAAACTCAAAACAAACTCTTTTATGAAATATAGGATCCTACAAATACTAATCTTGAGACAACCAATTGAAAATGCATAAGCCAGCCCTTTGACAATACATGACACTCAAAGAAAAATATTTGGTCAGGAACTAAGATCCAATGCATAAAACGGTCCAACTTATGGTCTATTCAAAAACTTATCATCCATTTATTGACCAAAGTGATCATCCAGTATCATCAAATATAAATCAAACAACTCATATGTATAACTTTAATTATCAGAATTTACCTACCAAGATAATTGTTCATAAATTTTGGTGACTGCAGTTGCTTACGGTGATGGTCAATAATAGCTACCTTCCACCGATCCAGGATTGTTACTGCAGCATGTTCAATGTGATTTAACAATGTGCAAAGGCCTCCATGTCTCTCCACTGAGCTCAAACCACCTCCCCAGGATAGCACTCTGGCCAGATCATTTCCAGTCCCTGCAGGAAGAATTGCTAGAGGTGGAGGCGAGACAAAATTTTGCTTGTCGATAGCATTCAAAACCCAGCCAACTGTGCCATCCCCCCCACATACAAGAACTCTGAAGTGAGGCACCTTCCTGAAAAAATAAAGGCCCACCTCTGCTCCCTGTGTTGAGCTCAATTCAAACACCTGCAAGAAGCACCAGCATAAATAACAGTTTTAATAGTAAGGTATGCGTTCTCTAAGAAAAAAGCGTGATGAGGTTTTGCAGTAGCTCCAATAGTTGGTCAAATGCCTAGCTTAACAAATGACTTCTCCTTATCATTTAGCAACAAAAAGATGTATCTTTTTGAACTTAGATCCATCTTTTATTAATTTATCACCAAAAAGAATTCCAAACTGCAAGACTGCAGGACATGGAAGTCATGCTCCGATATAAAGAATAGAGCATAACTGACATCACTGCCAATAGCTTTTGTGAAAAAATAAATAAAATAATTATCAAGAGGCTTACCGCACCTCAAAAGGGACCACACCCACAATTTACTTCAGCTACCCAACCACTTAAGAAATGACATATAAAGTGAAATACAGAGATTATGCAATGTCCAGAAGTATGTGGCTGTACCAAAGTAGAGTATGAAACAATGGAAAACTATTTGCAGAAATCCTATTTCTAAGCCAGCAAACAAGTAATAGCCAGAAAGACCAAAGAGACATTTTTTCCTCAATCTCAAGCTTACAGAACCTACACATTCAATGTACAACTTATAAATATTAAATATAATGCAGTAAAAAAGGCATAAATGTTTTTTGATGAATAACAGGGATTGACTTGCATATATGCATATGATGATGCCACTGATCAAGACCTCTTTTATTTCAGTATATAGGATCCCTTAATAAGGGAAGGACACAAGTCAATGCTATAACCAGAGGTGCTCACTGTTCAAGCAATTGAAGAACCCAAGACTTGAGAAAATCAAGAAAAACGATGAAGTTCTTGAAATCCAATTCAAATTATCAGTTCAACAATTAGTCGTACCACAACCAAACAAGTGGAACCAGTTTACTAAGAGGTTAGCATATTATATGAGTGCAAAGATTAATAGATCCAGTTTAACCAAAATCATGTGCCTGTAATCAGTTTCACAAGTGCGTGTGTCTTTGTTACAAACAAGCAAAGACATATACGTGTGTACAATAAAGCAAATGCACACAAATATATAAGTTTCCTCACAGTAAAAGATAACAAAAAGGATCTATTTAATTGACCACTTTCTTTTTTCTTTTTCAAAATCACTCTCCCAGCTTAATTTGTTTCGTCTCTGAACAGTCCATGTTAAAACAAACAGCAAAAGGATAATTGCCTAGAATTCTGGAATATATTGTTTCAGAGCAATACTAACCTGAGCGGGATTCAGAAGAAAACTCAAACGCTGCCTCAGAGTGTCTCCCCGCTGAGCCCCACTCTTCTTGTTGATAAAGACTAACAATGGTCTTGCATCAGGAGGCAAATCAATAATTTCATATCTCTGTTTCATTCCTAGCATCTGAGATTCATCTTTCTGATTAATTGACCCACTTCTTTTTAAACTAGGCTTAGAGTCCGTCCTGTCCATATTTCCACCATTACAAGGACTCGTCTTTTTCATGCTACCATTACAATTTTCCTCTACACGATGAGAACCATTCACAATAGGATGAGCATCCGCTGTGCTTTCAGCAGACATGTCACATGTGCTACCACCATAACCTGTGTCAATAGAGGATTCATTACCTTGCTTGTACTTCTTGCTCTGATTCCTAATACTTGCACCGTACAGACGAGGCAATCTCATTTGCCCCATGTGTGATGGAGCTCAAAAACCCACCAGCTGAGTTCAATTCCTTGACATGAAGTGGAGATAAAATCAGCCTTCTAAATGGGCCTAAATCACAAATATCACCAGTTTCAACAGACATAGCATTGTGGCAATCAACATGAACAAGCCGTTGACACCACAAGCAACACCATATAGGGGATCCACTCAAAAAAGACCCGCTACACGGCTCTTCACAATAACTACAAAAGGAAGTTTCATCAGTTTGATCCGTCATCTCTGTCCATCTAAAGGCCCACTGGTGCATCACATGTTCAAACCCAATCATTGACACACACTTGCAATCCTTTTGGGCACTTGAAGAGCAGCTAAGGTGAGCTGCTGCACCACAAATGCTACAATGGTGAATGAAACTGTCTGACGCCACCATAGGCCCAAGAGTTTGAGAAGGAGACATGGATTTGAAGCATACACAGCAATTTAAATTCTTTCCACGAGATATAGATTCAAGGACCCAATTATGTGGACCAACAGGAACCTTGTGCCTGGCCTTGGGATTTTTCTTTGACCTGGCTATAGCTTTCATCCAAGTTAAATTAATATTTCTTCTCCATTGGAAAGCCGTATAAGCTATTGTCAAAATACCAACTAAAGCAGCAATGAAGCATGATAGAATGAAAATGCGCGACTCTGTTGGATTATTCCAACCTGGTAGTAACATCTGAATTTCTCTATCATCATCCATCGTTCAAAACCTATGCTTTCTCACCATAATTGAAAGAGGCCCTCTCTACTACCCATCAAGCTAAATCAACGACCACAGCACGAATGAATGAAATATGATGCACTAAGAACCTATTCACCGATCAAACCTCAAAATCTGTCTCAATTTGCATGTCACCCAAAATTATAACCGACCCAATTTCCGTGAAATAAAGATTTAAATTTCCAAAAACAAAACCCAAATGAGAGCATGGATCATTCCTGGAAAAAAACAAATGCACATAATTAAGTCAAGATGTAAGATGCCAATAACATAACAAAATGAGATACCATATTCTTCTGAAACAATGGAAAATTACAGCATTACAGCTAACTCCGTAAGAAAGTACCATAACAATAACAAGATTGAAATAAACGGAGATTTCCCAAAAAAAAAATGATAAAATTAAGAAAAAAAAAGTAGCCGATCTCTTGCACATAAAAGACGGAGTAGATACCGAATCAATTATTCCATTAGAACACAGATGAACAAAATCACAATCATTTTAAATCCAAAAAAAAAAAAAAAGAACCTAACTAGAAAGGCATTTCATCTGCTGCTAATCTAAGAAAACACACACAAATTGAAAATAAGTGAGAGCTTACAGTAACAGTACGTGAAGAAGCGGAGAAGGGGTGGGTCAAAAGAAAAGGGAATTGAAACCTGGAGTTCGATCTGGGAGAAACTATACTTGAATTTGGAAAACCGAGCGACGAAGCAAAAACCCTCTACAGGAGAACCAAATCGAAGTTGCGTTATTATACTATAGGAATTCTAAATTCAAAAAATATATTTCATATCTATTATATAAAATTAAAAAGCATATGCTTTTAAACTTTGCATTTTCTTTAATAATTGTTATTTTATTAGTATTAAACTATAAACTATTCTTCGTATTAATAGCAAAAAGAAAAAAAAAATACAGAGAGAGAAGTCTAGGGAGATTCTGGAATTCGGAAAGGACGTGTCTATAGCGCGGGGGCCTGCCTTAAGATTCCGATTGAATCTTGCAAGTCAAGGTCTCCACGCGGCAAAATAAAGCAGCCCCACAGGCAGTTCTGGGTCCCACCTTCACAGTACGGTGACGTTTTGATGGATGGCAGTTGACGCAGTTTTCACACGATTGTCACCACCACACTCCTGGCAATTATTATTATTATTTTATTTTGGGAAAGACACATTTCTACATTAGCTTCTATAATTTAAAATGTCGGCAACAGATTTCCGCATTTTTTAATCACTGGTTTATATGTTTGCAAAATAAAATTAAAATGTACGATCTGTCATTTTCTCGTAAAATTAATTTAAAATAATAATAAAATTTATCTAAATATAAAAAAATTAAAAAAATATAGAATAATTTTATAAATATAAAAAGTTATATTTTTATATTTTAATAAATTTTACGGTTATTTTAAGTTGACATCACTCAAAATTAATAAATTACAAATTTAAATTTTGAAATTTCGTTTAAATTGTATTTAATATAAGTGATTCAAAAAATGTAAAGAAATATTAAAATTCAGAAATCTATAATATATTTTATTTCTTATATATATATATATATATATATATAAAATAAAAGATAGTCTTTTTAAAATTCAAACTTTAACAAAATAATAATCATGCAGATGATGATATGACAACTCGCCAATAAACCTCATCACACAAATTAGAGGTGACAAATGAGTGGGTTGGATGAATTTGGGTTGGGTCATTAATGGATGGATTATTAATGAATTGGATTATTAATGGGTCAAAAAATATGGATCATTAATGGGTTGGATTGATTTGGGTCGATCCATGAATTTGAATTAATTTTAAATGTTTATTTTTAAAAACATATCCAATCGTAAACGTATTGAAAGTTTTTATTTAATATTTCATCATGTTAAATTAAATGATTAGAATAAGTGATTAAAGCACTTAATCAAAGTCATAAACTTATGAAACAGAAGAATGCTGTTCGTCCTAAATTCTCATGCTTATTTGAGCTTTTTCTTTAAATCTAAACAAGAAAAAGAAGTTTGGGCTAATTTTTACTTTTAAACGATTTTGAACAATAAATCTTTTCATATTCATACAGAGTTATTGTTTTTGAAGTTACTAGAATTGCGAAATTCAAACAACGATATTTTTTTTCCTTCCACTTAAATTTCAAGAAATATTTATTCTTTTATTTTATCTTTACATATGTTAAAAAAAAAGAAAAATAATTAATAAAGCAATCCTATCTAATTATAAAAAATTAATAAAATAATATTTTTACTTAATTATAATGAAAGTAAATTTTTGTATCAATTTTTTCTTTTTCTTTTGTCCATTCTTAACATTAAAGTAAATTATTTAAAATATATTTTTCGTATTATGGACTCGCTACCTTTTTTTATTTTTGACTTTTGGAAGCTTATTTAACCTCAAATTCACTTCAAATTTCAACCATAGGCTCACCTTGACTATTCCTTTCAAATGGTCTAATAAAAAAATTTTAACTTTCGGGTATCATTTCGGGCCCGAAAAATACTATTCACTGCCGGAAAGTATTATTTAGGGCTGGTCCAGTGTTGATATCATTAAATACCCAATGGGTCAAGATCTTTGAATCTTGAAAACACCCATTGGGTTAATACTCAATGACCCAATGGGTTGGAAAGTGAAATGGATCAATTTTGGGTTGATCCAATGGGTGTTGGGTTGGGTTGAGTTGAAAAATAAAATAGGTCAATTTTGGGTTGACCCAATGAGTATTTATATGAATTGGGTTGAATTTGGATCAAATTTTTTTAGATAAATTTGAATCGACCCATGAATTTGGGTCAATTTTATCAGGTCTAACACAAACAAACCTCATCACAAAAACGGTTGATCGACACTTAACTGAGTATATGGGTTCATGCACACGTAGAGTCCAGTTGAAACCCACGACCCCACATGCACTATGACAATATTCAGCTCAAACAATCAAACTCATGTTTCAAATAATTGTATCCAAAATTACGATGACTATATATTGTCAATGCAACATCATCTGCTACACATGATTCAGAAACCCAAATTGGGATCAAGGGGAAATTGTGATAATATTTATCACAATACTATCTTTACAAATTGTATAATTATTTATATATAATGAGAAGAAATTTAATTAATTGTTAAATTAATAAGAATAAAGATAAATAATTTTATCAAATGAAAGACTCTCCTGAATTCTCTCAAAAAGTATTGGTTTTATTATATATACTATCGCCAGGTTGTTATGCACGCTTGTAAAAAGTTATATTGATAATTAAATAATGAAATATAAAATTATGTGAAGAAGAAAATCATATCATTTAAAATCTCCTAATGTATTATATTTGGACAGAACATAAGAGACTAAAAAAAAAAATCCCCTAGTGTTACATTTGAAGAGAATAAAAAATTAAAAATCATGAAAGGAAAAATGAAATTACAAAAATAATAAAAAGAAACAAAAATGAAACATTATGAAACACATATAAAAATATAGGGGTGAGTAAAAAAATGATTTTCAGTAATTGAAAAATCAGTCTAAAATCGAACCGATTGTAAACTAACCAAATTGATAATTTAGGATTACAAATTTTACTTTTAAAAACCGGATTAACCACAATTAATCAATTTACATAAATTTTGTATTTTATATTTTAATTTTTACACTTAAAATTTTTAATATTTTTATATTTAATAAATATTATATAAGATATATGACCTTTTAAAATATTATTATAATACATATTTTTAGTAAATAAATATTAAAATTATCTTTTTATTGCAATTATTTATTCATTGCATGTGTATAACGGACACTCTATTATTTGTTTTATATATTTAGTTCTTACAATTAATTATGAAAAGTTTATATTTCTTTTAGTTATTTTAATGGATATTACATTTGGTTTGTATTTTCAATTTTTGAACCATTTTTAACTATTTAAAATAATTTTACAATTTGTATAATTTACTAAATTTGTATTTGAATGGTTAATCAATAAATCGATACAAAAAAATAAGTTAAAAATCGAAATTAATATATCAATTAATTAATCAAAAATAATGAATTGATTAATATATATAAAAAATTAATGGATACTGTTTATACTAACTTTTAATATCTAGTGAAAAGCTTGAACATGCATTCGATGCAAATATTAAATGGTTTACTTATAGGATATAAATATATCATGTATTAATGGACTTCTTTTAAAATTTTATAATCAATATACATTACATTATCAAAATTCTAATTCTAATTATGTATAAAAATCTAATAATTATCTTCGAGTATATTATAAATAAAAACTAAAAAGAAATCATCTATAAAAAAAAGGGTAAATTTATACAATTTTAAAAAAATATAAATATAAATAATTAGCAACTAATAATGAAAAAAAGGTAAATAATTTTCTCATAAAAAAAAGAGTTTGTTAAAGTCTCTCTAAAAGTCTCAATTCTATATATATGCACACATACATACGTATGGGTTAGATTAAAATATAATAGAGTAAACTTTATCCCTTTGAGAGAAATATATAGGCATTCTCTTTTGTTTCATGTAAATGAAATTTTATTTTTCGATTGAACTCAAAGTAAAATAAGTTATAATTTATAAACTTAAAAATTATATATATATATATATATATATATAGTCTCTCAAAATTAAGGCCACGCGTCGAGTCGGTTAAAGCTTGCCGTTTGCATTTGGCGCCAGACAATCTTGTCCAGCGGCTTTCATCGTGAACTTCGCTACTTACACAAAGCAACACATACGATGGTTTTCTTTCTATCTTCGGATTTCTCAGCCCACTGTATTGTTCTTCCCATCTCCACATTTTCAATTTCTCTCTTCTTTTCCTTCCATTTCCCTCCCAACTCATACAGCAATGGCTTCTCTCGCTGTTCCTTGTCCCAGGTTCTCGCCTTTCCTCGATTCTTCGCGTTTTGATCCAGTTCCCCTCCAAAAGCAGCTTACCCATTTCATTTCCTTGTCTTCTCCTCTCAAATCTCAGGTCAGTTCTATTGAAGAGCATAGCTCGAAATTGAATTCAGTGGGTCTGATAAAAAAAATTCATTAATATGAAAAAATAAAAAATAATATATTAATATGATGATAATATATATAATAATACTCATAATATTACAATTATTTTATACGAATTTTTATATTTTAAAAATATTAAATAATTATTTTATTGTCAATAATTTTAAATACAACTTTTTCAATATAAATAAATAAACAATCTTTCAATAATTGATCTCTCATTCGATTTTATAGACGATTTTTCACTATATTCATTGCAGAAAATGACCTTAAGATTAAAACGACGAAAAATATTTCCAATATTTCATTATTTATAATTATAGTTTTGTGGTTGATAAAATCCTTTTTAAAAATACACTCTTCTTACTTTATTCTGATCATTAGGATGATATTTTAAAATTTTAATTCTCAATCCAGGAATAGATAGGGGGGAAGATTATTTAAATTAATTTCATGACTAGCTTTTTTTGTACTACTTTTTTTTATCTTTATTTTCAATTTCTTGGTCATTAATTTGGTTACTCAAAAAATGATTTTCTCTTAATCACAAATCTATCCATGACTGTTTTAAAAAAATAAAAATATTAATTTTAACTACAATGTTCACTATCTCGTATATTGAAAATTTTGAACCCAACTCCAATTAAAATTGAACCTAATTCCTATTTACACAATATCACACTAAAATAAAATCAATTGCCCATCTATTTTTATAAAGCATATTCAATTTCGATTTCTTCCTCTAATACACATCTATTTGTTTTTCTTTCATATATATATATATATATAACTCCAAACTTTATGATCAATTGTCCCATTTATTTCTATTATTATTGTTATAAAGTATAAATAATAATTTTAAAATTTTAAATATTTTAATAAATTTAATTTTTAATGAAAATATTTAAATATATTAGTGGCGTCAATTGAACCCACTTATTACAAGGTGGCTACACCCCCGGTTTTATCTCTCTTTTTGACTTAAGAAATGAGAATATTTCTTTTGTAATTGAAGTTTAGGTGTTCGATGATATGATTATGTTCCCTTTCTATTAGTTTCCATTCGTTTAATGACGTTTAATTTGGTGCGTAATTTGCACCTGAATGCCTGTTTGAATGCTCTAATTCGAAAAAGTAATCAAAGATTTTGCCTTATTCTGTAGCCATACTTATACTGGTTAATATCATTTATACCTGAATTTACGGTTAATAGCGCAAAAGTAATTAAATAATTTTTTATGTCAAAATTATTACTAAATTTTACACTATTTTATGCAAAAATTATAATGATTGGTTTCCGGTGAAGAATATCGCCTTCAATGATAATTTGAACACGAAAAATTATTTAATTACTTTTAAGCTATTAGGCATAAGTTCAATGACCATGGGTGATATTAATTCTACTTGTACCAGCTCTTGAATTTCTCTTAACTGTTGTTATCATCTCTTTTGATATATAAAAATATGATAGTAAAATGCTGCCATATTCTGGGCCAATTAGATTTTGTAGAACTCTGCACATCCTTTTTGTTTTTCTTGTTCTAGCCAAAGCTTGGTTTCATACAGTTAAATGAACTAATTGAGGAAGTGCGTGCTCTCTTTTATATATGAACTTGATAAGAAGTTTTATTCAAAAGCTTACTCTTGTTTTTGTATCCTTGTTGACAAATCTAATTCGTTAACTCAACTCTTGATTCACTTCAAGCTACACTAAGAGTTGAACTCATCAATGTGTTAATTAATTCGATAAGTTTGCAAGTTAGGTTTCTGTGCTGTCGATTGTTTTAGTCAGTGTCCAATGGCAAGAGGTTTACTTCTACTTGGAAATGATGGGATTGTGTGAATTTCTAGATCAACAGTTGATCATTACGGATTTCCTATCACAAAGTCTTTTTAAAAATTAATAAAAGCTAATCATCTGGTATTGGGATTACAATGAATACAATTTATGTTATCGTTGGTTGGATTCTGGCAGGTATACTTGTTATAACTGTTAACCTTCTTTTGCGACCAGCGATTTCTCACGGTCATAATTAATTACCTAGAAAGCGGGATAATTCATGTGGGGGGGTGGGGGGGGGGGGGGGGGATAAATAGAAAAAGCATCTAAGAAGCGTAGCAATAAGCAGAGCTGGATGATAACAAACACTGCTCTGTTTGGTCTGTTACGAATTCATTGAATTTAACATTGATTTACCAGCTATAAGGTTTTGTGAAAACTTTGAGGGATCTTTCACATGCTTGCCTAATTGAAAGGAGAGTTTGCAGCAGCAGCTTCTGACACTTTTAAGTGCTCTTTTGGCTGCTAACCGATCTATTTATGCACACATAAAAGTGTGAAACAATTTTGAATTAGTTTTGATATTTAGATTTGAAAATTAAAAATAAATTATTTTCCTTTTTAAAAATATATAAAAAATTGTTGCATGAGTACGATTTGCATACATATGGTATTCGTTTTCTAGACAGAGTCCAAATGCAGTAATTATATAGAACTCAACGCGCACAACCTATATTACTTTTTGCTTCCAGCCTTACCTTTTGTAATAGTAACAGGAAGCAGCTATAAAGCCTGCAATGAGATTTTGATGCAACTCTTCTTTAATTAGTAATGTTTATTTTTCTTCTGCAGCAGCACAGTAGAAAACAATCTAGCATTTTCAAGTTGCACACCCACCTTAATGAGGTAAGCTGCAGATTTATTTATCCATACCACCTTTCTTTCTTTCTTTCTTTATTTTTTTTTTTAAAAAATTATTTTGTTTGCTGGGCGTTGCTCATTATGTTTAATGTACTCTTCACATCCTAGGTTGCTGTCATAAAATCACTGAATTCTGCACCAATTCCTGAGAAAAATGAAGAGGTTTCATCATCTACAAGTCAGGATAAACAATGTGTTCCAGATGCGTTATCCATTGAGATATTCTTCAATCAAGTAGCAGACTTTGTCGAGTGTGTAAAACCCCTTCATTTGCTTTATGCTGCATTATTGCATTTGACAGGGACAAGAAAAAAAAACTGTTTTTCACGTTATTATATTTTCTCTGAGCAGACTTGTAGATTCAAGAGATATTATTGAGATTGAACTAAAGCGACAAGGATGTGAGGTCATTATAAGGAAAAAAGAAGCTTTGCCGCACCCGCAAGTTGTGGCTCCTATTGCTGTGTCTCAACCGTCTATTCCTCAAACCATTCCTTCACAGCAGCCTCCAGCTCAAGTTCCTGCTGCCCCCTCTTCAAGTTCTGTTCCACTGGCAGCCGTTCCAGCACCAGTTGCAGCTACCCCCTGCAAAGTCAAGTTCATCTCATCCTCCTCTGAAATGCCCCATGGCAGGAACGTTTTATCGCTCTCCTGCACCTGGCGCTCCACCATTTGTGAAGGTAAAGTTGATATTTCCATTAACATGTTCTTAAATCTTGATGCCTGATTGTGAATTCCTTATTCCCATAGCGCCTGTCGATTATGGGGTTGGTGAACCCCATAACAGAATTCTGGCTAGCAAACCGTACAGATTACTGCATTGCATTCTCATATATCCGCAGGTTGCCTTATATCCAGCAGAAAGTACAATTTTCCAGTTATAAGTCCTTGTGATTCTTCAGGTGGGAGACAAGGTCCAGAAAGGTCAGGCAATTTGCATTATTGAGGCCATGAAGTTAATGAACGAGATCGAAGTAAGTTTGTCAATTCTATTCTTGACCTTCTGCCAGTTAATTTTGAGAGTTGATGACCTTTTGTTCTTATCTGTCATAGAAAGGTAAAAGAATTTGACAATACAACTGCTATCTTGTCATAAAAGATTACTTCAACATTCCTTTAATATGGCTGAACATTACATTCACGGGAGAACATTGCCATTTATTGTTACCCTCTATAAGTTGCTTCAGCTATAAACTTTATTGCTGTGGCAGGCTGATCAATCCGGAACTGTGGTTGAGATACTAGTCGAAGATGGAAAACCAGTTAGCGTGGACACTGTATATATATCTCTCTCTCTCTGTAGTTTTTTGTGTTTATGGTCTCGCATATGTGCATAATAATGATCTGTTTGATATTGCTTCAATTTCCCTTCTTCTTGCAGCCGTTACTCATCATCCAGCCATGAAAAGTAGCTACACTTTTACAATGAGAGTTGATAAATGAAGAGTTGCCTTGCCCATATATGCAAGCAGCCACGAAGTTGCTGATTTCGGGATATCTTGGGAGTCATTTGCTTATATATATTATTACGAATTAATTATTAGAAAAATAAAACTTTGAATCTTTGCGGGGATTTAGTAATTTATCTTTCATTGTTAAGTCACACCTGATCTGAATCTTGAAGATTGAAGCTTAACTATTATAATTGCGAATTATATTTGCAGTTAATGCTATATTGTAACTACTATATTGTAACTACAGTCTGTGCTAATAGCCAAATCATCAGTCCTTTGCACCATAACTATGATCTTGCAGATAAAATGATCTTATTATTATTTTAAATGGATTAGGGAAGTTCATTTTTGCAATTAGGTCTCAAAAGGGGATGGATGTCAACCATTAGTAGAGAACAATTATGCATAGGTTTCCCCATTAATTATCAACACGTGGCTTATATTTATAGGATAAGCTTCAACTTAGTCAACCGACAAAAAGATTCAAAAATAAAAATCTAACAATAGAGCATTTCCAATTCGAAGAGATCGACTTGTAAACCAAGGCATGTACGTAACTGTAAGAAGGAAATTTTATGCGAAGAGTTTGTGTTGTTTACCACGACATGCATTTGTTAATTAACATGGGAAGTACTCTTGAAAAAGTCTCAATTAGTTGATACGATTAAATAATGATTTTGTTTCCATAATAATTACTAATAATTAGCCTTAATTGCGTGTATCAAAGTCATGGTAGGAGTCCACTTCTTGTTTCGAATTCGAATGCGAAAAGATAGAGAGAATTTGTTCTTGATTTATATTATAAATAGAAGCATTTAGATGATGACAATGGAGAGGCGTGTGGTGATTCTGGTGAAGAAGAGTTGCCAATAATAGAACTCAATCCAATATCATAAATGGATTACGATTTCAGAAGCTTATTAGAGGTACCAGTTGGGTATAGATTTGTGCCAACAGACGAAGAACTGGTGACTCATTATCTAATGAACAAGATCCATTACAGGCCTCTTCCTGCTCAAGTTATTCGAGATTTGGATGCCGCTGTTTTTCGTAGTGAACCTCCTAAAAATCTTGGTATTTCTTTTTCCACTTTAAAAACATTTCTGTTCTTTCAATCTCTTTTTCTTTCTTCAATCCATCTTCAAAAAAAAAAAAAAATCTTTTTCAATTTTAATTTTCTAGATTGGTGGATGATTAAAACAAAATGAGAGCTCGGAGATGCCACCGAATCCAAATTTAGAAGCACAGCATGCAATCCGTAATCTACCTTTCTAAGAGAGAGAGGTGGTGGCTAAGGTCTATTAATCCTTAGATTAGTGCAAAGCGAGTCTCGCATACTGTCCTTGCTGCTATGACCTCACAATGGAAGATGAAACACATATAGAATGCGAAATGCAATTATTATAATTTTTTCTTTTATCGTGCAATGCAAGATTTCATTAGAAAACGTTGCTAGTTATTCTATATATATATATATATATATATATATATATATAGATATATTGGAAAGTGAGCATATATATCGAGTTTTAATTTAAGGGTATTAGTTGAGATTTGAAGTAGAAAAAATGAAGAAATAGTTGGCTAATAAGTTAGCATAATATTTGTGTAGATGCAGTGAGATTTACAAATGGAGAAAGGGAATGGTATTTCTTCACACATGAAGAAATAATCGAACAAAACAACGAAAAAGGAATGAGAATAAAAGTTGGAGATGGATTAGGGTTTTGGAAAGCGATGGGACGAGAAGAACCAATTTGCAATTCAGATGGAAATGTATTTGCCTTCAAATTTCACTTTACATATTTCTCTGGAAGCTTCTCAAATCCCAAGAAAACTCATTGGAAGATGGATTTGTATACATTGTCTACTCATCATCCTTCTTGCTCTCAATCTCCCAATTTTCAGGTCATTCTTTACCCCGCTGCGAACTTAATTAGTGTGCGTAGGAGTTTTTATTTTATCACTTAGCTGGATATTGATAGTTTTTAAATTTATTAATTATGAAAATATAAATTTGTAATTGATTTAGAAGGAGATTTTACCGATTCGATTAAGAAAACGTTATAAAAATATATATATAATTTAGCTTTTGTTATTATATATTTTAGATTGATCTGCAATTCTTTTTCTTAATTTGCAGGCGCAATATTTTTCAAAAAGTTATATTTTATAAGTTACTTTTTTTTTATTATTGTAAAATTTTTAGTAGTTGTTTATTCAAAATTATAGTTCCTTAACAAATTACAAATATCTATTATTTTTTTAAAAAATGGAGCTAATTGATTCCTAGAAAAATACTATAGATAAATTTTACAAATGAGTCAAACTTTTATGGGTAATACATAAATTTTTGTTTGGGGTTGGAAATAATTATAAATAAATTTTTGTGGGTCACATTAGCTACTTAAATCTATTTTTTATATATGTCTTTTTTTTGTTTGTTTAAAATTATTTTAAAAAAGAAATGTATAGTATTTGTAATCTGCAAAAATCACAATCGATGAGTAATGAGGGAATTGAATTGGACAGAAAGAGAGAGATAATTGCTGACATTGAAAATTGGTGGCAGGGAGAGGAATGGATACTGCTAAGGATTAGAAGAGGAATGGAGTACAAGAGCTATCTCTAGTATTCATTTATTCTTTCATTTTGAAATTTTGGAATAATGACTGAGGAGTTCTCAGCCGGGTCGGTATTATTTTCAGCTCTTTGTATTCACATATACCTGTTTTGTAATGTTTCATTTATATTAATTTATATTTTGTCATGTTATTTAGGTCCATATATTGTATATGACCTTATATTTTAATTTTTCTTTGATATATACTCACTTTTTACTCCCACATTACTTATACTTTTTTTTTCTTTATTTTAATATAACTAGACAGAGAGTTGCGGAAAAGATTTGATTTGGTACATCTAAAAAAACTGTACATCAATAAATATAAATCTTTAAGTTATTTTTTATTTTTTATTTAATAGCTTTGATTTGTTGTTTTTTTACGGTATGTTGGATATATTGAATTATCTCTCCTACAATGCACAACATGTAATAATAATAATAATAATAATAATAATAATAATAATATTATTATTATTATTATTATTATTATTATTATTATTATTATTATTATATAAAAAAGAAAAAATAATACAAAGACGAAAAATAAACTAATATTTCTTATAAAAAATAATAAAACTTAGAATAGTATGCAAGAGATGCAAAAAAGGAGTGCGTGTGTGTATGTATATATATATATATTGTTTATTTTATTTGAAAATTATGTGAGAATGAAAAATATATCATCATTATTCATATAAATTTAAGATATTTTAAGAAATAAAAATAGAGAAATATAAGAGTTTTATTAAGACTATGGTTGATAACAAAATAATTAAATAATTAAGGACATATTAGACAATTTTCAAATTAGTTATAATATATTTTTTTAAATATTAAAATAAACTTGATTTCTGGTTAGCTTAATTGCCACCTTAATATGGATTTTATAATCATATTATTTTATATTTAAATTATTTTTATAATGAAGTCTCATTTTTAAAAATTAAATTAAATTAATATGTAACGGTGTTTTAATTTAGAGCTGGTAAATTTTGACTCAATCCGCAAATCTGACTCAATTTACCTATAAAACTGATCCAATTCATCAATGACATGGCCATTTGATTCACAAACTAACTAGACCCAATCGATATGTTATATGGCCTATATGACCCTGCCTATTTGTGACTCATTTGGATTATTTGTGATTTTATAGTTTTTTTTATAATATGAATATAAAAAAAATTTACAACTTTTTATTTTTAATGAAAAATAATATCATAAAATTTGATACATTTATCTTCTAATATTTAACAACCACCAATTTAAGTCATGCTTGATTAAAATTGACCCATCTCTTTTTTATTAGTTAAATTTTGATCTATTTATAATACAATCCATCCTATAACCTAATCCAAATCCATCCAACCGAATCTATTTGTGACATATATTTTATTATTAATACTTTTTACAAAAAATATCAAAATTGCTCATAAAATATTGAAAATGGTATATATTTACCCTTTATATATGCTTTTGGGTGAAAATTATTTGTTTTATTACATAATTGGCTCAAATTTGCCACTAAAACTAACGGAACTACATGTAAGCCAACATAAACACATACGATAGGCTAATTTAAGTGACCTAAATTTACCACACGTGTACTGTAAATTGATACTTTGTTCTTACCATCGAACAATTTCTGTTTACATACCTAAAATCCAATTATTTTGACAAATTTGACATAAATTTTAACCAACTTTTGAGAGTTAAAAAAATAATGTCAATTTATAGTATACATATGGTAAGCTTATGTGGCTTCAATCACTTGCTGTGAATTTTTCTGTTTGTTTATTTGGAATTCTATTATTTTCGGTGGTAAATTTGAGCTATATACATAATAATAAGTGATAATACCCAATATTTCATAAATAAACTGGGCCAATAAGAAGCAAACCCCAACTGGTTGAAAGTCCCAAAAAGGGCCCACACCATATTTACCTCGGACAAACTACCAAAGGCATGTCAAAAGTCCATCTGATGTGACTAGTTCGATATGCTCAGACGGCCTTATCCTGTTAGAGGCTCCTGACATGTGCTACCGTCGCTTGTTAAAAATCATATCGCTTCTTACCTATTCTGACACAAGAATAGACCTCTCAAGTGAATTTTTCACTTCTATAAATACCAAGTTTATTTTTAAAACACACAAGAAAACTTAACTCAATACATTATCTCTCTAAAAAGTCTGAAACTGACTTAATTATCGGAGAGTCCAAGCCCGGTCCGACTGGACTAGCTTTCTTTTGTAAGATTTTCGTCCTAACAAGTCCAACCACTCTTGCCTCCCAACAGCGTGCAAATCCAAATGGTACCCTTTTGTTTTCCACATACACGACTCCTCACTTTCTAAAAATCCACGAATTATCAATAAGGATAATTTTAGTAAAAAATATCCTTAAAAAGTAAATATATACTATTTTTAATATTTCAATAGCAAATTTGGCCAAAAACATATGGACAAATATGCTCCATTTTAATAATTTAGAATCAAATTTGACCATTTTTTATGTACTATGATTAAAATATGCACTAATGGAAATTCAAAGAAATTAAATAATTATTTCTCATGTTCCTTTTATAGGTGACAACTGAGTCAAGTTGGGCAGGGTTGGATTGGTCATAAATATATAGGTTATAAATGGGTCATTATATAAATCGGTCAACGGATTGTGCAGATTTAGGGCAACTTATGAATTTGTTACATATTGACCTAGATGGGTTGCTTGATGGCTCAGATGTGCACATGATGACCGAAGTCGATCGCATAGTAGGCATAATGGGCAAAACTATGGGTTAACCCATTTAAATCGTTTTCTTAATGAAAATTTACTTTTGATATAATTACGACATAATAAATGTGATGGGGTGAGTTCGAGCCAAAATGGATTCAAGTTGAAGTTATTTATGCATAATTCTGAATAAATAAAGTTAAAACCTACTTCGAATTGGATCATATTTGAGGTGGGATAGGCAGAGTTCAGGCCAGACCGATACAGGTTGAGTTTGGGTCAGATGGAGATAGATTAGATTCTGTCTGAGCCTGAACGAAATTTGAAAATTTTTTATGCGCAAGTCTACATAAATAAATCCTAAGCCGCCGGACTCAACCGAGTTCGGACCACACCGGGATGGATTGGGTTTAGGCAGGGCCTAGCTAGAAATTGAGGATTTTTTTTCTATACAAGATCACATATACAAAAAAAAGAGGTCTATTTCAGATTGCGTTGAGTTGCATTAGATTTGATACGAGCCAATATGGGTCGGCTTTAGGTCGACTCTAAATGAAATTTGAATATTTTTTTTTTTTTCGTAAAATCCTAGATAAATAAAATTCAGAATACTTCAGGCTAGGCTAGATTTGGTCAGGATGGGCCGAGTTCAGACCAAATCGATATAGGTCAGGTTTAGACAGTGCCTAGATGGGTTGAATTTGGGTAAAGTCTAAACAAAATTTGAAGATTTTTTTTTTTCACAAGCATGCATAAATAAAATTCAAAAGTATTTCAGGTTGAGCTGGACTCGATCAAGTTCGAACCGAACTAGAATAAATCGAATTTTTTGTCGAACATAACCAAAATTTGAAGTTTTTTTTTTGCACAAGACTGCAAAAATAAAATACAGGCCGATTTCAAATTGGGTTGGATTGGATTTGATACAGATCGAGTTTCAGGTTGGACCGAGATGGATCAAATTCAGGCCAAGTCTAAACGAAATTTGAATTTTTTTTTTGCACAATTTTGTATAAATAAAATCCAAACCTACTTTGAATTGGTATACATTTGGGTCAGGATGGGATGAGTTCAAGTCGAATCGGGATATGGATTAGGTTCATACTTGATCTGGATGGGTTGGATTTAAGTCTAGCCTAAATGAAATTTTAAGTTTTGTTTCGTACAAACCTATATAAATAAAATCCTGACATATTTTGGGTTGGACCAAAATTAACCTGAATGGATTGAGTTCGGATTGAGACTAATCGAAATTTGAATTTTTTTTATACAAGACTGCATAAATAAAATACATGCTTATTTCAGGTTCGACTGGGTTGGATTTGGTGTGAGTTAAGTTCAGGCCAATTGGAATGGGTCCAATTTGGGTCAAATCGAGATGGCATGGGATGGGAGATTTGGGCCAGGCTTAAAAGAAATTTGAAGATTTTTTTTTTTCACAATCTTGCATAAATAAAATCTAGACCTATTTCGGAATGGGCCGATTTCGAGCAAGATTAGGATGGGCTAGGTCAGGTTTGAATTAGGTTGGTTTTGGCCCTGGATGTGTTGGGATCGACTTGTGCATACTTGGTATGAAAAAATTTGTAATTAGTATAAATTTGATATATCGACTCATTTGTTACAGTTAATGCCCATTGGTCCATATGGAACATGACCATCTATGGGTTAAAATTTAATAAGTAATTTTGAGTTGCCTCAAATAGACATATTTTTGAATTGGGTTAAATTTATATCAATTATTTTGGTCGAGCAGAAATTTTGAATTAGGCCAAATTTGCAACCTTGTTTTACCTTGGCAGTAGTGATGAAGAGAGAAAAATCAAGCTGGCTCAGGCATCCGCATACTGAAACATGAGCTAAAATTAAGGACTACGCAGTCACAAATATGTGAACGTGTTTTCCCATGAATATCCTTTTCAACCTGTTGAGCTTGTTTTCTATAGAAATTTATTTTTGGTTGAATGGATAAAGTTAACAATTAAAGTATCTGGTGGTGCGTATGGCATTGCATTGGGAGTACCAAATCACGAGCCAATGTAGGGTGTGATTTCATATAATTTAAGCAATATAAAGAAGATGAAAAGAATACTCAGAACTCACAAGTCAAATCATTAAAGGGACATAATGATTCTAATAAAATAACAAAGCCAATTTCAATCTTAAAGCTTTAGATGATCAATAAAGCTTATAAAATTCTTGAAAGAAGATCCACCTTCACTAACGCTATTCTTGGCAATTTCCTTGAATTTAAGTGAATTAGCTTTAATGTGCTGATTAGAAATTAAACTCTCTATCTTTGATTTGATCTGATCGCTTGTCACAATCCCCTTTTCATCAGGAATTAATTCTAAACCAATTTTCCAGGTTCTGCAAATACTATCGCTGTTATGAAATTGATCCATTCCATAAGGCCAACACAGAAAAGGCACACCCACGCTTAAGCCTTCCATGGTTGAATTCCATCCACAGTGTGAGAAGAAAATTGCAGTAGAAGGATGAGCCAGAACTTTCTCCTGAGGAGCCCATTCTACTATTTTCCCATAACTTGCTACTCTTTCTGTGAACCCGTCGGGAAATTTTGCACTAGTATAGTTTGCTCTAACAACCCACAAAAATGGCTTGTTTGTCATCTCCAAGCCCGTTGCTAACTCATTGAGCTGTTTCTGATCGCAGAACACGGAACTGCCAAATGCAACGTAGATGACTGAGCCTGCAGGTTGTTGATCTAGCCAGGTTAAGCAAGTTGAATTTTCTGCCCAAATGTTTCCTGCAAAAGGTCTTGAATCATCACCCGCCGATAATGGGACCGATGGGTAGGATTTTGGGGATCAAGTTACAGGCGGATGTTTCTAGTTGCTCAAATGAATTGGCGAGAATTTCATCACAAACTTTCACATATTCTGCAACATCACCGACTACACTTTTGAAATACACTTTTTGCATTTGTACATCAACAGGTGAGTTCCATATCAGGGTGCTCGGTTGAAAAGAAGGAATGTCATCTGATAGGCTGATAATCTCTTCTTTAATTGGAATTCCTGTACAATTAACAAAAAAAAAAGTTAAAACATGTTTATTTGATGATGAAGTTTGAGATTGAAAAAGACAGATGATTAAAATTCTGACCATATTCATCAATAATTCCAGCCTGAAAAAGCTTAGGAATATGGAGTACCAAAGCCAAGCTTCCTAGTGAATAAGGTGCAAAAGCGACGGGCTTGATGCCCATGTTGTTGGCCAATGTTAATGCCCAACCAAGTGTTACATCGGCAATAACATGACTCACTTGCTCATCATCCTTGTTTAAATAGTCGATAAAATTTTGCATAATTCTTGAAACTTCCTCTGTTTTTTTCAAACTCGAATTCAGGAATCGAAGCGAAGCTTAAAAGACTTAGGTCCTGCGGAAGTGAAGACATGATTTTGGCATGTATTGTCTCTGTGTTAACAAAGGTGATCTTGATCCCATGATTTACTAGCTTGTATGCCAACTTCATCATAGGAGAAACGTGGCCTTGTGCTGGGAATGGTAGGAGTACAAAATGAGGTCTTTTACCCATCATCAAATCACTATATTAACAGAGCTTTGCTTCACTTTCTTTTCAGTTTTGCATTGCCTATATATATACATATATATGTGTGTGTATATATATATATGTATGTATGTGTGTGTGTGTGTGTATATATATATATATATATATATATATTATATATATATATATATATATATTCTTCTAATTCCAATGATTCTTTTTCATTGTAATTGTCTTAACTTTGTTGGTCTTAGTCTTTGGTTTTGTAGTTTTTCTAGATTAATTGAGGTATCTAACAGCCTGCTTCTACCACCCTTTATTAGCATTCAATCTTTTGATTACTTCTGTATTTTCATTTGTCGTTATTTCAAAAGAAAATTAGCAAGCGATCGGATTGGAGCCTCAAGTATTGAGTACATTTAAATATTTGGGTAGAGTTTATTAAATTTGAAAAGGTTGGGATGAAAAAAAAAATAGAATCATTCCAACATTTTCATACTTTACAAACGTTTGTTAAAAAAAATATCTACAAAAAAGTCACGTAATTTGTTAATTGCCTATGTCTTGAAAAGTCAAATTATACATATCTTGATATAAAATTAATATATGTATATTTATATTTTATTAGATAAGAAACAATTGAAAAATTTTAGAAAATATACTTTTACTTCATGTCCCAAAAATTCAACAAACAACTAAAAAAAATTCGAAATATTTTTCAGTTTTATTTTAACTATTTCATATTTTAATTCGGAAAACATTTCAATTTTATTGTAAAACTCTTTATCCCAATCCTACCTTAATAGGAAAAAAGTGTTTTATCTTTTCTCTGTGTTTGCCTGATGTAGTCGGATTAATGTGTTTCAAATACTAGGTAAGTACATATTATATAAAAAATAATAGATATAATAAATTCTTAAAAGATGAGATGCTATGAGTTAGGTGACGGACTATGAAGCATCTTTAAATATTTCTAGATTGGAGATACCACATGAATAATGATAATAATAATTGGCACAATATTGTTGTAGAAACTCGGATTAATTTTAATTCACCTTGAACACTATTGTATAGGTGAATAGAGTGTGAACGATTGTACTGAAAAATTACGCAAGGTAAAATTTTCAGGAAAAACTGGAGAGGTCACAAATAGTACAACTTAAAATCCAATTTCCTTAGACAATTTTTTTGAACAAGTAATTTAACAGTACAATAGCTCACTACAACTATACTCGACAATAGCTATTAAATAGATAAATAAAGAATACCAGAATTTAACGAGGTTCGGACAATTATGCCTACATCCTCAGACACTACTAATTTATATTTTACTATTTTAAAGAAATAATACAAGTGAAATATTTATAAAAGAGAGAAAGAATTTAGCCTTTAGGAAAGATGGACAATTTTGGGATGATTTAAATAATCAAAGGTGGGTTGTATATATAGGAACTTAAATCCTCCAATATCACTTGAATTCCCAACGTGGGATTCCTAAGATTTGCTAAAGTCAACAATTGTGGGTGGAATTTGCCACAATTTTCAACAAATCTCCACCTTGGCAAATTTCACATCTTCAAATCTCTCACAAAATTTAATTTTAGTAGTGTCACCAATGCACTTCAAAACGCCAAACTTCAACTTCTAATAATATTGATCAAGTCCAAACAATGTTGCAACTTGACCGCAGTCACTACCTTTGTCAACATATCAACAGGATTCTCAGTGGTCCTAATCTTCTGGATTGCTACTCCACCTTCTTCCAAAACCTCTCGTACAAAGTGATAACGAACATCGATATGCTTCGTCCTTGCATGGTAAACTTGGTTCTTTGCCAAAAGGATAGCAGTCTGACTATCATAATGCACTTTGATGTGCTTCTGTTGAATCCCTAATTCACAGCCAAATTGCCTCCTTCACAGCCTCTGTAACTGCCATATACTCTGCCTCTGTAGTAGACAAAGCAATTGTTGACTGTAAAGTAGACTTCCAACTAACTGGTGCCTTTACAAGAGTAAACACATAACCAGTAGTTGATCGCCGTTTGTCCAAATCACTAGCATAGTCGGAATCATAATATCCAACTACACATTGACCATCTTGTTTATTCTACTGAAATGTCAAACCAACATCTACGGTGTTTAGAATGTACCGTAGAACCCATTTCACAGCTTGCCAATGTTCCTTTCTAGGATCATGCATATACCTACTCACAACCCCAACTGCCTTTGAAATGTCGGGCCTTGTACACACCATAACATACATTTAGCTACCAACAACATTTGCATACGGTACTTTTGCCATGTATTCCTGTTCTGCTTCATTCTTTGGAGACAAAGATGCACTGAGTTTGAAATGAGGAGCAAGAGGAGTACTAACATGTTTTGACATTTCATTCATGCCAAAACAATTTAGTACCTTTCTCAAATACTGTTTCTGAGTCAAGCAAAGTCTCCCCAATTCCCTATCTTTACTTATCTCCATGCCGAGAAGCTTCTTATTAACTTCACCTAGATCCTTCATTTCAAACTCCCTATTCAATTGAGTATTTAACTTCTCAATCTCTATTAGACTCTTGGAAGCTATCAACATATCATCAACATAAAGAAGAAGATATATGTAGGATCCATCTTGTAGCTTGCGCAAATACACACATGATCATATTTGCTTCTTGTGTACTTCTGCCCCATCATAAACTTGTCAAATCGTTTGTACCATTGCCTCGGAGATTGTTTCAATTTATACAATGAATTTTCAAGCTTACACATCATATTCTCTTTACCAGCAACTTTGAATTCTTCGGGCTGAACCATATAAATTTCCTCCTCCAAGTCTCCATGTAAAAATGTAGATTTTACATCTAATTGAACTAGTTCCATATCCAATTGTACTACTAAAGCCAACAAAATTTGAATGGAGGAATGTTTTACAACTGGCGAAAATACTTCATTATAATTAATTTCCTCCGTTTGAGCATAGCCTTTAGCCACCAGCCTTGCTTTGTAGCGAACATCATCCTTATCGGGAAATCCATCTTTCTTTGCATGTACCTATTTACACCCAATTGCCTTATTTCCCTTTGGAAGACTAGCTAGCTTCCACGTCTAATTCTCATGAAGGGACTGCATTTCATCATTTATGGCTTTCCTCCACTTATCTATTTCTGAACTTTTGACTGCTTCATTATAAGTGGTAAAAATGTCATTTGTTGCAATTTGAAATGCGTAAGCCACCATATCAACATAGCAAGCAGGCTTTTTGATTGTCCTCTTTGGCTTACTTAATGCAATTGATTCATGTTGCTGTAGAGGTTCTTGGGTTGGAACCTCTTCTTCACCTGACTCCTCATCTACCATAGGAGTTTCTGCATCTACTTCATCATTTGCTGGGCTAATAATTTTTCTTTCAAACTCCACATGTTTTGGAGTACCATCTGTCTGCTCAGTTGTCACATTTCTCAACATAATAGATTCATCAAAGGTAACATCCCTGCTAAACATTATTTTCTTTGACTTTGGGCATCAAAGTTGATATCCTTTCACACCAGAGGTGATCCTCATGAAAATTACTTTCTTTGCATGTGGATCCAACTTCGATTCCTTAACATGGTAGTATGTAGTGGAACTAAATACAAGTAATGAATCATAATCTATAGCAGATTTTCCAAACCATTTCTCCAATGGCGTTTTACCACCAATAGCACCAGATGGTAGATAATTAACGAGATGGCAAGCATAGGTAATAGCTTCAGCCTAAAATTCTCTTCCCAAGCATTGGACAACATACACCGAACTTTCTCCAGCAATATCCAGTTCATGCGTTCTGCCATCCCATTCTGTTGTGATGTATTCTTGACTGTGAAGTGTCTAACAATGCCTTCATCTTTGCAAACCTTCATAAATGGATCACTCCTGTATTTTTTGCCATTATCTGTACGAAGACGCTTGATCCTTTGGCCAGTCTGAGTTTCCACCATCTTTTTCTATTTGAGAAAAACTCCTAGCACTTCATCCTTAGTCTTCATAGTATACACCCAAACTCTCCGGGAAAAATCATCAACAAAGGTCATATAGTAATATTTTCCTCCCAAAGAAGTCATTTTGGAAAGTTTCCACACATTAGAATGAACATAGTCCAAAAACCTTTAGTATCGTGGATTGCTGTTCCAAATTTCACCCTTATCTTTTTTCCTTTGACACAATGCTCGCAAAAATCTAATTTACAAATCTGTACACCTTTCAACAATCCTTATTTCACCAGGAGATTTAAGAATTTTTCACCTGCATACCCCAAGCGCATATGTCATAACTTGGTTGCTTCTAACTCCTTCTCATCACTAGAAGCCACTGCTGCAGCACCAATAACAGTAGTACCTTGGTAGTGGTTACAATCTGTTATTCTTTCGAACTCCCGCTAACACCACAAGTGCACCAGAGATTATCTTCATCACTCCATATTATGCTTCTACCTTGAGATCCTTTTCTTCTAGATACCCTACAGAAATGAGATTCTTTGACAAATTGGGCACATAACGAACATCTTTTAAGATTCTGATTGATCCATCATGATTTTCAAATGAATGGAACCAATCCCCTATGTGGTGAGAGGGAAATCATTTGCTATATAAATAACTCCATCTTCTAGTTCTCTAAATTCATAGAACCAATCCCGAGTGGGACACATATGATGACTGCAGCCTGAATCAAGTAACCACACACTAGAAGAGTTAGTTGACGATGTAACAGCAAGTGAAAAATCCGAGTCTTCATCATTATACTAAGCTACATTTGAATCTGCAATAGCCTTTTCCTTATCAGGTTTGCCTTTATTCTTCATCTTAGGACAATCCTTCTTTCAATGCCCTTTTTTCCGGCAAAAGGCATATTCATCTTTGCCCAACTTGGGCCTCAACTTCGATCTCCTTTTCTTTCCTTTGGCTCTACGAACGACCTCTCACTACTAAAGCTTTTGTAGCTTTACTTGTGCTTTCTTTCTTATCCTTTTTTCTCAATTCAAAGCTATACAAGGCGACACAAACTTCATTGAGAGACACAACAACCTTCCCATGGAGTAGAGTCATTTCAATAAACTCAAACTCCTCAGGAAGGGATCCCAACAACATCAAAGCTAGATCCTCATCTTCAAATGTCACATCCATATTCAATAAATCAGCAACTAACTTATTAAAATTGGTGATGTGATCATTTATTGAGGTACCCAAAATATAAGTGAAGCGAAATAATCTTTTCTTCATGTAGAGCTTATTCTAACTGTTTTTCTTCAAAAATTTTTCCTCTAGTGCCTTCATCAATTTACTTGCAGAAGTTTTTTTCGAGAAAGTATACTTTTGCTCTCTAGAAAGGCATGAACGAATTATACCACACTTCAAACGATTAAGAGTCTTTCATTCTCTCTCATCAATATCATCTGGTTTCTTTTCTTCAAGGGCAATGTCTAGACCTTGTTGAAAGAGAGCATCTTGAACCTCACTTTGCCACATGCTGAAATGACTCGTACCATCAAAAATTTCCAATGCAACTCTTGCATTTGTCATCGCATTTCTCGCCAAAATGGACGAGGAAGAAGCAGTCGATGTGGATGGATTTGTCATTTCTGCTACAATTACTATTCAATAGTTGTCAATGCAGAATGTCCATAGCCCAGGGAAAAATATTTTCTAATGTGGAAGATCAAATTACGCTACAACCACATGGTATACTAAGAAAGAATCTTGGCTCTGATACCAATTGTTGTGGAAACTCGGGTTAATTTTCACCAATAATAACAAATTCATCTTGAGCACTATTGTGTAGGTGAATAGAGTGTGAACGATTGTACTGAAAAATTACACAAGGTAAAATTTTCAGGAAAGACTGGAGGGGTCACAAATGGTTCCATTTAAAATTCAATCTCCTTAGACATAATTTTCTTCAACAAGTAATTTAACAGTACAATAACGCACTACAACTATACCTGACAATAGCTATTAAATAGATAAATAAAGAACACTAAAATTTAACGAGGTTCGGTCAATTATGTCTACGTCTTTAGATATTACTAATTTATATTTCACTATTTCAAAAAAATAATATAAGTGAAATATTTACAAAAAAAGGAGAAAATTTAGCTTTTAGGAAAGATGAATAATTTTGGGATGATTTAAATAATCAAAGGTGGGTTGTATTTATAGGAATTTAAATCCTCCAATATCACTTGAATTCCCAATGTAAAATTCCTAAGATTTGCTGAAGTCAACAATTGTGGGTGAGATTTGCCACAATTGTCAACAAATATTACATACAAAATAGGTCATTCCAAAGAATAATTCAAAAATACATATAAATAAACTTGTTAATTTTATTATTTTTAGATATCTTTAATTGATGATGTGACATTAATTGTATAGTTTTCAAAATATCAAGTTGTCTAAATGGGTTTTTATATTAAATATAGTTTTTAATTTTGGCATAGACGGTCTCAATTGCGATGTAATTAGCTATCTAATTATAATACATACAAAACAGAAAAAGCTATTTAATCTATGTGACAAGGGAAAAAGATGAATATTCCAGATGGTTTTGCTTGTTCTTTTCCCTGCCTTGTTTTCCTCTCATGAGCAGATATAATATAATTAATTGATAAAAATTACCAAATTTTATTGGGAACCAAAATATGTTTTAAATTAATAAATTCGGCCATTGAATTTTTCAAGAATCTATCAATCTAATAGTGCATTGGCATATGAAATTAGAAACTGCCTATCCAGCATTTTTTAACTTCTTTTAATCTTTATTTATTTTACTTGTCATTTTTTGTTGATTTGGTTAATAAATTTATTCATAAACCCATAAAGTGCTTTTCAATTCATTGGCAAAAGGTCAGTTATTGGCAAGGTCTTTGCCTACATTCATTTGTTGTAAGATATGCAAAATGCAATAGTCGGTATCTTTGTTTCTTTGGGCTAATCAGAACACAATAAACAATATAAAATAAACCAAAATGCGGCAACTAATCTCACAATCATCGCAGCTACGTAAATTAACCTCATTAATATGATTACAACAGAAACTATAAAATGTATAGCTCAGTGAGATGAAAATTTAAACCAACTTAATATTAATTAAGAAATGTTTTCAGCTCTTGTGTTTTTCACTAAACTTTGAAACACAATTTGTAGATTGAAAAACACGTTACTGTTGGGCGTGAAACAATTTCAATCTTAAAGCTTTAGCTTATCAATAAAGCTCATAAAATTCTTGAAAGAAGATCCACCTTCACTTACACTATTTTTGGCAATTTCCTTGAATTTAAGGGAATTAGCTTTAATCTGTTGATCAGAAAGTAAACTCTCTATCTTTGATTTGATTGATGGCTTGTCACAATCCCCTTTTCATCAGGAATTAATTCTAAACCAAATTTCTGGATAATTTTATATATCATATCTGAATTTATGCCTAATCGTCCAAAATTAATTGATTTATTTTTTGCGACTTAAATATCATTGAACTTATTAAATTTTTACAGAAAAATTATCTTTACTGATTTCAGCGATAATCCTTACCGGAATGCTAATGTAGCACGTCACGTCATATATCAGAATATACGTGGCATGATATATTAGCAGCCACATCACCAAAAGAGGCTACGTATATTCAGGTATATGACGTGACATGCTGACGTGTTGTGTATTACGACCTCTTCCGTTAACGTAGCTGCTGACGTGTCATGTCATCTGTATTCAGATATATGACATTACATGCCACGTCAATATTTTGACAAGAATTATCGTTAAAAATCGGTTAAAATTACTTTAATGAAAAAATATAATAAGTTCAGTGACATTTAAGTTGCGAAAAATAAGTTACTCTTTGGAGATTAAGCGCAAGTCCAGTGATCATGGATGAAATTGACCCCCAAATTTCCTGGTTTTGCAAATATTATCCTTGTTATAAAATTGATCTACCGAATAAGGCCAACACAAAAAAGGCACACCAAAGCTTAAGCCTTCCATGGTTGAATTCCATCCGCAGTGTGAGAAGAAAATTGCAGTAGAAGGATGAGCCAAAACTTTCTCCTGAGGAGCCCATTCTACTATTTTTCCATAACTAGTTGTTCTTTCTATGAACCCATCGGGAAATTTGGCTCTGGTAAAATCTGGTCTAACAACCCACAAAAATGGCCTGTTTGTCATCTCCAAGCCCATTGCTAATTCGTTGAGTTGTTCCTGACTGCAAAACACAGAACTACCAAATGCAGCATAGATGACTGAGCCTGCAGGTTGTTGATCTAGCCAGGTTAAGCAAGTTGAATTTTCTGCCCAAATGTTTCCTGCAAATGGTCTTGAATCATCACTCGATGATAACGGACCGATGGGTAGGATTTTGGGGATCAAGTTACAAGCTGATGTTTCCAGTTGGTCAAATGAATTGGCAAGAATTTCATCACAAACTTTCACATTTTCTGCAACATCGAGAATTAAATTTTTGAATAGCCATATTTGTACTTCTACATCATAGGGGAAGGTCCATGTCAGGTTTTTCATGTTCCACGCAGGAATGGTGTCTGATACACTGATACTCTCTTCTTTAATTTGCATTCCTGTGGATTTAACAATACTTACAACCATATCAATATGAAAGTCTAAACTTAATTATTTTTGCATTGGGAAAAAACAACTAAAATAGCGACGAAAATTGGCAGGATAAAAAAATTCCGTTGCTAAATGAAACATAGCAACAAATGGCAAAGAAAAATGAATTATATTGCAAATATTAGCAAAGGTTTGTAGAAAAATGCCTACAGATTCTGAGATAGAAAAGGACACATAATCCAAATTCTTACCATTTTCATCAAGAATTCCAGCCTGAATAAGTTTAGGGACATGGAGTACCAAAGCCAAGTTTGCTAGTTCATAGGGCAGAAAAGCAACTGGCTTGATACCCATTTTGTTGGCCAACGTTAATGCCCAACCAAGTGATAAATCGGCAATGACATGACTGACTTGCTCATCATCCTTGTTTAACTTCTCAATCAAATCTTGCACTTGATTTGGGAAATTTATTGAGGTGTTGGCAATGTCTTCAAACTCGAATCCGGAACCGAAGCGAAGCTTAAAATACTTTGATCCTCCAATCTCTGAGGAAGGGAAGACGTGATCTTTTCATGTATAGTCTCTGTGTTAACAAAGGTGAGCTTGATCCCATGATTTACTAGCTTGTAAGCCAGCTTCATCATAGGAGAAACATGGCCTTGAGATGGGAATGGTAGGAGTACAAGATGAGGTCTTTTACCCATCATTAAGTCACTATATTAACAGAGTTTAGATTCACCTTCTCTTTAATTTTGTATTGCCTATATATATATATATATATGATTATTTTTCATTGTAGTTGTCCTAACTCTTAACTTTGTTGGTCTAGTCATTGGCTTTGTACTTTTTCTACATTGGGGTATTTGACAGCCAGCTGTCTATATTATTTATTGATTGATAATAGTATTAATCATGATGTAATGTCATTATATATTATAATACTACCGCTAACATAGAAAGCTATTTAATCAATATTGTGACAAGGGAAAAGCATTGCTTGTGTCTTTTCATATTTTTTTTCTTGCCTTGTTTTGCTCTCATGAACTCATGAGTTTGATAAAATTGTTTGGCCCGCTAGCACTGCAATGCGAAATAATAAAAATTCAATCAAAAATAAATGATACACAGAATTTAACACCGTTCATCCAAAATGTTTGGGCTATGTTCACAAACTCTAATCCAATAATTTCTTCCCCTAAAAATAGTAGATTTACAAAGAGAGACTTTACCAAATTAATTTTTGGAGTATAACAATTTTTTGAGCTCTACCCAAAATAGTGGCACACAAAAATATTTTCCAAAAATACCCCAAAAGTATTTTTCTCACTATTTTGTCACTCCCCTGCTTAAGAAAAGAATTCCTAAAAAATACTCTTATTGTTTTATTTTCCCTCTCTGTCTCAATCTTCAATCTGAAGAATGGATTACAAAAGCATGGCCCTATTTGTACTACAAATTGTTTTGCAATTTGCACAAAGAAGTCAAAGAAAATTTTCAGTGCAATAAATTTGAAAGACATTATTCGGTGGCTACAAATATTGAAACTACATTCTTCCTATTTTCCATTTACAAAAGTTGACATTTAACTTCTTCTTTTTTTTTTTACTACTTGGGTGTGCCCCACCATGAGGAGGAACCTACCCAACAAAAATGTAATTAAAATAACAACGACCCAATTTTAGGAACCAAAATATTTTTAAATTGATTGTTAAAAGGTTAAGGATTTAACTTTTCTACATCAGATGTAATGCATTAAATTAATGGTATATTGATAATTAAAAAGTTATTTTTTTAATTTTTTTCTAGATATTAATACACTATTAGATGAATTTATGCACTATGCAGGTCAAAAAATTTCGGTCGATTATTGGTGAAGTCATTGCCTACGTTTTCTCTTCTTCTTTATTTGATATAAGATAATGCAAGGGTCGGCTTGTTCCTTGTTTCTTTAGTATATTTGTTTAGACAAAATGCAGTATCGGTTTATTTTATTATCTTTTTTAGTAACAACCATTTGCAGTTGCTTTTTCAAAAATAAAAAGTCGGCCCACGCTAAGCTTCATCATTTTCACAAATAGTGTAAAAATTAAAGTGGCAATTGAAATAAAAGTATGCATATTTTATTTTGAAAAAAGGTACTAAAATACCCTCAATATTGTTTCGGGGTTGAAATGCTCATAATTTTTTTTTAAATAAAAATACCACTTAACTTCTAAAAAACAGATTAAAATGCTCCTTCATCCTAATTTCGTCTGCGCCAGAGATAACGATGTTGACATGTACGTGTGTAGATATGGGAATTGATATTGTGATGGACACACAATGGGTTTGGTGCCATGTAAGCGCCACATCATTGTAGGTCCTACCATTAATTTTTTTTTACTGTTTTTTCTTTTCCTTTCTTCTCTCTCCCTCTTCCCCCTCCCTTTTCTCTCTCTAACTCTCTCCCAAAGCACGATCTGTGCTCTCTCTCGTTCTCCTCCGAATATGGCCCTCTCTGGCGAGCCTAGTGTTCCTTTCGATCGATTACATCTCTTCAAGATTCATCACTTTCACTCAACTGCTTCACACCATGGCAGAAGGCAAACCAAAAGCTACAATTATCTCTCTTCTCCTCCTCATCTTCCTCATCTCTCCCTTCGCTGCCATTGTCTCTGATGGAGCCTAACCCATCGAATTGTGATACACGATGTGAAAATGAGTCTTAAATCTTATTTCTCTTATCTCTCTGTTTCAGTGTTTCTCTCACATTCAAATCCCAAAACTAAGTGTAAATTGATCTGCCACCAACCTCCGTTTAGAATGTTGGTGAAACAGGTCAATCTCAACTTCTTTGTCATTAATTTGGCATTCATGGGAAGCCTCTATATAACCAAGACGCTTTTATAGAGCCAGGATTATGACATAACAAAAATGTCAATGTAGGATACTTAGATGGAGCCATTCATCTTCAACCGAGAGAAGCGAGAAGCAAAGCAAGTCAAAGGTAGGAAATCTAGTTATAGTGGTCAATTGTACAGATTAGGGACTTTGAAATTGGATGTGATTATTTTTTGGGGGACCAGATCATCTATAGTTTTCTAGTTAGCTTGAACATTTACACACTAATAGGTACCAATCAAAGCCACAATAATTTTTAATTTGACAGAATTCTACTTAGGGCGAGAATAAGCCACAAGTTTTGTTTTGAATAAACTGTCACCGCTCTTCCCTCTTCTACTAGAATTTAAATGCATATAATAACAACCACTTCCTAATAACTAGCAACTATTTGAGATCATAACTCACAATCAAAATTATGGCAACTATATAATTGACAGTTATCCATAATATCAAAAAAGAAAGTGACTCATTCGAAACTAAAGAAAAAGAATAAAATAAAAATGATAAGTGAAAGCTTGCATGAATTGTATGTTTTATCTACTACATTATTTTCAATTTTTAATGGATACTCGTGTAGATCTTCTTGGCTTATCAATTCCCTCCCCATCCAGCAGAACCTTGTCCTCAAGGTTCAAATCAATTAATCTTGCAGCTGGTTAGTGTTTTCCCAAGTAGCATTTTCAATTGGCATATGCTTCATCATCATCATTGCTTGGTATAAGCTCGCCTTCCAATAATAGAAGTTTAAGTTTGCGACATTTATGTCTTAGGATGAACTTCTCATCACAATTAAAACATAGTCCTTATACCCTTCATTTATGCATCTCGTCCCAGGCTAGACGTTTCACGAGAGAGGCATGATTAGATGTTAGTGAAGAAGCAGTATTAAATTGGAAGCAGTTGAGTGGACTTGATTTGGTAAATTCATGTTGTCATGCTAGTTGTTTTATCACACATCCATGACAGGCTAATTACTTCTTTCAATGACTAGGGTTTAAACATGCAAACTTTATCTGTAATTTCCAACTAATGCTTTTTGCATCCACCTTTACACAAGATTATCAAGCTTTTCAAATTCCTTTTAGTAGTCTTATAAGGAGCCTATTTGCTTTGCTCCAGACAAAACTTCATCAAAATCTTCACATTATGTGGGTCCAAATCAAGCCCAAAGCTCTTCTTCAAAAATTTCCCATGTGAATTCCTTTCCTTCTTCACTATGCACTAGCCTTAGCCAACCCCCACCATTGATTCTATTAGTTCTCTGCTTTCATAACATAAAACAGAGACTCATAAAAAATAAAAGTGCTATGCTTTCATAATATGAAACAGAAACTCATAAAAAAGTGAAAAATTCCACCACACCAGAAGTCCATGATAAACTGGATTTTTGGCCATAGCTATTGTAGACTGATTGTCCACCCTTGTTATAGTAGCACCTTCTTGAGTTTGTTGAAGATCATTCAACATTTTCCTTAACCATAGAGCTTGATTTACTGCAGCAGTAGTGGCAATGTATTTTGTCTCTACAATAGATTGTGCCACTACATCTTACTTCTTGGATAGCTAGGAAAATACTTCAGACCGCATTGAAAACACCTAACCAGTAATGCTTTTCATATCATCAAGACACCCGACTCAATCACTGTATGAGTATCCAATTAATTTTGCTTCATTAACTCTTGTATACCAAATACCAAAATTTGTAGTCCTTTTAATGTATCTCAATACTATTTTTGCTGCACTTAAGTGAATTTGACCCAGTTTCTTCAAATGCCTTAACAATACCCCTGCAGCATACATCAAATCTGGTGTAAAAAATGTCAAATATAATAAACTTCCCACCAGACTTCTGTAATAACTTGGATCAACATCATTCTATTTCTCAATCTTAGAAAACTTTTCATTATGCACTAATGGAGTTGCAACTGATTTGCTTCTCTCCATATTGAATTTCTTTAATAAATCCAAAGCATACTTTCTTTGAGAAATGAAAATGTCTAAGTTGGATTGGCTAATTTCCATTCCTAAAAATTAAGTAATGTGCCCCAAATCTGACATTTCAAAAACATATTTCATTTCCTTCTTAAATTCATTTATCAATTCAACATCATTTCTTGTCATCAGCATATCATCTACATAGATAGATACAATCAGCAATTTGACTGGATCAAGCTTTTTAATATACATGGTGGCTTCATTTTCACTCCTCATAAAACCACATTTCATCAAATGGGAATCAACCTTGTTGTACCAAGCTCTAGGGGCTCGTTTAAGGCCATACAATGCCTTGGTCAATTTGTACACTTTGTTTTCATTGTAATTGACCACAAAACCAACTAGTTGTTCTACAAATAGCTATTCTTCTAATTCACCATCAAGAAAAAGTAGATTTGACATCTAAATGGAACACTTCCCATCTCATTTGAGCTGCTAAAGTTAAAATAAGTCTTATGGTTTCATGTCTTGCAACTGGTGCAGAAGTGTAATGCCCCAAAAATTCGGATTAATTATAGTGGTTAAATAGTACCAATTTGTAAGGATTAATTATGAAGATTTTAATATAAGTTAGTATTATTTTTGGGTTTTAATTTAATAATTATTAATTAAAATATGTTATGAAAATTGATATAAGATAATAATACTAATTTGAAAGGTAAGATTTAAAAAGGAATTGTGTGGTTGAAATTTAAAAGGGAAAAAAAGAAAGAAATTGGGGAAAAATATAAGAAGGTTGTGTGTGTGTGTGGTTAAAAAGGAAATAAGAAGAAATAAGTTAAAAAGGAAAATAAGAAATGAAAAAAAAAAGAAAGAAAGATGAGGAAGAGAGAATCGGGAGGGAAGGTGGACTGCCGCCGCTGCTCGACGCCGGCGCAAGGGCGCTGATCGCCGCCGCCGCCGTCTTCCAGTCCTCCGCTAGCATCGCCGTTCTCCGATGAGTCTTTCCTTCCGTTTTGGCTCACCACCACCATAGATCAAGCTTTCCTTTTTCCCCCATCACCACCATAGTTTCTTTCTCTTTTTTCGGTGGTTCTCATCGGCGGTTGAGGGAGCTGTTGGCACCGGTGGGATCACGAGGTTGAGGCGGATCTTTCGGTACCCGTCGATCGTCCCCACTCGCCGGCGAAGTGGAGATCGGAGCTTGTGGCAGCCGGCGGTTCCAGGCGACTTTCCGACCAAATCACGATGCCTTGGGGCGCGTGAAGGCCACCAGAGGGGTCCTAGCGGCTCTGGCAGCAGGTGGGCAGCTCCGGTGGAGCTCCGATGAGTCTCCGACGAAGCTCCGGCGAGGCTCCGGTGAGGCAGAATGGAGAGGGTGTTCTGGGCTTCAATTACGGTATGGGATACTGAAATTTCCTTTGTGAAAATTTAGTTAACTTGAAAACTGATTGTATGTGTAAACGTTTGTCTTAAGTGTTTATATTAATAGAGTATAGGAATTAGACTAAGAATTTGATTTCTCGTATAATGTTGAAGTAAGTTTGGTTAATTGTTATGATTGATATTCACTTTGAATATATTGGACTTATATAAGAAAATGATAAACTGTAAAGGTAAATGAATCATGATGTTAGTGAGAAAATAGTTTTGGAAAGTGTAATAGTTAAAGTGCATGTAGTTAGGTTGAACTAGGCGAGATAGAGCTTAAGCTTAATTTGATTTGAGTTTTAATGGCTTAAATAGATTGATTTCAAGGCTTAAGGATATGTAAAATTAAAATATGCTTGAGATGAGAAATGAATAGAAAACTTAATGGAAGAAATTGCAAATTTGTCGAGTAATTGATTCATTTCTTGTTATCATGAATGATTGAACTTATTGTACAGGTATCACAGGAATTATATATAAATGCTTAAGGCATGTAAAAGTTATTGATAGAGCTTGAAGATAATAATTGATAGTGAGCTTAAGACGTGATTTGAGTAGAATTTCAATTAAAAGTTATGATGATGAGAGAACTTGCATGGAATAACTATTGTTAAGTAACTTAGTAATTAATATGATCTAATAGATTATAAAATAAACTTTTGATATCATGAGAATAATGATAGCTAAACTCTATGTAGTTTTACCTGTTGGTTTAAATGTATATGTGTTGTCAGATTATGCATATAGATAGGTAGTTATGATGTTGAACTTATATGTATGTATAGATATTAAGACAATATGTAATGGCATAATGATATATGGTTTGATAACATGATAATAAAGTAATATGTCGTTGTAATAAGAAGAGTTTATGCTCAATAGTCGTAGTTGCCATCATTTCGTACTTGTTCATTTAGTAAAAGACAGGTGACTAGAATAGGACGGTTAAAGTCTTAATACATCAGTAATTGATCAAGTCAAAAGACAAACACAAAAAGGTTACTCTTTGGAGATAGTTAAAGCTAAGTAAAGTTTAATTTACATTTCTTACTGTAAAATTTGTATAAATATCGGGTTAGGAAGTATTTTAACTTCTTATATGCTATTATCTTTTATGATGCAATTTGCTAAGGAATTAAACAAAAACAAAAAGTTATTTGACACGTAAGAGATCATTATAGAGTAAAAAGATGATTAGTTGGAAGTTAATAGACGATAATTGAAGATTATAAGGTCATAATACAAAACAAGTGAGAATGTAATTAGTATAGTAGTAGGCTATTAGTATAAATGTGATACAAATATGTACAGAATGGAAATACCTTAAAGTATAATGAATTGAAAAATACTGAAAAATACTCGTTTCTTTATGAATCTTTGTTTGATACTTGATTAACAAAAATGAATATCATTATTATAAATGGAGTAGACATAGTTTTATGTTTACGCTCTAATGGTATTATGAGAAAATCAACGATTAAATGTTATGTACTTACACGTGTTTGCTTTAACATATTGGTGTTTTAAGATTATGTATTTAGATATGTGATTATGACATTGAACTTATATGCATCTATAGGTGCTAAAATGATTTGAAATGGTGTAGGTAGATATTGATATCAGATTTGTAATTGAATATATGTATTTGATGTATTGGTTGAATATATATGTTGGGATTAAATTGAGTACAATAGAGCAGGTGAGATGGCTATAAGGAACCATGCAGGTATGTTTCTCTGAAATGATTGTGTTTATGTGCCGTTTTAGACACTCATAGTGGATGTGATAAGATTATATATGATTTCATGTTCATGAAAGTAGTAATTTGAATGCATTTTGTGCTTGATTCGATATTTTAACCTTGTATTGGCAAGATTTAGAATTGACTAAATGCTTCTGGAAATTTGATTTTATTATGTCTATACATATATATCGATATTGGTTGTCAGGCCATGTTGTGCCTAAATGATATTTAAAGCTTTTGGAAAGGAAGTTATGTATCTGTTAGCCTGCAGTCTTAGTTCAGTCGTGGATTGAATAGGCGCCTATAGGGATATTGCAGCTGCTTCTGTTGACCCTGTTTGGGTCTTAGTCCTTCGTGGACTTCTGATTGTCCTGATTGGACCATTGTTTGATCCCATGGGGATCCTCTGTTTGATATCTTCGGATATCCTCTGTTTGATATCTTCGGATATCCTCTGTTTGATATCTTCGGATATCCTCTGATCCCATTATCCACTTTTAGAACTTAGGCAGGCTAATTTCAATATAGTATAAGAAATCTAAACTACCAGTGCATATCTTGTATCTCATTTGTATTTGGAATTTGCAATGGTATGCATATGAAATTTCGATTAGGTTTTAACTCTGTGAAGATGTTTCTTAGCATTGTATCTTTTTGATAAATAGAGGCCATGTGATAAATTAACCTTTATTTAATATTTTAAATCATTTCTTACGTGCTTTCTGATGTTTTTCTTGAATATGGTGCATCTATGGATGGTGGTTTAATTACATTTGTATATGTATATGGACACCGATGTGTTTTTGGAAGATTAGTTATAACTGGATTTATAAGATATACACTACGAGTTGTGCATGGAAATGCTTTTAGGTATGATTATATGTTTTGCTTGACTTTGAGAAATTGATATGTGATAATTCACTTGTATGTGTGATTGAACGATTTAATATTGATTTATAAGAAAGTAAAAGTGAAACTAACATGTGCATTGGTAATAGCTATGTGGATAATGAAGAAATGGTTTTTAACAAGGTAACTGGTAAGGTTGTAAGAATTATCCAAACTTTGCATACTATCAGCACAATAAATAAATATATATATAAAGTAATTGTTGATCCTTATAGGAGATTTCTTCTATAAAATATTTGTTGTTCCCTACTAAGCTTTATAGCTTAGCACGGGTTTTGTTATCCGTGTAGGTTTATGGCTCAACCATCAGAAGAAGGATTTAGTGTGGGCAGATCTCCATCAGGGTTTACAGCTGTAACGAGATGATTTTAATGTATATTGTTCCTTACTTTGGAATGTTATAGTGAAGTAAAAGTGTAATTTATAATATTGACTTATCTGAGGAATGTGATTAATAATGAGAATGGATTTGTGAGATGCATGATGAAATTATTTTGTTTTGATGTGCCCCTGATGGACTGAGGATATTGTCTGATTATTTTCAGGTGGATTAGATAAGTTTTTAGACGTTATATTGCCGGATTTTTATTTGGTAATAAGTCATTTGGACAATTATAGTTTATCGGCTTACTTAAGTTATAAGTAATTCCTTTTTAAACAAGCTTGGAGTTGATGGAATAGTTAAGATTCAAAAGAAAATCTTGCTGATTTTGGAATTGTTACTCAGTGCATTGCTCCTCAAAGGGTCAATGACCAGTATCTGACAAATGGTCGGTAGGAAAAAAAAATTTCTAACTTATCACTTGTTTCGGTTAGACTGTTCAGCAAGGGTGTTACAAGAAGTATCACCAGAATCAATGCCAATTTGCTGTGAGTACCCTTTAACAACCAATCCAGCCTTCTACTTGTGTATTGAACCATCTGGGTTTAAGTTTGTCTTAAATACCCACTTTAAACCAACGATTTTCTTATACTTTCGTCTATCCACAAGACACCAGGTGTTGTTCTTCTCTATCATTTCCATTTCTTCTATTATAGCTTTTCTCCATTCCTCATACATGGCAGCTTCATCAAAAGAGCTTGGCTCTATTGCAACATAATTAGATTTTTCATAAATCTTAGATAAAGATTTTGTCTTGAGAATAGGTGAGTCCGTTGAGGAGTCATCAGGTTCATTTTTATCAACTTCAACTGCTGAATCTTTTTCTTATAGAGCTGGAAGTGATGAACTTCTTTTCCACCGATCATCCTTGTCCACATAACTTTTTTCCCAATTCCAATATGAGTCTTTATCTACCACAATGTCTTTACTCATTGTAAATTTTTGAGTTTACAGATTGTACACCCTATAACCTTTTGAAAATTATGCATAACCCAAAAAAATCCCTTGTTCTACCTTTTGATCCAGTTTGGTTCTTTTCACAGTTGGAATATGCATGTAAAATATTGAACCAAAGAGCTTTAAGTGCTTAGCAGTAGGTTTGAGACTACTCCATGCTTCAATTGGAGTTATTCCCATTACAGATTTTGAAGGTAATATGTTTAACAAATATATAGTTGTATTAACTGCCTCTGCCTAAAATCTCAAGGGCAATTTCTTATCGACCATCATATTTCTTGTCATTTCCACTATCGTTCTATTTTTCCTTTCTGAAACTCCATTTTGTTAAGGTAAGGAACTATCAACTGATGATTTATTCCCATTTCTACACAAAATTTATCAAGCTCATTGGAAGTGTACTCTTTTTCATTGTCAGACCTTAACCACTTCAGCTTACAACCACTTTGAGTCTCAACCTTAGATTTGAACCCTTTGAACATAAAAAAACACTTGTGATTGACTGTTTATGAAATACACCCATGCCATTCTTGAAAAATCATCAATAAAGAGCACAAAATATTTGTTTCTGCTAAGTGATTTCATGCTCATGGGTCTACAAACATCTGTGTGAATCAATTCAAGCTTCTCACTAGCCCTCCATGAAACTTTAGCAGGGAAAGACATCTTATGCAACTTTCCAAACTGACATGAATCACAAACTTCATCAACCATAGAGATATTTGGCAAATCTCTTGATTAAACCCTTAGATTGCATGCTTTTTAAAGGTACAAAATTGAAATCCCTATATCTTTTATGCCAAAGTAAAGAATCATTCTTAACAATAAAATTAACCTTATTGTGCATCTTATGCCAATCTATAGAAAAATTGTAATGTCTCAAAACTATCGAGCGGTCTGATAATATTCTTTTTTATAGGCGAATAATAGTTTTGATATAGGTTTGGAAGGGTCAAATTATCGGGGATGCAATATGAGTTAGCGTTACTTTAGGCTTTTAAATTAATAAACTTTAAATGAAGTACAAATTTCTAGATAAAAAAATTTATGGCCACAAACTTAAAAGAAAGGAAATGACAATTAAAAGAAGAAAAACAATGGAAAGAAGAAAAGAGAGGAAGAAGGGAGCAGAGGAGATCGGATCGGAGGGGGAGGGGACTGAAGGGAATCAGCGCTGGCAACGGCCACCCTCGACGGCGGTGACTCGCGTGCACCACCGCGCCTTCTCCATCGCAGGTGACGCCCCTCACCTCTGCGGTCTCTCTTTTTATTTTCGTCAGCTCCTCCCTCACATTGCCGAAGCTGTCTCTTCCCATGCCGACTGCTTGCGACGGCAGTTGAGGAGACAGGCGACACCGGCGAGTCCCCAAGGATGAGGCGCACGCTCCAGTACCTTCCATCCGGCCCCAATCGCCGGCAATAAATAGATCAAAGAATTGATGCAGTAAGCGGTTTTGGCACAAATTCCAACCAAAAGGGTGAGGCGTTGGACGCGTGGTCACCGGCAGAGGGGCCCTGAGGGTCTGACCTCCATGACGGCAGTATAGGTGCGCTCCAGTGAGCCTCCGACGAGCACACCAGTGGACCGAAATGAGGAAAAATGCGGAAAATTCCATCTTATCTGGTATGTGACTACCAAAACTTACCTCTGCAAATTTTGTTAATTGAATTCTAAGTTAATTGTTAGGAATTGGTTTACTGTTTTTAAAAATTAGATGCCTGTTTTTAGGTGTATGTGATCTATTTTGTAAATTTTAAGGGACGGTTGGGTTGACTCTTGTAAATTAAGATTTCATTTTGAATTCAAGGTTTTGTTGAGGGTACAAACTTAGCACGAAACAAGGGGTGCCAATTTAATTTCAAAAGAGAATACCTGTTACTGTTACTTTCATCTCTTTATCGTGTTAGGCTAGGGAATGAATTATTTGTTAAGGTGATAAGTTGGTGGTTAGGGGGCTGTAAGGGGGATTATTTCTGGCCTGTTTGAGAAATTTTAAAACAATAGTAACTAATACTTTTCTTTTACGCCTGTGTGATTGAGATTGGATGGATGCTGCTGGTTAACCATAATTGAGTAATTTGACAGTTAAATTGATTATACCATCAAATTGATTTACTTGTCCCTTTCATAATTAAGTTTATGCTTACTAAGTTTTATTAATGTGTTAAATTATTTACTGAATTAATTTAATTAGTACTATCAGCTAGTAATTAGAGGAATAGGCATAGAGAGAGAAAATTGTGGAATAAACCATAACCAAGGCAACTGAAATTATAACTATAATTTAGGTAACAATTTACTTACAGTAAAATATAATTGAGGGATTGGCCAACTAGATGTATTAGGCAAAAGGAGTGGTTTTTCATATCTTAAAGAACTTTGCTAATTAACATTAATATGCTTTTGGTAATATAAAAAGTTACTTAAAATGCGGAAAATGGTTGGAAGAGCCAAATGGGAATCTTAGTTGAAATATTAGTATCTCAACTTTTATAAATATAATTATAACAAGAAGAACTGAAAGTCTAACTAAGTATTTAAAATACAGGAAGCATAACTAGATGAATTGTTACAGACTCTTAAGTAAGAGGGTAAAGTAAATGTGACTATGTGAGTATGTGAAACTAATAAACGACATATTTGGCCAAAGATTTAGTTTCTTACATGTTTGGATTAATTAACCAATGATCACGATTGAGCTGCACTTGTCAAATTAGAGGATTAATTAAGGTATAAAAATCGCGAAATATATATATATATGCAGACATGGTTGAACTTAGAAAGCACTTTAGATGGTCTAAATGAGAAATATAAGCAAATGAACTAAATGCCTTTAAAGGGAATGAATATGCAACTTCAAGATCAAGAAAGTAAATTAGCTTAACCTCGGTAGCTGTAAAATATAAAGATTAATCAATTCAATTCCATTTTGGGAGAATAATTTCATATTATATATTTGGGCTAGTGGTGACGTTTAAAGAAAAGATATCATAGCTTTAATTGCATGAGTGTGTCCTATTCTTATTTGTCAATGTCCTATCATTACAAATTATCTCTTTTAGAAATTAGGATTAAAATGAAGAAGACTATTACTATATAATGTCTATGGAAATAACTAGGCATAAATTGAGTTAGATGACTTCATAATGATAACTGTGCGAATTATATTAATCATTATCCTTATAGTTATGATGAATGCATAAATAGGATGATGGGTTTATATTCATAATTTGAATAAGGTAAATAATAAGGAAATTCCCAATTTAATGACAAATCGAGTTCAAACAGCGGTTAAGTAGAGCATTGAGGTGTCCATGACAGTAAATGGCATTTTGATTAAATAAGGAAGCCATAACTGTGAATAAAATTGTTAAGTAGTTATGAAACCCTTTACACGTGTAAAATGAACGATACTGCATATATACGCATAAAGGTTTAGTTTAATTCTTTAAATACATGGATGATATGAGTATTTATGTTTTGTAGAAATTTGGGATATAGGTAAGATCCTTTTAGATCCTTTTTGCCCTTAGTAAACTAGTGGGTAATCCAGGATCTAGGATATAATGGCTAGCCATAGGGATCCATATACTGCGGTGAAATCATACAGTAAACTATTATCGAGGATTGACTACCCTTAGGTAATCTCCTCGCTCATACAGCATATACATACAGCTTTGAGGCCTCACATACAGTCAGATAGTACATTCAGACAGTCATACAATCCTCGTCCCATGTATCCGGTTCTAGGATTACCACTAGTAGTTACTGGGGGCAATATTAATTGAAATTAGGCATTGTAAACAAAATAGCAAATCTGCAGACACTGAATTCGAATACCAAATGATAAGTTGAACTTATTAAAGCATCATAGGCTACAAATGGATTAATAACTTAGAATATAAATATGATTGTTCACTTTTTAATGTTAGGAAGTGATAAGTATAACATGGGTTTTATGGTGAATTGTGAAATGTCTTATAATGTATAATGTAATGAATAATTGAATAGTGTAAAAACAATCACAAGTAATTAATTAAGACTTCGTAACATTTGAAGTATTGATATATCGGTATAAGTATGACACCTAAATCCGTCGTTTACCTGAATTTTTGGGACATAAGGAACACATAATAAGTTAAAGCAACTAATTTATTTATTTCTGATAATGTAGATATAATCAGACTATAAAATGTCATTCGAAGGTAATACAGGATATGCATTATGAAATGGACATTGAAAGTTGGTATGATAGCAAGGATACGCTTGGAATAACTATTTGCAGAACGAATGTACATGCATAGGTCCAAGTTTGATTACAGCAAAAAGCAAAGTAAAATAGTCGATGGACTGCTCTTAAGAATTTCAAATGCTTTCATAAAATTTTACTTAGTTAACTATAAATTTAGTAAGGTTGATTAATTAGTAAATAATACTGTAAAGCTAAATTGTATTATAAAAAGGGTACGTATTTATGTTGCTTATGAGATTGATCATTGATTACCTATATGCATTATTAAATGGAAATTATCAACTTTTACATGTTTTATGACTCTACTTGTATATGTTTAAAATTTGTAAATATATTTGAGTTTCACCATTCGAGAGGTAAATTTTGGTAGTCACAACTAAGCATTCAGCTTAGCTCGTAGTTTTCTCCGCACACAGAAAGATTTGATGCTCTGTATACATCCGATAAATGAAGGAAGCTCTATACATTACTGCAGCTAGAGTTAAAGGTGGTCACGGTCTCAACAATAAGCCAGTTGTACTATTTGTAAACTTTTGTTAATTTAGTATGTGCACAGACATGGGTATGATTAGCTTGTAATCTTATTGATGCCTTGTTGAAGTTAAGCACCGTGTGGTTGACACATTTGTACAATGAAAGCTTTAGTAAATGTAGTTAAAAACAAAGATATTGAGTAATGAGTATGTATGTCAGGTGAGATTAAATTTACTATTTGTATGAGGAGGATGGAAAAATTATGCATTGGTGTTTGATTGAAGTTGTGGAAAATGGATAGATGATTTTATAAGTGTTACTTTTATACTCTTTTTCACAGGAGATGGATATTATTTAAGGGAGAAATTCTGTCAAAATTTTTAGGAAAGCAAAGAATAAAGGATTGAAATTTTTGATGATTTAGGTAAAAATTTATGTTGATTTACCTGTATCCAGATCATGGATTAATTTGTAACATCTTTATCCGGCTCGTTTATCGGACCAGGTATAAGGTGTTATAAAAACTCCTATCAAGCATAGCAACCTCTGCTATTAAACAATCAAATTGATCATAAATAGAGCAGAATTTCCCTTCAAAAATAAGTGAATATCCATTTCTGAGCATCTATGTAACATTTAGCAAATTTTGTGCAAGACAAGGTACAAATAGAACATCATTAATGTATTTATTACCTTGTATAGTGTGCACCTTTACTGAGCCCTTTCCTTGTGCTTCAACAATCCTTTCATCTCCGAGCCTTACTTGAAGCTTGATAGTTTTGTCTAAGTTACTAAATATACTTTTATCTTTAGACATGTGGCTAGTGCAACCACTATAAATGAACCAAATTTGATTGCTATAATTTTTATTTAAACATGATATCATAAACAATCTGCCATCAACTTCCTTCTGCTCATCTATGAAATTAGCCTGTCTATAGGGTTGTTCCTACTCTTTTTTGTGCTTTATTATAATACCCTAAATTTATCATTAAACATGTATGTTGCATTCTAGAGTATGAAAAATAACTCTAGATCAAATTTCAAGGTAATTTCATTAGTATAAGACAGTAAACCTTAGTTGTGACTAAGAGTTAAATGTGCCTGTCTTGGACGATGGGTGATTTATTGGGAAATGAGAGTTAAACATGTTGTGATGTAGTCTGAGCTAAATGGAACCTAGTGGTACAGTTTGAGGAGAAATTGAGATTAACTAGACCTCTAAATTAGCAAATAAAGAAAAAATTCACGTTTTAATAAGGGGTTTGATCATAAGTTTGACTAAGCTTATGGAAGCCCTAAAGACCTCCAAAGGATCTCCTATTTCACACACATGCTATGAGTGGCCTAAATAAATCCCTAATAGCGAAAAACAGTAGTTTCGGCAGTTTCAAAATTTTGAATTTCAGACCGACGAAAATTGCCTCTTGAACAAAAAGTATACTGAAACGATCTCAAAATGACCTGAAATTTTAAACATATGTTTTCACGTGCAATTGTGCACGCGGGGCAAAATTTTGAGTTATTTTGACAACCAAAACATTAATTCCTAAAAAAGGGTGAAAAATAAATGTTAAATTGGTTGGAGGACTTAAATGTCATATTTTAATTGAATGAGGGCATAAATGTCATTAGGATATGAGTTATGTTAGCCTACATACCTTGGTTTGGTATGAATAATTGTAGGAACCAATGAATGGGTGACAAGTGGCTTAAAAAGTAAGCCATTGAATTCAATAGTAAATGGAGGAATCTTGGCCATTGATTTGGGGTATTTAAAGGTGCCCTATACTACTCTAGAATGCTCTAAGATCTCCCTAAAATTCTGTCATCTTCCTCCCCAAAACCTCCAAAATCTGAACCACCCTTTACAAGCCCTCCCACCATTTTTTTTCCTTCCTTCTTCAGTTTCCACCAAATCAAAGGCCAAAACTTCACCTAGACACATAAGAAAGGTCCCTCTTCATCTTAGAAACAAGATTGAAGCAAAAGGAAGTGGTAAAATCAAGTGTTGGAGGTGAGAGAAAGTTAACCTAACTTTTGGAATTCATGATTTTCTTGTTGATTTAATTGGGGATTTTCATATAGCCTTGTAGATCATCATGAATAGGATCTTTTAGCATTGATTCCATGTTAGAATTAAAGCTTAAACTCGTGATTTTTATTCCTTTGAGTTTCGGCCTAAAGAAGAAAATCAAGAGGTTAAGCAAACCAAAGGGCAAAAAGGTAAGGAGAAGGAAGTTTGAGTGATCTCAAAGCCATTTAAGGTTAGTGGATACATTCCTACACTTAATTTTAAGTTTTATATGGAATTATAGTTAGGTTTACATTATGTAACTATGGTAATTCATGCTAAATGAGTATTTAATTTAAGATGGCATGATATAATGATGAATATACATGATATAAACTTGAATTAGTAGTGAAAACAACCAAATTAGGCATGAACCTATATTGGCCGAATGGGTTATCATAGTGTAACTTGGTGTAACTTGATAATTTAAGACAATTGTGATGTGAAATACATAATATGATTATGAGAGAACACGTTGGAATGTGTTAGAGTGAAAAAAGGTATGCGAACATAATGTTAAACATGTGTACATAATGGTATTTATATGTGTAAACTATGGTTATGCATGTAAAATGACTATGTAACCATGCAATGATGTTAATAATGATACTAAAAACATGTATGACATATAAATAAGTAAAAAGCAATATCATAAGTATGTGATTATGATGTGGCCGAATGGTGTTGATGTTGAAAATCATGTGATATTATGTCATATATAGATAATCACATGTGTACATGATAAAAACATGAATAACAAATCATTACGTGGACGGAATGAATATAATATAACATGATATCATGCGAACATCATGAGAAAATGCATGATAAGTGACATTAAGTTTATAAAAGAGTTGCCCTTAGTGTTCAGTAGGTAATCCGGGATCATTAGATATAATGGCTAGCCATAGGGAGATATTTACTGCGGTTGCACCATGAGGTTTGTCACATTAAGCATATTTAAGTTAGCCGGCACATAAAAAGGCGGGGCGCAGGGTCATGGCAAGTGATCTGGCCCTTATTTACATCACCGGAGTTCTCGTCTCGCATATCTGGTTTGAGAATTTTCATTAGTCATGCTATGGAAAAAATCGTAAATATATGAAATTCAGTGTTAAAATGAAATTTTATGAGTAAATATGTTAATTACGCGATTTATATGTGAAAAAGATGAAAAATCAAGTCAAATGGTTCAAAAGGGGTAAAAATATAAATATGCGAGAAATTAGGGACTAAACAGTAATTTGGCATCATAAAGTATGGTTAATAGGGTTAAAGGAGACAAATAGGATAAAAAGGGTAAAATCATAATTTTTGAAAAGTTCAGGGACCAAAATATAATTTTCCATCATAAGTAGAAAAATAAGGACTAAAGTGAAAATTTTACATTTATGGAAGGTCAAAGGTGAAATAGGGCCAAAGGAGATGTAATTAAATCAAATATAGTGAAATAAAAGATTTAGGTACCAAATCGTAATTTACCTTTTAATTAAATAAACTAAATAAAAATGTGAGGAACATAAACATGCAAGTGGTTGAATAAGGTAATTGAAACTAAAGAAGTAAATAGAGGTAAAAGCGAAGAAACGACTAAGCAAGGGTAATTTAGTAATTTGCACTATATACATGTATATATTTATTTGTTAAAATTTTGTATAGTTGTATCTACCACTAAGCGACAATATTGCTTAGCACGTTAGTTTATTATGACTTCGCGCAGGAATTGGTAGTGAGCTTCTCGGATCAAGGATAAAGAATGGCATGTACATATATGTATTAGGCTTGTTACTGTATATCTAGAACTGTCAAGTTTTGTAAAATATTGTAAATTGTAGTAACTTGTGATGTATGATATATGCGTATAACGTGTGGTAAGATTGTGTGCTTGAGATGGAACTTTAGAAGTGTTTGTGTGATTGTTGAAGTCATGAAGGAGGAGAATATCAATTGGGAGTGTTAAATTGACCATGTAGGCATTTGGGAAGCATGAAAAACAAGCCGTTATACTGTTCAAATTTTCACCAAATGAATAGTAAATGACTAAAGGAATAGTGAATTTTTCGTTACACTAAATTTTTAATACGATAATTGATTATGTTACTATCTAAATAACATCATAAGTTTGGTACGCACGATAGTACATCAATATGGTATTAGGGTGTTACATTTATTCTGCAATTTCTTCCTATGTGACGCATCTTTTTGTAGAATCTACATTGAATTGGCCTTTTATCTTTAAACCAATAGTCCTTTCCAAGATGATTATTCCTTTGACAGAACTTGCAAGTAGAAAATTTTCTTGATTTTTCTAGTTCCTTGGAGTTCAATGGAGCTTTACCTTTTCCAGACTTATTTCTACCATTTTTCTTCCATTCCTTTGGAGTTGATTTTCCTTTGTACCTTACTTGAAGTGCACCTTCAATCACCTCCTTATCTCTCACCTTGGATCGTTGTTTATATGCTTGAAGTTTGCTTATCAGTTATACAATAGAGAGTGTATTTAAGCAACAAGACTCCTTTATTGTAGATACTTTTGATTCAAATTTTGCAGGTAGTGTGACGCCCTAAATCTCGGACATCAAAACATAACCATATAATAATATCATGCTAGCAAAAATTATCATCAACATATATAAACTAAGGTGGAAACTACAATATTTTTTTTTTTTAAACTTAGACATGTACTATAAATTATAAGGTGAACATAATACATCACTAGATACTGGCAGATCCATCATTCCTTACATAATCTTTAAGTACAAAACTTTACAATTTTTTTTATCAAAGTAAAACTACAACAAAAATAAAGATAGACTCGAGTTGGCCTTCCAAGATAGACTAGCACTTTAGAGCACAATCTTTCCAGCAACACCTACACAGATAAACACCCGTGCTAAGTTAAAAAGTTTAGTGGGGAACAATAATAACATATGGACAACCCCTAGAAGAGGTCATTAAAGATGTATATAACACATGAATATTTATATACATATGCATATATATAAATACTAAATATAAATGTATAAATGCATATACGTTGATTTATTATGTGTAGTACAAAACTTCTTTTAAATAAAAGAAAGATTAAATATATGTATAACATATCAAGGTATTTCTTAGCTTATGCATTTCTATAAGAAACAATAATCATAGTCTTATATCTTTAAAACTCTATGTGAGTTCCTCAAACTTCTATACTCTTTCCATATATCGGTTATATCTAGATTATAACAATACTCACAATATATTATAAATTAACAATGTATAAACTATAATTAAGCATCCAGATAAAGCAAGCTCACAAACATAGATTAATAAAACAAAGAATACATGTTATTCCGTAACCTTCAATATATTATAGGTTCTTTATCTTTAAGTTAAAAAAAATCCATATAATAATATTTTATTAAGCTTTTAATTAAGCCTGCACGCTTTCTAAAAAGTGGATAATGGATAAACAATTGTACCCAAAGGTACCAGAACATATCTGAAGATATGAAATCAGAAAGACCCAAACGAGGTGGACGATAAGGTAAGACAGGTCAAGCGAACCCAAACCGGATCGCTCACAACCCAAATGGGGTTGTTTATGATCCAATAAGATCAACGGTAAATTAAACCAAAACAGGATCAATGATAGCAGCTACAATATCCTTATAGATGCCTATCTATCCACAGTCTAGACTCGATGCAGGCGAAATACCTCTTTTCATTATTGTTCCAAACTTTACTTTATTATTCTTTCATATATATATATATATATAGCAAAGCATCATATAACACTCATTCGGATATCATTGCTTTGTCATTCTTTCCTTTACTATTAAATCCCAAAGATGTTAACTTTTAGTATCAACAATGTATCATGTAACACTTTTTATAAACCAATATACTGTTGAGGCTTGTAGCTATATACAAACCAAATACATGTATCTACTCATACTTGCATGTACCTGTAAAGATACCACCCAATAACAACACATAGACTAGTAATTTAATTATATTATCATACCTATCAAAATGCCATCACATAAAACACAAATCAATATGTAAGGACATACATTGGTGATCCTTCAGTTTGCTTTTATGCTTCCGAGTACTTAATTATATTATTATTTGATCAATTTGAAATAACAAACTAGGCAAATTATTTAATTGGTTCTTTATACAATTACATGGAAAGATGTTTAGAATCTAGTATAGAAGATATGTTCTATCCCTAGAGTGTATACATGTAAGCATAATTTCATATAATAAGCCATGTACATAAGTTTGAACTTATATAATTATACATATCTTTACCATCAGTCATATTACATGCTATTTATAATTCAATGTGCTTCCATGTAGTCATTCATTTAACATAACAACATGTATATAAGATATATATGTAATCATAACTCAATTTATACTCCTTGATACATGGTATTTCTATATTAAGAATTCCTTTATTTGTATTAAAGATGGTTAGATAACCTTTACTATAAATTTGGAACCTTTAAGTGAACTTTAGGTGAAGTGAAAAGGGGTCACGGTCATTAAGTAATATCCGGTAACCGTGACATAGGTTGCATTTTGGTTTTGGACTGAAAACTGGACCACGGTCATTAGCTAAAGGCTAGTAACCGTAACATATATTCTGCCCAGAGACAGAATTCTAGATTCAATTTCTATATCATTTTTGACCTAGAAACCATGATTTTTAGCAAAAGTTTCCTACTAAAAACTTGTTTCCCTATGTTTTTAGTTTTTGGAACATCAAAAATCATTTCAATATCATCTCTAGAGCTCAAGATATTCACATTTTTCTGAATACTGTTCCTAATGACAGTGCTGTGAACAGATCCGAAATCAAGCTAAAATTTGACATACTTAAAAACAGAATTTAGCTTAACTTCCTTCATATGAATTGTAGATTTAGAAGTTTATTTTTCATAGAATTTAACCTCATAAAATTCTGACCACTATACAAGGAAATACATCATATTTTCTACAAACTGTTCCAGAACCGAAAATAGTAGTTCACTACAATTTCAAGTGAATATTTGAACAACATATAGGCATATTTAGCCCTAATTTACATCTACAAAGTTATAGGTATATTTATTATGTAAAATATGAAATTAAAATTATCTCAATTTAAGTTTTTTAACTCAAAATATGCTGAAATTACAGCAATTAATTCATGATGCTTACATGTTTCTTTTTATTAAAACTTCTTAAAATTTATTCTCAATTCATTGGTTCAACCTATCATTCAACAATTCATGTTTCTTCTCCAATTAACCACATGCATGTATGAGAATCCTATTAATCCCATACCTTGGCCAAAATCCCCTTAACTCTTCAATCCTTTGCAAGACCCTTTTAATTCTTCCATTTCATACTTTTATATGTTAGAAAATTAACTAATTAGAATAGTTACATCTTAGTTATTTTAATTTCTAGGTTCAAGACTTAATCGATTTAATCAAACACTATTTTACCATTTGTTTCATACTTTATCTTCTTAATGTTCTTATCTTTTACACACTATGATAATTGCTATTATCTTTTCTCTTACAAGACAACTACATTATACCACATTAATATTAACAATTAGTTCTTGCTCTCCCGTCCTTAAGTTGTACCAATGAAATCAATATGAAATTACCTTCTTTTGACAAAGAGGTCTCTTAACAATTGATCCTTAAGATCCTAACTTTATGCTGGAAAAATTTCAAGTCATTTTAACATGTATCCCAGGAGTTATAATGTAAGAAGTACCTACTGCTCCACTGACTTGCCAATTGAAAAAAAAAAACTATAGTTTTGGGCACTTTTGAGGATCTTAGAGGCATAATTATGTTATTGATGTTTCTACAACATTTGTAGGCACAGATGTTCCGGTTCTAACGCAACTAGAATCATGAAATTCAGAGTTCAAAAACTCAACTTATGATCAAAACAATCACTGGAAGTCAATCCGAATTTCTGGACAGCACTTTTTCTTAAGTTTACATATGATAACACTTTATAATCCTATTGAAATTCTTTGTAAGAGTTAATGTTATAGTCTTAACCTTTTTCTAATCTTGACAAACTATTAATAAATCTTTGTATAAATATTAATTCATCTCAATTCCATCTTAATACAAGATTAAAACAAGAGCTTGTTACTAGAGTCATAAGCAAAATCAATTACAATTTAAGAACATAACATGCAACCCATTTTTATCTCTCACTAAACCTAAAAATCAACTAAATCCTTTATTAATAATTCAAGAAAATTTAACTCCTAAATCTAGTTCCCATACCTGATTTTGAAGCTTCAAATCAATCCTTTATTCCTTAAGCATTCTTCTTCTATCCGAAACCATAGAAAGAAAATGAAGAAGAAGGTTTAATTCTTACCTTAGAGCTTCCTACAATTCCTTAATTCTTAAGTTTGCAAAATGATGGAGTTGAGAGAGACTTAAACTTAAATAAAGAAGATGAAAATGACCTGCACAACCTCATCTCACATGAAGAACATCTCCCAAAGCTCAGTGAGCAAAATTCTACTCACTCCTTGCATGTAATTCTTGCTTAAAGAAATGACCCCTAAACTATCTTCTTTACAAATCCATTCCTTAATCTTCCCTTTTTCATCCTTTGTCCCCAATTCTTATTTCTTTAATTCAATTATACCCCACATAATATTTTCATGCCAAATTAATTCACATTCAAATCATGGAATAAATAAAATCCTCACTTGTCCCTTAATTCTAATCGAAATTCATAGCTTAATTTAATTTTGATCCATTATAAATTTTTTAAATCATTCATTTCCAACTAGGGGCAAAGTCGGGGCCTTACAGGTAGGCCTTGTAGGGCTCCTAAACCATCTGAACCATAAAATAATAATTTCATCATCATATTAAAAAAAACATATTATATTATGAAAATAGAATGGAAAAGGCAAATTATAATTAAACCTGATCGTCACTCTATAAGTGTAAATCGAGACGGTATTCAAAAATATCTTTACTATTAGTTTTGCTTAGATCCAATTGGAATCGCCACCTGAAAATTTTCAAGCATCCACTGTCAGTCATCAAATTAAATGAACAATTTTAAATATAAAATAAGTATATTTTACCTGTATTCATAAGGCATGGATTTATCAAGAACAGGCTGATGGACAAATTCGGGCCGAATATGAAGCAGCTTTTTCCAAGCTCACATTTGTAACAATTGCAGGTATCCGCCAAGTGAATTGGCTATGTGTTTCGTTGCACGACATAACTCTCTGTACAACCACGTAAGGACAGTAAATTCCTAACTGTACTCACCTGCAATCTGTAAATTTTCTAGCAGTGGCAGCCACATCAAATGTATGTAATTATTTGATTATCCTGAACATAATAAGCCACCAATACACCTAAGAATCAATGCCCTAGCAAAATATTTTATCTGATATTCATTTGCATCGGATGGCAAAATATTAAAATATCTCCCCAACCATGCTATTTTTACAATGTATCCCCTGAATTTATTTTTTGGAGGAACCTGACCTAAAAGACGGCCACATTCATAAGGCCAATCCTGGTATAGATGTCCAGTTATAAGATGTCCATCGATGACAATTCGGTCAGTACAGCAATATCCTGCAGTGAGATTGTTGCTTCGCCAACCGAAAGGTGAAATGTGTGCACCTCTGGTTGCCACCTCTCAACCAGTGCAGTTACTAAATTAATATTCACATTCATCACACCTATTTGTGATACGCCATAAAATCCATCTACTCTTAGGTATGAAATTATTCTGTCATCAATATTTCTATAATGATTGCTCGCACTAGCTCTGCGTATTACCAATACATTATGTTCATCCCAAAAATAATTAAATAAGGTATGAGTATTATATAAATAATTATGTACTTACATAAAAGTTATTTATGGTGAAATAAAAAAAATTACATGTCTGTTTCAAATGGCATCAGCTCGATGTTTGCCTCCAAGCATTAGTACATCATCATTTACGATGAATCTGGGATTAATGTATTCTTGGTTTCTAAATTGATCCATCTTTTATTGTTCTATCTATGATTTTGATCATAAATGTTATATGTGTATTGTAAACATTTTTTTCATAAATGATTCTTTTTATGTCCATATCAATATTATTCAGTAAAATAATACAATTTAAATTACCTAAATTTTTTAAAACGATATATTAATATTATTTTTCTACAATAAATATTACATGTAATAAATTAATATTTCATAATTGACTATTGGTATAACAATTACAACAACATAGATAATTATTTAATTTTTTTCCCATATACACATAAATTAATTTTTTTAATTTTTTTTAATATTTAAATTATATACAAATCTTACCTTTTTTCTCCACGCATCGCAAAAATATTTATCAAAATATAAATGTAAATTAAATATCAACGCAATTAACTATTGTTTTTATTTATTAATTATAAAACATTTATGTGTACAAATTTATTATGACTAATACAATAAATATCACACCTTATAATACAATATAAACCTTGTAATACAGTATAAATAATTGTTATTTTACATTATAATTTACATATAAATAAATTTTGTATTTTTCAATTAAAGATATTGTCATAACATTTTTAAATTCTACATTTACTTGTTTTTTCTTTGTAGGTCACCCAATTACTTAACATATATCACCTGTCAAAAATTATTTAACACAATTAACAATATTTTTAAATTTATTGATACCATGGATTATTAAAATTAACAGTTAATTTATTCGTTTTTAATTTTTACCTCAACTAAAAGACTAACAATACAATTTAATTCAACTGTTGAACTAAATAAAACATATTATCTTTTATAAAAGTATAAAATAATAACTAACTAATTAACTTAATTTATATTAATTAACTCTAAATTATTTAACTCTATAATCATATTAAACAAATAACTAATAACATATTAAATTAATAACCAATTAAATAACGTTCAATTACATTCAAACAATATCAAATTAATAACCAAACAAATAACTAAATACATGCTAAATTAATTAAATTAAATCATATTAAAATAAATTACAAATACATGCTAAAATAGTAACCAAATAAATTCTTAAAATCATATTAAAATAATAACCAAACAAATAACCAAATAAAATTTTCACATTTAATTATTATTATTAATTTTTTTTAATTTGTGTATTTAACCCTAACATTACAAAATAACTATAATCATGTTTTCTCCAATCACCTACTTAATATTAATTATTTAATTATTTATAAATAATTAATACTTACAATTATCTATAATTATAATTATTTCATTAAATATAACCTAGCTAATACATAATATAACATGCTTATTATGAAACACAAAATAAATCAAAGAAGAAAGCACAATAAAAGATGAAAGATCAAGAAAGAAAACTTACCAAGTTCTCTAAGAAGCACGAGTAGCTAGGGAAAGGGAAAGGAAGGAGAAGACCACTAAATCTGGCCCAATCCCTTAAAATATAGGGCATTTGCCCTAAAAAAATTCAAATTCAGTCTCCTCTCTTTCTGATCAAATTGACAAGACAATACGGTAGGTTTTTTTTTAGAAAAATTGAAAAAATCACGTGAATCGAGAAAAAAAAATCTGCAAAAGCTGAAATCGTTACAAATTACTGTGATTTCAGACCTAAAACTGTTATAGCCTGCAGCAGTTTCAGCTTTTGCAGGTTTTTTCTCTCTCCTATGCGGCGACTGATACTTTCCGATAATTTTGTTCCACCTGTTAGCGATTTTACATAAAATTTTATTTTTATAAATTTTTTTCTGATACATCTTATTTTGATAATTAATTTTTTAAATTACATTATTAAAAAAATTGTCCGAAAATTAAGGGGTCAATTGCCCCCTTTCCTCTCAAGTCCGCAGGTGATATTCGTGGAATGTAAAGAAGTAACTAGTAAGCGGCATGCATTGTCCTCCATCAGTCAAGTTGGATAACACCCGTCAAAACTGAGTATTAATTCGGAGCGAGCACTGTCCTTTATCAGTCAAGTTGGACGACACCCGTCCAAATGTATTAATTCGGTGCATTTCATCGCTTTGCGTGGTGCACAATTAAAATATCGTCATCAAAACTAACTCGAACAGAAACGCTTTAAGATCAATAGTTTTCATGACATGACATCATATGCAGTTTCGTTTGTCCTTTTCTCTTCTAATTATGTACGTAGAGGAAACAATTATTAATTTAAAGATTCAATGCAAAAAAATTTCTGGGACTGAGTAAAACAAAAGAACAATAAGCACCAACACAATGACTGGCGATCCAGTTGCATGTGAGCGTTTTTCTTACGCTCTAAAATTGTGAATTTAAATAAAACTGGTTCCAATGAATTGATGGATCTCAGGTTCAACCGCCCACCCTCATTTTCTCTTTATAAAAAAAAAAAAAAAGAAGAAGCCTACTCTTTTATGCCTCCAACAAAACTTAAGAAATTCTTGAAAGAAGATCCACCTTCACTAACACTCTTTGAAGCCATTTCTTTAAGCTTGAATGAATTAGTCTTAATATCTTTATGAGAAAGAAGTTTCTCTATCTTGGCCTTGATTTGATGCCTCGTTACAATCCCATTTTCTTCAGGAATCACTCTTAATCCAACTTTCCAAATATCACAAATATAATTACTATTGCTATATTGATCTAGAAAATAAGGCCAACATAGAAAAGGCACACCGAATCTTACACTTTCCATGGTTGAATTCCATCCATTATGTGAAAAGAAACAAGCAATAGAAGAATGAGCCAACACCTTCTCTTGAGGAGCCCATTGTACTATTTTCCCATAATTTGCCACTCTTTCTTTGAACCCATCAGGAAGTTCAGCCATTTCTTCGGTAAAATTTGATCTAACAACCCACAAAAAAGGCTTGCCTATCAGATCAAATGCATATGCCAATTCTTGATACTGTTGCTTGTTGCACTCTGCTGTGCTGCCAAATGCAGCATAAATTACTGAATTTTCAGGTTGCTGATCAAGCCAGTTTAAGCAAGTTGAATCTTCAGGCCATAAATTTAGAGCTAAGTCATTGCTAGCAAGCAACGGACCAATGGGTAAGGCATCAGGAATCAGATCATAGGCTGATTTCTCAAGTTCATAAAATGAATTTACAAGTACCCAATCAGAAATTTCTGTAGCTTTTGTAGCCTTAAGAATAAAATGTCTGAAAATGAATTTCTGTACTTCTGCTTTACCTGGGACGCTCCATGGGAACTCCTTTGCCTTCCAGGGGGTTTCTTCTGACTCGTGGATAAACTCATCCTTTAATGGAATTCCTGACCATGTATTAAGCCAAAAAAGATTTGAAGAAATTGTAACATATTATAGTCTGAAACCACCAGGAGTTCGGCCTGCGGTTAAATTAGTGTAAAAATTAAAAATAAATGTGGAACTTCGGTTGCAGGTATTTTTCTTACCATCAACATCTATGATTCCTGCCTCAACAAGCTTTGGAGCATTAAGGTGCCAGACCAAGTTTGCTGCTCCAAAAGGTACAACAGCAGCTGTCTTAATTCCCATGTTCTTGGCTTCTTCAATTGCCCACCAAGCTGATACATCTGCCGCGACACAGCATACATGCTCATCATTGTATTGCCTGTTAATGTTTTCTATCAAGCTCAGCAGATTTTTAGGCATACTACTCACTATACATTTTATGAACTGCAATCTATCTTTAGTATCATGGGTGGATTCCAATCCATCAGACACTGAAGCTAAGCTTATTGGGATCTTCTGGGCGAAATTGTTGGGCAATGCAGCCATTAACTTATCATGTATGAACTTAGCATTGACAAATGTAACCTTGATTCCATGGTTGGCTAGTTTGTATGCAAACTTCATTAGAGGAGCTACATGGCCTTGCGCAGGATATGGTACAACTATGACATGAGGCTTCCTAGCCATAGGGGAAAGCTTTGATACAAAACCACAAGATTTGATGATTTTGCTGAAGAGATTTTAACTTCGGTTTTTGTGTATGGTACTATGGTGTCAAAGGGAAATGATCCTAATATGGGAGAAAATCCTAAATGGGATCCTGAGAATCCTAGATAGGAATTAATTTTAAATAAAATATTACTTCTTCAGTCCTATTTTGAAATATTGTTTTTTTATTTTATTATTTTGTCTCGTCTTAAATATTATTTTCGAAATTTGAAAAATAAATTTAAATGTATATTTTTATTTATTATATATTTATTAAATATTTCTTTTTATTATTACTCTCTATTTTTAACTAAAATTAAATAAAATTTTTAAAAATATAAAAGATATTTTTATCAATAACTATAAATTTTGTATGAATTTGAGATATTTTAATTATTTTTTAAATTTTTATGAAAAATAAAAAGTTAGCTGAGAGCGGGGAATATATTCTATTATCCTAGTAAGTAGTAACGGAGAGGTTTCACCAGATAACTTATCACTCGGGATGAGTGACTCGTCACACAAAATGAACCAAGGGTTGGTCAAGAGATCTGTAACTTTAAGTTGGATCACGATCGCATAACCCATTCCACACGACGACAATGAAGATAGTATTGAGGATTTTTGCCTAAACTCTATTTAGGAAAGTTTCATGGCCAGGGAAATAGCGTATTGCAACCACCAGTTCATTTCTTTTTTAACTAACAGCAATGCATTAATAACATTGTTCGTCAGTGTTAAATTTAGGGACAATTGTAGGAGCATGAAAACACTTATTATCAAATAAGCATACGTTTGATGCACGAACCTATTCCTTGTTAACGCTTGAAACTTTGAGTAGCATATGGGAATAAATAAACTGCTTAAAATATGCTGTGAATCAATTTTCTGAAGCGTTGTTTGCATTACTCAATCAACAACAGCTTTATAAGTTGAATGCATTAAGTTTCATTTCCTTCAAATTTCTCCAATGAGCATTTTGAAACAGGAACAGTTATGTAATGGGGTTAAAGAATCAATTGCTGAAGGATAGGGAGTTTTGTTCATATACTGAGAAATCATAATTAACGGGAGAATGGAATGATTATAACTTTTACAATATCAGGTAGTAATCAACACGAAACATTTTAAGCACTAAATTGGACTACTGAGATTAATTGATTATGAAGCTTGTGAATGAATAATCCTCCTTACCTTCCTCAAATCTTTAGCTGTGCAACAAACTGTTCGAAATTCTTCGAAGATGATCCTCCATTGGTGATACTATTTTGAGCCAATTCCTTCAGCTTAAGCACATTTGCTTTTATGCCTTTATCAGACAGCAATTCACAAATCTTGTTCTTGAGTTCAAGGCTTGTGATGATCCCATTCTCATCAGTATTTAAATCCAAGCCAACCTTCCAACCATAACAAATACAGGTCCTGTTATAAAACTGATCGGTGTAATAAGGCCAACAAAGCATAGGAATTCCCATGCTTATGCTTTCAATACTCGAGTTCCAGCCACATTGAGTCAAGTAACAGGCAATTGAAGGGTGAGCCAACACTTCCTCTTGCGGAGCCCATTCGACGATCTTTCCGAGGTTGGCTACTCTCTCTCTGAACCCATCAGGATACTCAATACCAATCCCATTGGTGAGGTCCTGGCGAACAACCCATAAAAATGGTCGACCTGTAAGTTCGAGGCCAAGTGCTAGTTCGTCAAACTGCTGCTGATTCAATTTCGATGTGCTGCCAAAGGCAACATAAATGACTGATCCAGGAGCTTGCATGTCAAGCCAGCTTAGGCAACTCAAGTCCTCAGACCAAAAGTTACCAATAGATTGCCCGTTAGCAAACAATGGACCGATGGACAGCAAGTTTGGAAGCAAATAATCTGCTGAGGAGCTGAGCTCATTGAACCAGTTGCACAGAACCCAATCTGGAATCTTGAGACTTTGGTTAACAAGACATAAGTACTGAAATGCAGACGCTTTCATCGTCTCACTTCCTGGATAATTCCAGAGAAGATCAGCATCATTAACAGCCGGGAAACTTTCTGATAGCTGAATCTTCTCGTTCTTCTTCATACTACCTGCAGAACTCACATTTTCGTCATCCAGTTACAATCAGAATCATTGCATACGTTTTCATTTACTTACAAAGGATTTTCAGGCTTACAATCATTCGCGTCGATGATGCCAGAACCAATAAGCTTGGGGATTTCAAGAATCATGGCCAAGGCTCCAGGTGCTGAAGCAAAGAAGATAGCAGTTTTTAGCCCCATCTTCTGGGCAATCTGCAGAGCCCACCCGAAGACAGAATCAGCAATGACACATTTAATCTTTCCAGCATTTTCTCGATCATTGTTTTTCCTGATGAAATCCTCCAAGTAACCAGGCATGACCTTAAAAATGCTCAGAGTTAGCTGAATTTCGTCTTTTCTATCATCCTCTATTGGTAAGCCATCAGGTACAGAAACAATCCTGATAGGTCCTTGTCCATAACCTTCCAACTTTTTCAATGCAGCCATCTTCATTCTCTCGTGTAAAAACTCTGTGATGAAAAATGTGACCTTAGTTCCATGAGTAGCAAGCTTGTGGGCTAACTTCATAAATGGGGTAACATGTCCTTGCAGTGGAAATGGGACAAGTACAACATGAGCAGCAGTGTCTTCGTGATGGTGAGTATTGTTTTTGTTTGTGCATTCCATTTGATTTGTCTCTTGAAGCCGTGTCCGATTGCTTTGCTATTTGCTCTTTTAGCTCATGTCTTCTCCTCTATTTAAGTAGGTCATTACAGTATTATTTTCATACTAATGAATCGCAGCACGAGCAGAACAGTTGCAAGGCATACAAATTTAATGATTCCAGTGAAAATGGCTAAAATTTAGGTTTGTTTGCCACAAAAACAGGAAAGAACATGGCGTGAACGCAAAGGATTGCCCTCGTTTACGTTTTCTTCTTGCTAAAAGAACTTTGATTTTGCATCAAACTATCCACCCCTGTATAGATAATAGTAATAATAATAAACTATCTCGTGAACGATATCAGTCTTGATAGTGGAATTCTCAAGAAGTATTTGTAGCATTATGGAGGTAGATTATGCAATTATAGGGAATCCGTTTTCTGCAATAATTACCGTTGAATGAGCTACTAAAGTTTAACCCGGTCTTTAGCACCCCCAACAGAGAATGCACAAGGTGTCGATTTGGCAGCCTCTTCCGGCCAAAAACAGGTTCTTTATTCGCCCATAACTCCTAACTTGTACTTAATAACTGAGGGCAGGTGCACATGATTCTCGGTTTAGGCTGATTTGTTCAACCCAGTCAAACCAAATCCATTTCGGTTAAATCTTATCGGATTGTACCTAAATCGGATCTAAATATTAAATAAAATGAAATTATTTTAAGCATACATTGGATTTCTGCTCAACCTAATAAAAGGAAAAATTAGTCCAAGTATATTCGTATCTCTTCATTCTATTTAGTTTTTTTTCACTTTAAAACTGAACCAAACTGCAAAATTGATGACAGAACGAATTTACCTAAATAGACCAAATCAATTTTTTATTCCAATTCGGTTTGGTAATTCAGTTAAAACCAAATACTGCACAGCCACGAAACCTATCACCACCGCATATGCTTGCCTTAAGGCAGCTACGTCCATATAATGGCTTCAAAACATGAGCCTTTCAACTTTACTCGCATTAGGATATTTTTCAAAGCTAATAATTGCGCCCTTTAATTTTAAGAAAAAGATCATAACAAAGGTGCTAAAATAGATCAGATTAGGGGCTGCCATGGAATGAAGAAATTGCAAAGCATTAAAAAAAAATCAATTCCACTGCTGCAAGTAGACATAGTCCCCCTTACAACTTGTTATAACAATAATAATCGTTGGAAGAAAAAAGGAGTTGAATGTCACTACTTTGCTCGTAATTTCGTTCCTGGAAGAATCTCACTTTTGTGTTTGTTGACTAGGTCGTGAAGGCCCCAAGTAGTTTGCCACCAAACCCATAATTGCGAACCTGGTAGTAACACATAAAATTTATTAATTAATTCAAAATAATAGTGAATTCAGAATACATGTCAGATCGCATTCAAGTTACTGAACTCTTAATTCACAGAACAAGCAAATTCTGTGCTAATAAATTTCTCCCTGGCTAATATTAGAAAATATTTAAACAGCCAAAACAAGCTTAATATACAAAACTGAGCTTATAATGAGCAATGTCTGGAAATTTTATGAACTAGGACCGAAATTACAGTCCTGACCAGACAATCATCAACGTTTACTCAAAACAATGTTGTAAATATGTGTTTCAATGAGTAATAAAATAGTATTCTTCCAGTCATGTAAACCAATTCCCGCCAAATGTTCAGCTTTTACTCTCTACTTTTCTCCCTTTAATTATGACCTGATTTAAGGAAAATTAACCCTGTCCAAGCAAAACTGAAAGCATATTAAATGACATTAAACAACTCCACAAAAAGGTCTTTTATTACTAAAGACCTAACCACAAATTGTCCTTACTCTGCTCATCCATCAGCACTTACTCCAACAAAATTCTTTGCTTCCCACATTAAGTACAAGAAATCTCAATACTCCTTTACTCTATTAGACATGGCCCTTTTCTTCTAGCATGTCCATTTTGAAATATGGGCAATGGCCATATAGGTTCAGGCTTCCAAACCTTAAATTCCTTTTCCAAATATAACCAATATTATGATTTTGAAATGGAGGCCAGTAACAATAGAAGTTAGAGGTCAAAATAATTCTTAATTTCGCTTGCTGCCAACATCTTACAATAACAGAAGAGATGTGCATCTTTTGCGAAATAGACTTCATTGCGGGCACATGGAATGGAATTGTTCTAATTATCATTCAAATATATGCCAATCATAGAGCTTAGGCAACTAAGAGGAGGCATGGCTATTTTTAAATAGATATCTTGCAGCCACATCCTCATAGATATTTCGCAGATCTGAAATTCCCAAAATAGAGGCAATACGTGTTCTTTTGATTCATAGTCCCCTCTCTGCGGTCATGTTGCAAACTCATCTTGTATTCCCTCACATCAAGTAAGAACAGGGATGATATGCGTAGCAAGGTAAATAAAAAGAGCTACAGAGTACCATCATTAGACCAAAGAATCTCCACAAGCAATTCAGTCACTTAAGCAATAGGCATAAAGTATCACTATCTATCAAAATAGTTACTAGCTATTTATAAATGCAATGCCCCTAGCCCAGCACACATTTTATGTACATTTTGTGGCTCTCCTGAACATCAACTTCTTTTTTTTTTTTTTAATAATGAACAATCCAATAGAGAAGCAATGATCAGTTAATCACTCATGGTATCAGTTGCCTTCAAATTGTTCATTCTTTTTGCATCTATTCCTCACACATCTAACCTACTATCCGTATTTTGTCTATGGAACAGAGCCCAACACCATAAACGCTATATCCTAAGCACAAATGCATAAGTATTGCCCCAAGCAACCAATGCCATGAAATCATGTCATAAGGTATTAGTTTACAATAGAGGTCAGAAGTTAGGTCAAGAATATGCCACATCCACAAAATATTGTACCATAACTCTTGCAATAAGCACAAACGTACACAGTTGAACAGAAGATACTTACATGGAAGCCATGGAAATCTGTTTAAGATCATTCTCCATGTTTCTCATGTTTGCAAGAGATTGGGCGCAAAATATAATGGCAAGCCAAGAGCAAAGCTTGTACTGCCCAAAAAAAAAAAGCATATATACATAAAAAAGATGAGACATTGATAAATTGTCAGGAAAAAGGATGAAGCCAATTTAAAAAAAAAAAAAAGGTTGGACTCAGATCAGAGTCTAAACATAATCACACAAGGTATTAAATATTTCATCTGCAATTTAAATTCTGAACAATATAATTGAAAAAGCACGTAATTTTGAGGTACTGAAAATTTCAATAGACTTAATTATTATGATAAACAAGAAAACAAAAAAAAAAAAAATCAGGCCGAACAAATCCAATTAAATTATAGAACATGAACAAAAAGCAGCTTGCTTGCACTGCATTGAAAAAACAACAGATCGGATATATATATATATATATATAAGTAAAATTAAAATCATTGACTCGCATAAGCATAAGATTCCAATAACTACTACAGATGGGTTAAATTAGACATGGAAGATCGGATGAGTACCGATAAAGTGATGTGGAAAAATAGAGGAAAGAGTACGAACCCTAAACATAAAGCCGGCGACACCGAAAACAACGGCAATAAAACCAGCATAATCGACGGGAAGATCTTGAGGGGAAACCATGGGTGGCAACGTAACACTTCGCTGCCGATTGGCTGTCGTGGATCATTAGCGGACGATGAGTTGTTGTGCGACGACATCTCCGATCTCCGATCTCTCTACCCTAACTGTTTCTGTTTTTCGTGTCGGGACTGATGACTGACCAAGTGCATATTAATGATCACTGATATTTGGATAACTTTCCACTTAAGACCTTATCTTTTCCTCTTTCTTACAATTTCGTATAGAATCTTTTGATTTTACTGCACTTCATTGCACCATTTGATTTCCTTGTGTAAATTGGACTAATTTTAGAGGTTACAAAAGAATAGGGTTGGTCGGGAGAGGATTTAGTACACAATGAATCTTCCATATACATTGATGATTTTAGTTATTCAATTTAACAGTGCATAATATGTAACACATCTATATATTACATACCGAATTAATACTCGCTTAAATTTGATAGATTTTAATTAGAAATCGATATATTCAACAATATAAATATAATGTTTCTTTCCTCCTACTAAGTTAACATTATTTGTCACAAAAATTTATTACAATAATTTATTTTACTATTTTATGGAGAAATAAAAAAAGAATTAGAAATTTTGAGAACCATTTATTGTCCAAAATGATTAAAATGTCAATTTTTCTAATTGATTAAGCTGGATTGCTATTCCATCCAAAGATGTAATAATAAAAAAAATCAGTAATTTTTCAATTAAGACCCTTGGAAGTGGATGTAATAATAATATAAAAAAAAAAGGAAATTTCAGTAATTTTCCAATTAAGACCCTAATTTCCACAAATAATATAAAAAAGTGAATTGCAAATAACATGATATGCGGCTTTGTGGGTAACAGTAGCCGACAAGTGACATCTAAGGGCGACTTTCGGGTAAATTATGAATTTATTAGGGATAAAAATTTGAAAAACACATAGTTTGGGGGTCTCAATCAAAAAATCACTAAAAATAATAGAATACTTTCTTTGTAATTTTTCAAAAATAACACTTAAAAACAAAGAAAATTGAACGCAACCCAAATCAAACGAGCAATGGCCTCCGATATCGCTGTTTGCTCTACCAAAATATCTGCTTTTTTGTTTGTCTTTCTCTGTTAGTCTATGCGAGACCAAAATTCTTCTGTTTTCATTGTGAGAGTTGTGATCGGTCAATTTCTTAATTAATAAAAAACTCGCGTTGCATCCCAATTTCAAATCCCATCAATGGAAAACCCGGGGGAGATTTTCAAGCTCCTCTTCTCCAATAGAAAAACCCAGCTACAGCCCCTCTCCACTGCCACCTTCTGTTGCACGGCTATGGAGACCAGCGGCGCAGCGAAACTTGAGAAACCAGTGGTCAAAATTATCCTCTTGCAGGGGCTCGGTGGGTGTCTTCTTCTTCAGCTGGGAGAACTCATGCTACTTCCCTAGTTAAATGCTTACCTATCTCAAAAGTATGTCAATTTCTTTTCTTTGTTTTTGTTTTTAATTTCCGAAGCTGGAAAGTTTCGGATTTCAAGTTGAGCTGAATTGGGTGGCTTTTTTCTTCTTTTGTTGCAAGAAATTGATGCCTAAAGGAATTAAATTTTATTGATTAATTTTAATTCAGATACATGCCCTCAATGGAACTGGGGATCTTGAATGATATGCCTGATATTCGAATGAAAGCTTGCGCCAAATTATTCAAACAACAGGTTAGTTCACTTTTCTTCTCGTGAAAATCATATTTTCTTTTTGGGTTTTTACTTGCCGCTAAGATCTATTTTTTTCTATTCAATTTTTCAGGAGCTTCATAGCAGCAAAGTTTTGTCATCTTACAAGGGATCTGGTATGTACACAAACACAAAGCATAGAACTTTATCCGTCCTGTTATCCCTAATGCAACTACATGGAAAATTTAATTGAATGTGCTATTTTCAAAAGTTATTGTCTACAAACTACGAAGCATTTGCACTGAAAAGTTTAGATTATGATGAAAGGGTGTACTCTTAGTTTTACTTGAGTCTAGAATATTGGTTGCAGTTGCATTAAGATGAAGATTTTATATGCTTTGCATAGCTACTTTATCACCTTATGTTGAGTAAAATGCGTGCCAGCTAATACACAATTACTGCAAATAGCCTTGAGACTTCTGACTCGATCAACCATATTGAGGTTATAGACAAAGGCTTTTCTTTAGCAACCTGTTTGAGTTTATTTTGAGTTTAGTTGTTGTGCTCTATTTTTACTGCAGGTGACTGCTGTAACTGGCATGGTCAATGTTAGTAAAGCCATGAGGTGCTATGTCAAAGGGACTAGCAGCAGTCCACTTGTGCAATTTTCTAGCAGTTGCGAGGATAATAACGACACTCATGACGGTGCTGGGATCCCAGTATTTTCCTTTATGCCGATTTCTTCTTTCGGTATGTACTTAGATGCAAACATTTTGTTATGCATTGACCATCATGAAGTTTAGGCATGTGATGATGTGAATTCCAGTTCACGGCATAGTATCACCATTGTCTCAACCCCTAATTTCATTTGATAACTGACATATTCTTTATTGTTTTTTTTTTATGGACATTTGAAAAATATAAGGTTTAAATAATTTTTAGCCAAACTTTGACCATCTTTTGTGATGAAATTTGCTGTTAATAAACTGTTCTTGTTCTGGTTGCAGAGCAGCTAGCAGAGGAGTTCGTTCAAATGTTTATCTCTGAACTGAATTTAAAGGTAAATAGCATCTTCTACTATGCTAAGAACACCATGTTATTTTGGTTGCTTGTTTAGAGAATTCCTCATTGTTTGAGGCACCTCATTTATTATATTTTTACTGTTTGGTTCAGAGACTGCTAGTAGTGGAATTACTTAGCATTAGCTAAAGAAGATGCACAATGAGAAGGAGTTACATTGGCTAAACGAGCTTTATCCAAGAGAATTTGATGATTTGAGCATTTGCAATTTGTATTCTAACGAGACATCTAAACCAGTGCCACTGAAATTGGTTGGGAGATAATAAACAAGATACACCTAGGATGCAATTCAAGAGTCAACCAAACGGTGATATTTTGCAGGTATTCATTTCATGGCCATCAATAAATATTTTTTGGGAAATATATAGGTACACACACAACCACACGTATAAAATTTTCAGTGATACTTGTTTAAAACATAATCATGTATATCAAACCTTGAGTAATTTCAACTTTATGCTGTACCGATATTTTAATTATGCCCAACCACACGAAGATGTTTCTTCATTTGGCATGATGCAAACTGCAGACCTCATGTCATTACAGACCAGATGGTTAGAGAGGGGAGGAAACAGAATTTGCTCTTGGAGCAAGTCTCCCCTGTTGCCCAACATTACAATATAATCCTAATGCGTAATATTTATGACCCTATTTTTTATTATTGGTACTGAAAATATCCTTACATTCCATTTGGATAGGGATTAAGTTACATGAATGAAGAATTGAAGTACATTTTTCTTTTTGTTGGTTGGATTCAAATGAAAGCTTTTCTTT
>CM075809.1:25298314-25599819 GCA_037975025.1 Excoecaria agallocha | reverse complement strand
TGCCTATCTATCCACAACCAAGTTCTTAAGTGCAGGCATAACATATCTCATGTATCATTTGATTCATAGTATATCATTCATCATATGGTATGATAAATCAATCAATATAGTAATATTCCTTAACTATCATGTCACAGTCAAAAGTACATATAAATAATCAGTATAGTACCATCATATTCAAATGTACGTTTTCATACATCAATTACTATAACTTTATTCCTATTTTACTTATACATTTCATATACTTATTGTTGTACTTTACCATATATTTTATGTTTAAGGTAATCTATAAGATGTAGGAATAAAGGAGTTAATCTTAAGCCTCATAATGCATCTTTTACTTTCAAGTTTTGGACTTTGAAAGAGGGTCACGGTTACTATCAATTCATGGTAACCGTGGAACAAGACATAATTTAGGGGTCACGGTTACTACCAAATTCATGGTAACCGTGACATAATTGCACTTTCGGGTCTGGACTACGCCAAACTACCTCACGGTCATTACCAGATGAGTAATAACCGTGTTCTTTACTTTTTAAAGGGGTCACGGTTACTATGAAATGTTTAGTAACCTGAGGTAAGTCATCTTTAGGGTCTGGACTGAAAACTGGGGTACCTCACGGTTTACTATGAAAACCTAGTAACCGTGAGGCCTAAATCGCCTAGAGACAGATTTTCTGTCTCTACTTCTATGCCATTTTTGACCCAGAAACCGTCATTTTAGAGAAAACTTTCTTCTACAAAGTTGTAAATTTATCTTTATAGTTTCTAAAACATCAAAAATCACCCCAATCAGAGCTATAAATCTCAAGTTATTCATAAAAAACCGAAGACTACTCCTAATGACAGGGGCAGCAATGAAAACCCAGATTCAAGCTTATTTTATCTATCTTCAAAATTGATTCAGATTTCGTGTTCTTCATATGAAATGAATATCTGTGAGTCTAGTTTCATATCCAACTAGAATTTATCAATTTCAATCACTGTAACGCGAGATATGATTAAAATAGTGAAGACTGGTCCAATGAACCCTAAAACAGTTTTTCCCTTATCTTTGTCACCCCTTCCTATTCCGATTTTCAATCAAGTATAACCTCACTTTTTCATGATATTTACTTACTATAACATCAAATACTACTATTATTGCATCAAATACATGATAAACACACATAAAAGCAAGGTTAAGTTCCTATACCTCTTTAAGCTTTAACCTTTCATGCTTTACCTTTCTCTCTCTATCCTTTATCTTTCTTCTTCATCCTCTCTATCTTTCCTCTTCATCTCTTCTTGCTCCTAGCCTTAAGTTTCTGTAAATTAATTCTTTCTCTCTTTCTCTTTATCATCTACAACATTTTTTCCACTTAGAGCACAAAAGCCTCTTTAAGGAGAGGAGAAGAAAACGAAGAAGGAAAGAAAGAAAGGAAACAAAACAAAATGAAAATGGCCGGCCACCACAAGGAGAAGAAGACCACTTTTCCTTCTCTCCTCTTAGCCACACAAGTGCTTTGTTCCTATTGGTTGATAACAAAAATCTTGCAAAGTTCACTTTAATCCCTCTTTGTATTTTTGTTTCTTACTTTAGTCTTTAACCTTTTTACTTATTGCATTTCTACCATAAAACTTTACTTTAAATTTTCAATTGCATCCTTAATTTACAATTTCCCTTTAATTAGTCACATAATTAACCTCTATCTTATGCAAAATAATCATCTATCTCTCTTAGGGTACTTTTAGGGGTATTACAAAAAGTATTAATAATTGTATTTTGACAAATAATTAATAAAGTCAATGTGAATATAAAGGAATCAATGGTAAAACCGTAATTAAAGTGTGAAATGGGTGATTCTGTAAGTAAATTGATAATTATATCCGAATGATTAGATAAAAAATTCTGCCTAAAAGTCAAAGTGAAGCCTAATAAATTGTTATATATGCTAAAAGTTAATTGAAAAGCAATGGTAATTTTGTAATTAAATTGCAAAAATGATATTTTAGTAAATAGTAGACAAGTTTATGATCAAAGTGAAAAAAATTTGAAAAAAAAATTAGTAATGCCTTAAAAATAATGTTAAAGATATTGAAAATTACTTTGATAAGAAATGAATGAAATTTAGTATAATTATTGCGATTATTCTAGTTTGGAAAATTCTTCAATTCATTGTCACCACTTAGCATGTTTAATGCTCAGCACGTATTGTTTACTGCATACAGATATTGAAGAGTGCTTAGAGCAATAGTACACGAAAGAGCAATTTTGAAAAATGAGTGATAAAGTTTAGAAGTTTAATCATGGCATATATACGTGTGTGATAAAGATTATAGTGAAGTAGTGAAGAATTATTTATCAAGATTATATATTGTTATATGTGTATGTATGAAATCAGTCATGAGATGGATTTAATTTAGTATGTATGGATGTAGAGATCTAGAATGCATGTATAGGTTATTTATGAATTGTTGTTCCCTTGAAGGGTTGTAAATTGTTTGAATTTTCAGGTTGATTTAACGAATATTTAAGACGTTATATTGCCGAATTTTTATAAGATTGGACAGTTATAGGTCAGCGGCAAATTTGATTTGGAAACGTGTATTTTTTCTGAAAATTTGTAATTAAGAGGTTAATTGGTAAAAAAAAATTCCAGTTTATAACTTGAATGAGCAATTTTTTGTTCAATAAGAGTGTTACAAGAGGTAGGGCCCGCATATGGAAAATGATGGGCTTGCTTGCCATTTTTTGAAGATTTTTTTTAATTAAAAGGCTTCAGCAACACACAGTAATTCCAGTGAGCTGCTGAAGACCATGCAATTTCTGTATTTTTTTTATTTTGGTCAAGATTGCCTAATTAAATACCAAATTCTTTCCCAATCTTCCATTCTATTTTCGTGCCTTGCCTTTTTCTTGTTTTCTTTATTTCATTTTAGTGTCATTTGCTCTTCCTTCCTTAACTTAAATTTTGTTGTTATTTTTTCTTCAATGCTTTCCATTTTACATTAAATTTTGCATTTACAGCACAATATGTTGCATTATTGAAGATTAAATAGAAAGTAATATTTTATAAATATAATATATTTTAAATTAATGTTATTAAGAAGATTTTAAATGTTGTTTGAATATATTAGTAATTTTATTGTTGTTGTTAAATTGTAGGTGATATTGAGGGTAATATATATTTCCACTAATATTTTTAAAGGTAAGTTATTGTTAATTAATTATACTTATTTTGAAAAAGAGAGTTTTTTAAAATTAAGATAATTAATTTTTTCATGTTATTTTACTGTTTATATGTATAAATTAATTATAATGGTCAATATTTGTAGAGCAATTATTTGTTTAAATTTAGTTATAGTATTTTACTTGTATTTTTGTGATATTTTAGTATTTGGAAATATATGAAAGTAAATTGTTGTGTAAATTAATTATATAAGAATTATAAAAATTTATGACAAAATATATAAATAGTACATAAATATAGTTTGCATACAATAAGTATTTAACCCTTTAAAATTTAATTAGAGAATAATAAAATCACAAGATTTATGGATATTAGCTCAAAATAATTGTATAATTTTAATTTGGTTGACGAACAAATATTTAACATTTTAGCTGTATAAAATGAATAAAAATTTATGCGAATAAAAAATTAATGGATAAATTTTATTATGAAAATAGTAAATTCATGCATTAATTTTTAAATATGTATATATAATGCAGAAATTAGAAAATATCGATTCCATCATTGTTTATAATACATATTGGAGGACAATCAATATGGGACATAGCAGATTACTATTATGATACTTCAAGTCCATCAGCAAAATCGAGGAGATTGAAGGTCAAGAGTAAATCGACAGTTCCGAAATTTATTTATAAGATATCAGTTAAATTAAATTTAGCTCCGGACGTAGGGGTTAACTGTAATGTCCCGGATGGCCGCTTGCCGATATTATCTGCTTTGGGCCTTAGCCCTCACGGTTTTATTTTTGGATCTCCCCAAAAGGCCTCGATAAGGGAGAAGTATCCATAGCCTTATAAAGACTACTTCATTCTCATCTCCAACTGATGTGGGATATTACAATCCACCCCACCTAAATAGGCTCAGCATCCTCATTGGCTCGGGGGCCCAGTATTACGCTGGCACATGGCCCGGCACCGACTCTAATACCAACTGTAACGTCCCCGGATGGCCGCTTGTCGATATTGTCCACTTTGGACCTTACCTCTCATGGTTTTGTTTTTGGGTCTCCCCAAAAGGCCTCGACAAGAGAGAAGTATCTATAGCCTTATAAGGACTACTTCATTCTCCTCTCCAACCGATGTGAAATATTACAATCCACCCCACCTAAATAACTAGCCCATTTTATCGGGGACATCTGATAAAATTGGAACGATACAATGAAGATTAGCATGGCCCCTGCGCAAGGATGACACGCATAAATCGAGAAAAGGCTCAAAACAGACAATATCGGTAAGCGGCCATCCAGGGACGTTACATTAACAGAGTAATATATAGGTATCCTGCTAACAATCAGGGGTCAATGTCATGAATGCCTTTGGAGGTAATTGATGATGATGACATTGATCAGATATGTAAAAATTTTGCTACATTTTCAAGATATACTATTGCTGAAAAAATTGTTATTGGAAACAAACAAGATGGGATAAATAATGTTAATAAGATGAGTAACGATGTAGATAGGGATGCCACCCATTCGGTTGACAATAGAAATATTGTGGGTCATGACTCGTACTTAACAAGCGAAAGTAGGTCTGATTTTGGTACATAGTTTGAGGATCAACCACAATATCAAGGGGTTGTGTAATACCCCTCAATATACCCTAGAAGAAGTATCACTAATTAATTATTATTGCCTATGTTTAATTAAGTATAATTGTGTATAGAAGGACCTAATTGAAAAGCTTAAGAGTAAGTTTTGGGGCATAAGTAGAAATAAAAGAAATTGAAGGACCAATTAGCAAATAATATGTTTAAGGGACATTTGGACCAATTAGAAGAAAAGAGAGAGGGATATTTTGGGTGGAGTAATGGCTGGCCAACCTCTTGGTCTTCACTCTCCATTTTCATCTTCTCTAGCTCCTCTCTCTCTCTAGATTTCTTTGAATTGGGGTAAGGAAAAAGAGAAAGATTTACTTGGTTTTGAGCTTAAGGTAACTTTATTATTCTTTGATATGTATGATTCATGGATTAGCTTGCTGGTTTTCATAGAAGTATCTTATGCTTATAGAAGGAGAATCAAGCAAAGGCAAAAGGAAGGAAACTCTTCAAGGTTGAAGAAGAGAAAGCTCAAACAAGGTATGGGAACTTAGGGTTTTATATGTGGGTATAATTTTATGAATTGTCATGAGAGAGATCTTGAGTGCCTCTCTCATGTGTTTTGTGGATGATTATAAGCTGGGAAGTGGATTAGAGTTGATAATATACATGCTTTGGTTGAAAACCTGAAATATGTTTTAAAGATCATTTGACCAGTCTGTATACGTTTGCTCATATCTTGAGCTATAATTGTTCAAATGATGAAATTCCAATTGGTATAGAAACTATACTTGTAAACCTTGATTTTGTTAGAAGAGACCAAAATCTGATTTTAACTGCATGATAGTGAAAATTGGAATTGAAATCTGAATGTGGTTGTGATTGTGCCCTCATGAATAGTCTGTGGTTTTTCTTGAATATCTAAAGATTTACAAACCTTATTGAGATGATTTTTGATGTTTTTAAAACTAGAAACTTAGGCCTACAACTTTGTTGAAGGCCATTTTGGCTGAAATTGTTGTTTTACAGGCTAAAAATGGTATAGAAATCGAGACTGGAAATCGGTCTCAAGGCGGTTTAGGGCTCACGGTTACCATGAATATTATAGTAACCGTGAGGTGCCTAAATCTTCAGTCCGGACCAAAAGTATGTTCTGGCTCACGGTTACCTTGATTTCATAGTAACCGTGACCCATTCTCGTAGCATTACTTCACGGTTACTACCCTAGGCTTAGTAACCGTGAGGTAATGAACTTTTGGTCCAAAAGAAAAACCTATGCCATCTCACGGTTACTAGGGAATTCATAGTAACTGTGACTCGAGTCCAAAATCCTACTTCATGGCTACTACCCTAATGTTAGTAACCGTGAGGTAGTCCATTTTTAGTCCAGACCCAAAAGGTCTCATAGCTCACGGTTACCAGGAATTGTTAGTAACCGTGACCCTTATTGCAAGTCTTCGATCACGGTTACCGGGAATTGTTAGTAACCGTGACCCTCTCCTGTAATTTGAAAACTGTATTTCTTTGATTCCTTTTGAGGTATAGACTTGTCTAATCCCTTCTTAAGCTTATAAATCATCCTAAGTTGTAATTTACAGCAAGAAATCCTTTTAAATTGTAAGAATTTCAATCTAATTGAAAGGTAAGTCCTATTACCTTAAAATAGAATGTACATGAGTTACTTCTCTGTAACAATAATAAATGATTGTTCCTCTACTTTGAGATAGCCATGTATGATATTAAAGTATTTTACATTCATTAATGTTATAATGGAACATGTTGATATAAAGTTCACAAGATGTGAAATGTGATTAAATTAAGCCTGCACTTAAAGACTTGGTTGTGGATAGATAGGCATGCCTATAGGGTTATAGTTGCAGCTGCTATAGTCTGAATCTTATGAGTCCATATGTTTGTCTCTAAATGAGACCATAGTTCTGACCCAATGGGTCCCCAGATTTAATACCTTCGGGTATTCACAGATTTGATACCTTATGGTATCTACAGTACCCGTTATCCACTCCCACAGGAAATTGAGTAGGCAAATGTATAAGATAAATGAAATGTGTATACAATTGCAAATTTACATTAAATGATCTATTGAATTAACAGTTCTTTTATTGTTTTTGATTTCTTTACATCACATTGTCAATATGTTATTCATTCATACTACTGTTGCATGCTTGTGGATAATCGCTATGAGTGATTATCATTATATATATTAGTTGTTCCCCACTAAGCTTTATAGCTTAACACGGGTGTTTATCCGTGTAGGTTCGCAGGATAGAACGTTTGGTCAGGGACAAAGCCAACAATTTTCAAAGCCAACATCAAAATAGGAGGAGTATTTTGAAGTATAAGACTTATTTTTGTGTCTTTTGGGATAGCTAAAGATAAATTTATATGTAAAGGCATGTAATTATTAAGTTGATGTATATGATATTCTCTAGTATGATAAAGTATAGTCCTCAATCTATCATGATTGATATAGTATGATTGTGTGTATGCACATATATGCATCGATAACAGATAATTCATAAAGAACTGACAGGATTAATAGAACTAATAAATATAATTAGTAACAATAATTAGGATTATCAAGTATAGTCATTACATCTTTGGTATCAGAGCGCCTTGGTTTAGGCGGTTCTGGCCGATAGGAAAATTTCAAGGGTCATAGATATAGAATTTTTGTTGATGTTGGCTGATTGTGGTTGTCCTTGTGTTTCTTAATATAGTTCGGAATGGGAGGTCATCATGATGGAATAGATGAGTCGGCTGAGAGCAATTTACCAGGTCAATCGAATCCTTCTCAGCCCGAATCCTCCACATCCACGAGAGGTGGTGTAGCTGCTGCTAATGCTGGGGAAGCATTGTTAAAAATTTTCCAGGACATGGCTCAAATTTTACAAAGAATGACTGTGCCCAAGGGTCCTATTTCTGAACTCAGGAAACATGGTGAGAAAGAATTTCTAGGTTCCACGTGGGAAGAGTCTGAGAAAGCCGAGTTATGGCTTGAAAGGTTGGAGTGAGTATTTACAGAAATTCAGTGTCCAGCCAATCAGAAGGTAGCTTGTGTTGTGTCCTTACTTCAAGGAGCAGTTTATGACTGGTGAAAGTTAGTCTAGACCTAACCTCAGCTACCTGATATTCTCACTTGGGACTTCTTTATTGCCGAGTTTAAAAAGAGATACGTAACAGAAGCATATAAAGATGAGAGGCTGAAACAATTTTTGAATTTAAGACAAAGTGGGATGTCAGTGGCTGAATATGAAGCAGAATTCAGTTGCTTGAGTAAATATGCACCAAGACCTATGTTAACTAGGACTTTCCAGTGTCATCAGTTTCAAGAGGGATTAAATGATCATATCCGAGAGCATCTGATAGGCCCTATTTCTTTGCATCCTGTGGATTATCATCAATTAGTGCAGGCAGCTATCCGGATTGAAAAAGAAGAGAATGTTAAAAGAGAAAGAGAGCAAAAAAGGAGAAGTTTTTCTCGGGGTGGTTCCTCCTCGAGAAAAAGAGCAAGAGCAACGCAAGGAGAGCAATCAACGGAATCTTGAAATCGCCCTGTATCTAGAGGTAGATAGCAAGGGACTTTTAATTCAGCAAGATCCAGCAGAGGTACTGCATCGGGACAGGGTAGAGGACAAGCTCCAAAATGTACCTACTGTCTTAAGCGGCATTGGGGCACTTATAGGATGCTCACAGGTGGTTGCTTCAAATGTGGCAGTACGGAGCATTTTATGGCCAATTGCCCTCTGACACAAGAGCAAGCCTCTAGTCAACAGAGTAATAGAGGAGCTTCTCATGCACCTTCTTCAGGTAGAGGTCGGGGTAGAGGTAGAGGTGGATCGGGCCAGTTTAGAGCCCAGTCCAAGAATGTTTTCGAGACTATGGATCGACCATTTACTCCGACACCTCCTATTAGAGCCTATGCGATGAAAGGTCGAGAAGATATTGATGCTCCTGAGGTCATAGCTGGTATATTCTCCCTTTTTGACACTGATGTGCATGTGCTTATAGACCCAGGATCTACACATTCATATATTTGTAATGGAGCTGGGTAGAAATGTATCTATTGTTGACCATTTGAACTATGATATATTTGTGATCAGTCCTTTGGGCCATAGTATACATGTTAATAAAGTTTATAGAAATTGCCCAATTAGAATTCAAGAGAGAGAGTTCCCAGATGATCTAATTATGTTATCTTTTCATGAATTTGATGTAATCCTGGGTATGGACTGGTTATCTAAATATCAAGCCATAGTGAATTGTAAAGCTAAAACAGTAATTGTTAAGAATGATGGGGAAGTTGAGACATTGATTCAGGGTATTAAGTCTAAACCCTTAACCAATGTTATTTCTGCTATGAAAGTGAAAAGATTCCTTAGGAAAGGATGTGAAGCATTCTTAGCTTTGGTTCTTGATACTAAGAGGGAGACAGTCAATCTTCAAGATATTTCGGTAATTAATGAATTTCCTGATGTTTTTCTCGAGGAACTTCCGGGTTTGCCACCGGAGAGAGAAGTCGAGTTATCGATTGAGGTTTTACCTGGTACAGCTCCTATCTCCAAAGCACCTTATAGAATGGCACCAACAGAACTGAAGGAATTAAAGGTTCAGTTACAAGAGTTGTTGGATAAAGGCTTCATCAAGCCTAGTGTGTCACCTTGGGGCGCACTAGTGTTGTTTGTCAAAAAGAAGGATGGCACTTTGAGAATGTGTATAGATTACAGACAGCTTAACAAGGTGACTGTGAAGAACAAGTATCATTTACCTCGGATTGAGGATCTCTTTGATCAGTTACGGGGTGCAGGAGTGTTTTCAAAAATTGATCTGAGGTCGGGATATTATCAACTTCGGGTTAAAGATATAAATGTTCAGAAGACTGCATTCAGGACTCGATATGGACATTACGAATTCTTAGTAATGCCTTTCGGGTTAACTAATGCACCAGCAGCCTTTATGGATCTGATGAATAGGGTGTTAGACCCTATTTAGATCAATTTGTTGTGGTGTTTATAGATGACATTTTGGTCTATTCTCGTGATGAAGCGAAACATGCAGAACATTTGAGAATAGTACTGCAAACCTTGAGAGAACAACAGTTATATGCAAAGCTAAGCAAGTGTGAGTTCTGGCTTAAAGAAGTTTCCTTCCTTGGGCACGTGGTGTCTTCTAAAGGCATCAGGGTGGACCCTAAAAAGATTGAGGCAATAGTAAATTGGAAACCACCTAAAAATGTACCAAAAGTTCGAAGTTTCTTGGGCTTAGCCGACTATTATAGGCGTTTTGTAAAAAGTTTTTCAGTTATTACTCTCCGCTCACTAAGTTGCTACGGAAAGAAGCTAAATTCGAGTGGATAGATCGTTACCAAGCCAGTTTTGACCAGTTAAAGGAAATGTTAACAAAAGCTCCAGTTCTTACCTAGCCAATAGCGGGTAAAGAATATGCTATGTATAGTGATGCATCGAGAAATGGATTAGGATGTGTGTTGATTCAAGAAGGTAAAGTAGTGGCTTATGCTTCAAGACAGTTAAAGCCTCATGAACAAAATTATCCGACTCATGATCTGGAGTTGGCCACAATTGTGTTTGCTTTAAAGATTTGGTGGCATTACCTTTATGGTGAAAAATGTAGAATCTTTACGGATCACAAGAGTCTTAAATACTTGCTTACTCAACGAGATCTTAATTTAAGACAACGCAGATGGCTAGAATTGTTCAAGGACTATGACTGTATAGTCGACTACCATCCAGGAAAGGCAAACGTGGTAGCTGATGCTTTGAGCCGGAAGATGATGACAACCTTGTTAATACAAGATTGTAAATGGAAGTTTTCTTCTGATGGAGCTTTGTTAGCTCAATTACGAGCTCGTCCTAGCCTAAGACAAGCAGTGATAGATGCATAGACAAATGATGTAAAGTTACAACAATTAGCTCAATCAGTCCATGCAGGAGGTCCGATAGAATATTATGTTGGAAGTGATGGTGGTCTTTACTATCGGCATCGATTGTGTGTGCTAGATGTCAAAGAACTAAAGGAGGCTTTATTGCAAGAAGCCCATAGTATAGTATTCACCATGCATCCTGGTGGCAACAAAATGTATAAAGATTTGAAACAATTCTTCTAGTGGCCAGGAATGAAAAGAGATGTAACCGAGTATGTCTCCAAGTGCCTTACATGTCAGCAAGTAAAAGCAGAGCATCAACTTCCTTCGAGATTGTTGAATCCTCCTCCCATTCCTCGGTGGAAGTGGGACAATGTCTCCATGGATTTCGTTACAGGTTTACCCACTACTTAAAGAAAGTATGATGCAGTGTGGGTCATAGTAGACAGACTGACAAAAGTGGCTCATTTTATACCGGTTTGAACCAACTATTTAATGGATAAATTGGCTGAATTGTACATAGATCAGATTGTTAGATTGCATGGGGTGCCAATCTCAATCGTTTCAGATCGGGATCCGAGGTTTACTTCCAGATTTTGGAAAGGTCTATAACAAGCCTTAGGCACAAAGCTCCTCCTTAGTACTGCTTTTCATCCTCAGACCGATGGGCAGTCGAAAAGGGTTATACAAGTACTAGAAGACATGTTGAAAGGCTGTGTTCTAGATTTTTCAGGGAGCTGGGATAAGTATATTACTTTGATGGAGTTTGCATACAACAATGGCTACCAAACTAGTATTGGTATGCCACCTTATGAAGCACTTTATGGTCGGAAATGTAGAACTCCTTCCTATTGGACAGAGTTAGCTGAAAGCAAGTTGACAGGTCTTGATATTGTTAAAGAAAAGATTCAACTTGTCAAACAAAGATTGAAAGAAGCCAGTGATAGGCAGAAATCGTATGCAAACTTAAAAAGGAAAGATATTGAATATCAGGTTGGCGATGAAGTGTTTTTAAAGGTGTCCCCATGGAGAAAGGTATTACGATTTGGAAAGAAAGGAAAGCTTAGCCCCCGGTTTATAGGTCCTTATAGAATCTTGGAACGGATTAGACCGGTAGCATATCGATTGGATCTTCCCAGTGAACTATCAAAACTGTATAATGTTTTTCATGTTTCTATGCTCCAGCGATACCGATCTGATGAGTCACACATCATACCAGTGCAAGATATCAGTGTCAGATCTGATTATACGTATGATGAAGAGCCTAAACAGATCTTGGCCAAAGAAGTTAAACAGTTGAGGAACAAAGAAATTCCCCTAGTCAAAGTATTATGGCAACACCATGGTGTACAAGAAGCGACTTGGGAACCTGAAGAAATTATGCGGGCTCAGTACCCACAGCTTTTCAATACAGGTATGAATTTCGAGGACGAAATTTTTTTAGGGGGAGAGAGTTGTAATACCCCTCAATATACCCTAGAAGAAGTATCACTAATTAATTATTATTGCTTATGTTTAATTAAGTATAATTGTGTATATAAGGACCTAATTGAAAAACTTAAGAGTAAGTTTTGAGGCATAAGTAGAAATAAAAGAAATTGAAGGACCAATTAGCAAATAATATGTTTAAGGGACATTTGGACCAATTATAAGAAAGGAGAGAGGGATATTTTGGGTGGAGTAGTGGCCGGCCAACCTCTTGGTCTTCACTCTCCATTTTCATCTTCTCTAGCTTCTCTCTCTCTCATCCTCTCTCTCTAGATTTCTTTGAATTGGGGTAAGGAAAAAGAGAAAGATTTACTTGGTTTTGAGCTTAAGGTAACTTTATTATTCTTTGATATGTATGATTCATGGATTAGCTTGCTGATTTTCATAGAAGTATCTTATGCTTATAGAAGTAGAATCAAGCAAAGGCAAAGGGAAGGAAACTCTTCAAGGTTGAAGAAGAGAAAGCTCAAACAAGGTATGGGAACTTAGGGTTTTATATATGGGTATAATTTTATGAATTGTCATGAGAGAGATCTTGAGTGCCTCTCCCATGTGTTTTGTGGATGATTATAAGCTGGGAAGTGGATTAGAGTTGATAATATACATGCTTTGGTTGAAAACCTGAAATATGTTTTAAAGATCATTTGACCAGTCTGTATATGTTTACTCATATCTTGAGCTATAATTGTTCAAATGATGAAATTCCAATTGGTATAGAAACTAAACTTGTAAACCTTGATTTTGTTAGAAGAGACCAAAATCTGATTTTCACTGCATGATAGTGAAAATCGGAATTGAAATCTGAATGTGGTTGTGATTGTGCCCTCATGAACAATATGTGGTTTTTCTTGAATATCTAAAGATTCACAAACCTTATTGAGATGATTTTTGATGTTTTGAAAACTAGAAACTTAGGCCTACAACTTTGTTGAAGGCCATTTTGGCTGAAATTGTTGTTTTATAGGCTAAAAATGGCATAGAAATCGAGACTGGAAGTCGGTCTCTAGGAACATGTTGATATAAAGTTCACAAGATGTGAAATGTGATTAAATTAAGCCTGCACTTAAAGACTTGGTTATGGATAGATAGGCATGCCTATAGGGTTATAGTTGCAGCTGCTATAATCTGACTCTTATGAGTCCATATGTTTGTCTCTAAATGAGACCATAGTTCTGACCCAATGGGTCCCCAGATTTAATACCTTTAGGTATTCACAGATTTGATACCTTATGGTATTTACAGTACCCGTTATCCACTCCCATAGGAAATTGAGCAGGCAAATATATAAGATAAATGAAATGTGTATACAATTGCAAATTTACATTAAATGATCTATTGAATTAACAGTTCTTTTATTGTTCTTGATTTCTTTACATCACATTGTCAATATGTTATTCATTCATACTACTGTTGCATGCTTGTGGATAATCGCTATGAATGATTATCATTATATATATTAGTTGTTCCCCACTAAGCTTTATAGCTTAACACGGGTGTTTATCCGTGTAGGTTCGCAGGATAGAACGTTTGGTCAGGGACAAAGCCAACAATTTTCAAAGCCAACATCAGAATAGGAGTATTTTGAAGTATAAGACTTATTTTTGTGTCTTTTGGGATAGCTAAAGATAAATTTATATGTAAAGACATGTAATTATTAAGTTGATGTATATGATATTCTCTAGTATGATAAAGTATAGTCCTCAATCTGTCATGATTGATATAGTATGATTGTGTGTATGTACATATATGCATCGATAACAGATAATTCATAAAGAACTGACAGGATTAATAGAATTGATAAATGTAATTGGTAACAGTAATTAGGATTATCAAGTATGGTCATTACAGGTTGACGATTTGAAAACTGTAGAAACAAGTCCAATCAGAGAGTTTAGGAGGCAAACTTAATTGAATTTTGCATCATCTTTTAGCTTTGATAAAAAAAAAATAGAAACCGCGTGGTGTTCAGTAGTTCACGGGAGTTATTGTGTGCTGTTGCAGCGTACAGTAACTTTCGTGCTGCTGTAGCCTTTTAATTAAAAAAAAAATCTGCAAAAACTGGCAAGCAAGCCTGCCGTTTTCCATATTCGCGTCCCACCTCTTCTTTTTCCTCTGTACATGCGAAACGACGTCGTTTCTCACATGAAAAACAGCACATGCAAATGTTGTTTTTTATGTAAATTCTGTCACATCTTTTATGGATCCCACCGTTTAAAAAACGGCATATATGAGTGCCATTTTTTAACACTCTAAAATGCTAAATAATTTTACTTTTACACTTGTTTTCTAAATATTTTCAATTTTAACACACAAAAAATCCCTAATTACTGGCACGTAGAAACAAGTACTAGGGAATTTTAAGGTATATAATTCAAAGTTAAGAGACGAACTAATTATAAGTGTGAAAAATAAATTAAGAACTGCTGTCCAATAATCCGCAGTTTATTACAAACACCGACACTGAGTTTTGAGGTAAATAGTTACAAGATGGAGAAATTTCGAGTTAAAAAAAGTTAATTGAGGGACAAAGCAGTTATGTACATGAAAGATATCAATGCTCATTTGTGTAAATTACCTTTATTTTATTTTTCTTTTAAAATAATAATTATATTGATAATTAAAAAAATAACCATAAGGATTTGGTCTTGTGGCCAACCATCAATAAAAGTTGTGAAAATTTTTGAATTTGATTCCTGGTTGCCATATGCACTTTAAAAAAATATATACAAAATAAAAGAATTGGGAAATAATGCATTTTTCTAGAAGAATATGTAGAACTAAATATAACTATTCATAACATAAATTTATAATTTACTTTTTTTTTTCGAAAAATAACAACCGAAAGAAACGTTTTAAAGGTTTATTGAAAATTTTGCAATTTAATTTTAATTATTTCAATAAATTAAATAAGTTAAAACAAGGAGTTTCTATATCTAATGTTTTCTTTCATAACGATTCGATGTCCATAATATATCGGCTCGATTAATTAAATTGCCCGCAAAACAGACCTAGAAAAAAGAGCAAAACACTCTATTTCAAATATTTAAAGGTGTACCATATACTTAACAAATTTTTGATTGTTCAGATATTGTGAATAAAATATGAAATTTACGTAGACTGGTGTTATTATTTCCAAAAAGAATATATACAAATTATTTATTACCATTTTTTCAATTTCTTGATTTTATAATAAGTTACGATTTAGTTAATTATTTTTGTAAATAAGAAAACATAAAAAATTATTCTATCTAGAAAATTTAGCTAGATATCATGTTATTTTTTTTACATTAAGTATACATATCAAATACAATCGTGAATTTAATTAACTAAATTTGACAATTGTGAATTTGTTATTGTCTCAAAATAAATTAAGCTAATGTGAGATTGAATTATAACTTCTGTGACTACCCTCAGCGTTCTCGGAGAGCAGAATCTTGGAATCTCCTTTGCAGGTTGGGTAATAGCAAACCGGTGGATGAAGCATGGCTGATAGCAGGTGACTTCAATGACCTCCTGGACCCAACGGAAAAATTAGGAGGTGGATCGCATCCAACCCGTCTGATGGAAGCTTTCAAGGCGGCGACATCTGAGTGCGGGCTGTCCAATCAGTTGAAGTCAAATATGGTGGCTGGTAGGCAGCCAAAAGAAAAAAAAAAGGTGAACCCCACATCCGAAAAAATAAAAAGAAAAAAAAATTTATATAGTTATAAATATAGTTCTTTAGCCGGTTGAATTATCCCATGCAATTTCAAATTTGCTTTCTTCATTCTTATATTATTTAATTTTTGTGTAAAATAATACTTAGTAGCATCCGAGAACGTAAACATAATTGATCGAACCTCGTTAAATTTCTTTGTTCCTTATTATCTTTATTTTAACTATTTTTATTATAATTGAAGTAATATATTATGCTCATAAATTATATTTGTAGTTAAATTCTGTCTAAAGAGATTGAGTTTTAAGTGGGATCGCTGTAACCCCTCCAGTCTTTTCTAAAAATTAAACTCGTATGATTTTGTAGTACAATAATTTACTCTTCTATTTATTTTAGCTACGGTCTTGCTCTATCCGGTGCTTATTTTTCACAACAAGTGGTATAAGAGCCGAGGTTCTATCTTAGTATGCTCTGTGGTTGCCGTATAGACTGATATTTCACATCAGAAAAGATTTTTCCTCCGAAAGTTCACGTATACGGTCACTGTTCATCTATACGGTTACTATTCACATGAAATAGTGGAAGCTGATTTTTGAGTAGAGAAGTTTGTGATAGAAGCAATGAAGGCGAAATATGAGATCGAAAAATTCAATGGGAGAAATTTCTACTGTGAAAATTGAAGATCAAAGTAGTTATGACGACAATTATTCAAAGGCCCGTAAAAATTACAGATGATAAATGGAACGAGATGGATCGGAATGCTATTGCTAATCTTTATCTAGCACTAGCTGATGGAGTGTTGTCCAACATAGAAGAGAAGAAGACAACAAAGGAGATATGGGATCATCTCACAAGATTGTACGAGACAAAATCACTCCACAATAAGATTTTTCTTAAGAGGAAACTGTACACTTTACGTATGGCGGAATCCACTTCAGTGACAGAGCACTTAAATACCCTGAATACTCTATTTTTCCAACTCACATCATTGGGACACAAAATAAAGTTAGAAAAACTTGCTGAGATTTTACTCCAAAGCTTACCAAATTCGTATGATCAACTCATCATCAATTTAACAAATAACACGGATGCTATAGTCTTCGATGATGTTGCAGCGGCTGTTCTAGAAGAAGAGAGTCGGCGCAAAAATAAGAAAGATAGGCTTGCAAGCTCACAGCATGCAGAAGTCTTGACGGTGATGAGAGGAAGATCAACGGAACGTGGCCCAAGTGGGATCCATAATCAGGGAAGGTCCAAATCAAGGAGTAAGAAAAACGTTAAATGCTACAACTGTGGCAAGAAGGGTCACTTGAAGAAGGATTGTTGGAATCTAAACAAAAATAATTGCAATCCTCAAAGAAATATGGCAAGTAGTTTCGATGGTGGAGATGCTCTATGTTGTGAAGCAGCAACGACTTATGAAGGCAGAAAAAGATTTGCAAAAGTATAGCTTCTTGACTCAGGAGCAACATTTCACATGACCTCTCGAAGAGAATGGTTCAATCAATATGAACCTATCTTTGAAGGATCTATGTACAGCTGCAATGATCATACCTTGAAGATTGTTGGTATTGGAACTATTAAGCTGAAGATGTATGATTGTATAATTTTTACTATTCAAGATGTACGGCATGTGGAGGGCCTAAAGAAGAATCTATTGTCTTTAGGATAACTGGATGACTTAGGGTGCAAGTTCAATGGTGAGAAAGGGATCTTGAAGATATCAAGAGGCGCGCTTATACTTATGAAGGGAGAAAAGATAGCTGCAAATTTATACATGATAAAGGGAGAGACTTTGTGAGAAGGAGATGCATTTATTGCTATAAGCAATCCAAGTGAAAAGTGTGCAATGTCTTGGCATAAGAAACTTGGGCATATGTCTGAACAAGGAATGAAGATTCTTGCAGAAAAAAATCTACTTCCAGGTCTCGCAAAGGTCTTACTATCCTTTTGTGAGCATTGCATTGTAAGCAAGCAACATCGATTGAAGTTCAACACACCAAGTTTTAGAAGCAAAGCCATTCTAGAATTGGTTCATTCTGATGTATGGCAAGCACCAATATCATCCTTAGGAGGAGCAAATTACTTTGTGTCATTTATTGATTATTACTCCAGGAGATGTTGGGTGTTTCCTATCAAGAAGAAAGCATATGTGTTTCCAGTCTTCAAAGTTTACAAAGCAAGAGTGAAACTTGAATCTGGCCAAAAAATCAAGTGTTTGAGGACAGCAAATAGAGGAGAATACATCGGTAAAGAATTTGATGACTTTTGTAAACAAAAAGGCATCAAAAGATAATTCACCACGACATACACTCTTCAACAAAATGGAGTGGTAGAGCGGATGAACAGAACTCTGTTGGAAAGAACAAGAGCAATGATGAGAACTGCAAGCTTAGATAAGAAATTCTAGGCGAAAGTGGTCAACACTGCCTGTTATGTGGTGAATCAAGCTCCATCAACTGCAATTGAGTGTAAGACATCAATGGAGATGTGGGCTAAAAAATCGGCGGATTATTCAAACCTCCATCTATTTGGAAGTCCTGCTTATGTATTGTACAATGTCCAAGAAATTACATAATTGGATCCAAAATCCAGAAAATGTATATTTTTGGGATATGTTGAAGGAATTAAGGGGTATCGCCTGTGGGATCCCACTACCCATAAGGTTGTTGTCAGCAGGGATGTTATCTTTGTAGAAGATAAAGATAAAGATCAAGAGCAAGCAGAAAGTGAAGAAAAGTCAGAGACTACAAAAGTATATGTAGAATGAGAATCAGAAACCAATGATTCTTATGAAGCTGTACCAGAATAAGAGCCAGTTGAATCTGAAGTTCCAAATAATTGGCGATCAACTCATACAAGAAAGTTGCCCAATTGGCACTCAGATTACATTATAGAGGGTAATGTTGCATATTATCTTTTAACTGAGGATGGGAAGCCATCAACTCTCTAAGAAGCAATGAATAGCTCAGATGCATCGGAGTGGATGGCAACAATGCAAGAGAAAATTGAAGCTCTTCATAAGAATAAGACATGGGATTTGGTGTCACTACCGCAAGGGAGAAAACCTATAGGCAATAAATGGGTTTACAAAATCAAGCGAAATGGTGATAATCAAGTTCAGAGATATCGTGCTATATTGGTGGTTAAAGGGTATGCTCAGAAAGAAGGGGTTGACTTTAATGAAATATTTTCACCTGTGATTCGTCTCACTACAATTCGAGTAGTCCTGGAAATATGTGCAATTTCTGACTTACATCTTGAGGAATTAGATGTGAAAACTGCATTTCTTCATAGAGATCTTGAAGAAAAAAATTATATGCTCCAACCAGAAGGATTTGAAGAAAAAAGAAAGGAGACCTTGGTTTGCAGATTGAACAAATCTCTGTACGGCTTGAAACAGGCGCCAAGGTGTTGGTACAAGAGATTTGATTCCTTTATCATGAACCTTGGATACAGCAGACTAAATGCAGACCCTTGCGCATATTTCAAGCGGTTTGGTGTAGATGATTTCATTATCTTACTGCTATATGTGGATGACATGTTGGTAGCAGGCCCCAACAAAAATCGCATCAAGGAGTTAAAGGCTCAATTGGCTAGGAAATTTGATATGAAAGACTTGGGATCAACAAACAAGATTCTAGGGATGCAAATTCACTGAGACAGAAATAATAGGAACATGTGGCTTTCTCAAATGAATTATTTGAAGAAAATCTTACGACATTTCAACATGCAGGATTGTAAGCCAATTTCTACCCCACTTCCTATGAATTTCAAGTTATCCTCAAAGATGAGTCCTAGCAATGAAGAAGAGAGAATGGAGATGTCTCGAGTACCGTATGCATCAGCAGTGGGAAGCTTAATGTTCGCTATGATATGTATAAGATCAAACATTGCACATGCAGTGGGAGTGGTTAGTCGATACATGGAAAATCCTAGTAGAGAGCATTGGAATGCTGTAAAAAGGATTTTTAGATACATAAAGGGAACCTTGAATGTTGCATTATGTTATGGAGGATCAAACTTTATTATCAGTGGATACATTGATTCAGATTATGCTGGTGATCTTGATAAAAGCAAATCTACTACATGTTATGTGTTTAAACTTGCTGGTGAAATTGTAAGCTGGGTTTCAAAACTATAATCAGTTGTGGCCACATTAACAACAGAAGCAAAATATGTAGCAGCTACATAAGCCAGTAAAGAAACAGTATGGTTAAAAATGCTATTGGAGGAACTCGGGCATAAATAAGAGAAATTTTTTTGTATTGTGACAGTCAAAATGCTTTGCATTTTGCAATGAATCCAGCATTTCATTCGAAGACCAAACACACAAGGGTGCAGTACCACTTTATTCATGAGAAAGTGGAAGAAGGAACAGTAGATATGCAAAAAATTCATACTAAAGATAACCTAGCAGATTTCATGACAAAGGCAATCAATATTGACAAGTTTTTATGGTGTCGATCTTCTTACGGTCTGATAGAGACGTAAGCAACATGAAAATGAAAGAATAATGTGAAGATATGATTGATACTCAATCAAATCTTCAAATGGGAGATTGTTGAAGTCAAATATGGTGGCTAGTAGGCAGCCAAAAAAAAAGTGAATCCCACATCGAGAAAAATAGAAAAGGGAAAGGTTTTATATAGTTATAAATGTAGTCCTTTAGCCTTAGGTTGAATTATCCCATGCAATCCCAAACTTGCTTTCTTCTCTCTTGTATTATTTAACTTTTGTGTAAAATAATACTTAGTAGCATCTGAGGACATAGGCATAATTGGCCGAACCTCGTTAAATTCCTTTGTTCCTTATTATCTTTATTTTAACTGCTTTTATTATAGTTGTATTAATATATTGTGCTCATAAATTATACTTGTAGTTAAATTTTGTCTAAGGAGATTGGGTTTTAAGTGGGACTGCTGTGACCCCTCCAGTCTTTCCTGGGAATTAAACTCGTATGATTTTGTAGTACAATAATTTACTCTTCTATTCATTTTAGTTGCGATCTTGCTATATCTGGTGCTTATTTTTTGCAACACAATCTGCCTTCATCGGGTCTGATCTTCATATAGGAAAGACATAGCAGGACTAGCTATTGGGTCAGAGAGAGACTAGATCGGGGAATGGGCAACGTTGACTTTCTCTGAGCCTTCCCAAACTGCCATCTCCATAACTTATTTGCCCCCATATCAGACCATTCTTTACTAATTGTAGACCTCGATAAAAGATTTAACCAGTGGCAAAGGAAGAGGTTCCGATTTGAGAATAAATGGCTATTAGAACATGATGTAGTTGAAGTGGTAAAACAGAGTTGGCTCACTACGGGTGATAACGACGTTATGGTAAAGAAGGAGGCTTGTTGTTCCTCGTTGAACAAATGGGGTAAATTGCGAGATGGGATGGTGTATGAAAGGAAAAAGCATATTGAAAAGCTTTTCTTACAAAAGACAAAAAACGGTACTGCTCGTGATATAGACTACTTTAACAATCTAAAGGTATAGTATAATGGTATTTTAGAATAAGAAGAAATCAAATAGAGACAAAGGGCCAAGGTCTTTTGGTTGAAAAATGGGGACCGTACGTAATTCTAAGTTTTTCCACGCTCAAATTAATACCCGACGAAAGAAGAACCTTGTTACGGCTTTGAAAAATAATAGGGGTGAATGGGTGTATAATAGAGAAGAGCTCGGTGGGATGGTGCAGGGGTATTTTTTTGACTTGTTTAAAAGCAACGGTACAGACTATTCTTAGATCGATGAAATAGTGGACCGAATAGTCTCGAATGCTTAAAATGCAAATCTGGTGAAACCTTTCTCAGAATAAGAAATAAAAGAAGTAGTGTTCCAAATGCACTCAGACAAATTGCCAGACCCAGATGGTATAAACTCGGCTTTTTTCCAAAAATTCTGAAGTGTCATCGGCAAAGATGTAATAACAGGATGTCGACAATGGCTCTATGATGGTATTTTCCCTGAGTCCCTTACTAAAACTCTTTTAGTTTTAATTCCTAAATTTGATAAACCTGAATCTGTTAAGGACTTTAGGCCGATTGCGTTATATAATGTGCTATACAAAATAGTGTCTAAAATACTTACAAATAGGTTGAAGGATGTCCTGCCTAACATAATTTTTGAAGTTCAATCTGCTTTTGTATCGAGTAGATTAATCACAAAAAATGCGCTAGTTGCCTTTAAGTTGATTCATACCATGAAAAATCATAGGGTAGGCAGTCCGGGATTAGCAGCACTTAAAACCGACATCAGCAAGGCATATGATAGAGTCGAATGGATTTTCCTAGAATCTATATTGGGGGCCTTGGGTTTTTCTAGGTGTTGGGTAAATTGGATGATGATGTATGTAAAAAAAGTGAAATATTCTTTCCAATTTAACGGGATGAAAATTGGGCCTATTAGCCCAGGGAGAGGCCTTAGGTAGGGTGACCCCATATCCCCTACCTCTTTATCATTTGTGTGGAAGGCTTATCTTGTTTACTTCGGGATGTAGAGAGAAGGGGTTTCATCCAAGAAAGTAGAGTTAGCGTGAGGGGACCTTGAGTTTCCCACTTATTCTTTGCTAATGACTCTCTCTTCTTTTTTAAAGCCACTAAGGAGGAGAGCAGTATGATTAAGGAAATCCTTCAGAAGTATGAAAAAGCATATGGTCAGTTAGTTAATTTCCAAAAGTCGGGGATCTTTTTTAGCCCCAGTGTTTTCTCGACTGATAGGAATATGATCTCCGATATTTTGGGAGTACATGATCCCCTTAACCATGGGCACTATTTGGGTCTCCCCTCTTTTATAGGACGCAGTAAAAGAGCTATCTTTGGTTTTTTGAAAAGTAAAATGAGTCAGAGAATTTCAAACTGGAGTAACAAATTTCTCTCTAGAGCAGGAAATAAGGTATTATTAAAATCAGTAGCTTAGGTAATCCCTACTTATTGCATAAGTGTTTTTATGTTGCCTATCTCTATTTGTGAGGAACTTCAGAAGATGATAAACTCTTTCTGGTGGGGGTAAAAAGGGTATTGAGGAAAGGAACCTGTATTGGTTAACTTGGGAGAATATGTGTAGTGGCAAAGAAGCGGGTGGAATGGGTTTTTGAGACTTACACAGTTTTAACGTAGCTATGTTAGCTAAGCAAGGATGGCACCTTCTATCGACTAAGACTACTCTTGCATATCGTATTTTCAAAGCCAAATACTTTCCAAATGGGGGCTTTTTTCAGGCATAACTGGGATCTAATCCAAGCTTCACTTGGCAAAGTATTCTATAATCTAAAGTCACCCTTGACAACTGTGTGAGATGGAGCGTGGGAGATGGACAGTCGATTTTCTTCAAAAAGGATCCTTGGACTCCTAGAGATGGAAATTTTTTTGTGGGGAAGGGTACCGACTTCATTGAGGATGATGTTAGAGTTTGTACTTTTCTAAAAAACGAAGGAAAGGAGTAGGATGTTGATAGGATTGTGGAGTTGATGATGCCTATGAGAATTTGAGAATTTCGCTGCCTTACTTTAATAGAGGGGATAGACTGATATGGTACTATAACAAGCAGGGTTGTTATACGGTTAGAAGCGGGTATAAAATGGCTTATTGGTGCACGAAGGGTGCTAGGCCAACGTCAAATAACTTTTGGAAATATGTATGGAGTCTGAATATCCCACCTAAAGTATAAAACTTTTTATAGCGTGCTCTCCATAAAGCTTTATCAATTCGGGGTAGACTTGCCTAGAGGGGAATTGCTATCGATCTTGTCTGTTCACTTTGTGCACAACTAAAAGACATTTCTCATGTTCTCTTTGGTTGCCAATTTGCCAAAGACGTTTGGACTAGTTACGATTTACATGTTCAAGATGCTAATCTGCCTCTATAGGACATTTTATCTGATTTAACAAGCTCGATCAAAAAAAATAAATTTGAAGAAATGAGCATGATTTTGTGGCAGTTATGGAATGTTAGAAACGGGCTGGTATGGGAGAACATTTTGATGGCCCCTCATATGGTGATTTTGACTACCTTATCCTTCTTCAACGAGTGGAAGGTGGCAAAAGACACTCTGAATAATGTTTTTATGCCTTGGACTAAATCTACAGCGGTAGGAGTGGACGGGGATAGCAGGACGGGATTGGATTGGAGATGCAAGGTGGATGTAGCGGTCTTTAAAGACCATGATAGAAGCGATTATGGTGTAATCTTTTGGGATGATGCGGGTCACTTTCTCAAAGGTATTTCAGGTCATTGGCCAAGTTTATTGTCCCCCCAAGTGGCCAAATGCTTACCCCACCGCTCAACCCTCTCTTGGATCAAAACTTCTATGAATGGCAATGGCATGGTATTCACGGATGCCCAGAAACTTGCCTTGGCTATTAATAATCAATCAGAAGACTTCTCTGGATTCAGTTCTATTGTTGCTGACTGCCAAACTTTACTTTCCCAAAGGCCAGATATTAAGTTGGCTTGGATTAGCAGGTCCAACAACATTGATGCTCATCGTTTAGCTAGATTCTCATTTTCGTTTGAACCTTTTCATGTTTGGGATGGTCTCCCTCCTTGTGTGTGATTATCTCTTTCTTTATAAAGTTATAATTCACTTTAAAAAAAAGAATTATAACTTCTGTTATTGCTCTTGAATTTTCTATTTGATATTCTCTCAAACATCGATCCTCCCCAATTACAACAAATAGAATAACTTCTGTTTAGATTCTTCACTTTGTTTATTTGGGGTTCTTTTTTACAAGCTTCAAGTTTTTTGGTGTAATTTAAAATGACTCAACCCAAAGTGATCTAAAAATTTTGAAGTCGGTTGAAAATCCAAAATAATTCAAAAAGAGTCAATCCATTTGACCCATTTAATTTTTTAACTTTTTCTTTATTTTTAAATTTAGCCATGTTGTGTAACTAAATAGCATTATATTATAATTTTTAAATTTTTTCAATATAATTTATTTGATATTTAAAATTTATTAATTTAACTAATTTAAATTCCCATAGATCAACAAATAGAATAAAGCGTTTCCTTCAAATTCTTTAAAAATATTCCGTACCCATTTTTTAACTATTACTAACTCCGTTCTTTTTTATGTATCAGTTTTGAGTAAAATTCAAATTTTATTTATATATAACTTTTAAACTTTCAATATAATTTAATTTGTTTTTTCAACTTATTTTTCTTTTCTAATAAAATTAGAATCAATTAGATTTGATAATTTAGTTTTAATTACGTAATTTAATATTAAATTTAAGTTTATTTATTATTTTTTAATACTAATAAAAATAACAAAAATGACATAAAAAACGAGGAGAGTATAGATTTATCAGATTTTTTTTACTCAATACAGTAGAATCTAGCGCATTTTCCAATGGTTATTTCACGTAAAATATGCATTTTATTAGAGATAAATACATATTTGTGATTCATTGCTGGAATGGAGAAAATATAAACTTTAAAATGTTATTAACTTTATATACATCAAAACTTTTGTAGTTACAGCTAATTTATAACAAGAGTTCACTCCTTTATAATTATTCTGAGCAATATATTCTCTGGTTAATTTAAGAAGAAAAATTTTTCAAATAAATAATTAAAAAAATCATTAGGTGAAGTTCTTTTAAAATTGACTATCCAATTTTAACCATTTATTTTTCTTGGTTTTTATAAATTGTATTTTTGAATGGAATTTTTTTCTTTTAAAATGTCATTGTCCATTTAGTCATTTTATCGATTAATATTAAGATTCAGTTAGATCCAACCTAATAATTCAAAATAATTTGGTCCAATATTTTGAGATATCTTTACCATCACTACAAGAAAATTAGCAAATAACAACGAAAATTAGCAACCGAATATGTTGAATTTCCGTTGCTAATAAAAATTAGCAACGGAACATTCGGTTGCAAATTTGACGGTTGGTAAAAATAACAACGGAAAATAACGGAATTAGATTTTCCGTTGCTATTTTTAGCAACCGAAATCAATTTTCGTTGCTATATTTAGCAACCGAATAGAAATTTCGTTGCTATTTATAGCAACCGAAATCAATTATCCGTTGCTAAATTCGGTGAATATTTTAAAAAAATTTGCGACGGAATTTTCGTCGCTATTCCGTCACTAAATTATTATTGATTTTTTACACAAAATTACTTTTACTTTCGAAGTTAGAAAATCAATATTTATGCAGATATATCTGACAATTGAAACAAATTAAAGTACATGCTGTTCTTACATGCTAACTAGCAAAACACAGTGACGAACAGAATGGGCTCAATAATTAATGATAGATTCAGGTCGTGTACAAACTAGTTGTAGCAAATATACATCCAGTCATTAATATGGATATCAGACATTTAAAATAGTAATAGTAACAAAAGACTACAGCTTGTTTATGTTTCATTAACTGAAGCCTTTCACTTCATCGTACTCTTGTATTTTTTTGGGAGAGAGGGAAGAGAAAGTATATAATCTCAACTATGTTGAATCTGCACATCCAAAACCTCAAGAACAAAAATGAAATGACTTAATTCCTGAAGTAATGCACTCACAGTGGCAGTAGCATACGTTGGCCCCATTCCAGCTGACACCATTTGCTTTATGCAAGTCCCTTTATAATTGATCACTTGATCTATCCATACTTGGAATCTTTGATTTTATTTAGCCTCTGGAATCCATTTCTGCAGAGATGCAAGTAAAGACCATACATAAATTATTCTTCCTTAAATGCATGTTAGGATGGCAATACAACACATGTGCAGTCAACCACATTTTAGGGTATTCAAAATCAATTTTGGAGACACAATTAGACAAAGATCATAGCCATAGTGTGTATCTAAATGCTAAATCACACCAAACAACCAAAAGAATTAGATGTAATAACCTGAAAAATTGATTTCATTTCTGGTAGTGCATAAATCTATGTAACTATTTCAGATGGCAGAGCTCTACATCTGTGATAATGAACTGGCACTTGCAGACATGTATTCTTTTGTTTCACAAACACATGTTCATATCATTCAGATTTGGAAAACAATACATGTAAAGAAAGTCTAGGAGGAAGTAGACACTAAAATAGAAATTCATTAACTAAAGTTTAATTTGCAAGTCTCATTAGTCCAAATAAAAATTAAAATAGAAGATTCTGCCCTGGTATTTTATCAACAGCCCACTGCAAATCCTGAACACACACCCAAATCTTCTATTCAAAATCAATCAATTACAAAACGCAAAGATAAAGCTTGTTCAAATAACCTGCTTTGGATCCAATTCCAATTATCCTAGAAACGTGAACACAAGCCAGCACCTTTCATAAAGTAGCTACAAAATACCAATCAAATAGATGCTTAGCATAGATGAAACGATACCTTCTCATGAGCTCATGAGTTAGGTTGAAATTAATGTCCCTTTTCTCTCTAATAGTTTCAGGCTAAGATCATTTAATTTTTCCGAGTATAAAGTCATTATGTATAAGCTGATTGCATTCTTAATTGTCCCTACTACTGCTGTACTAAGGATGCGAATTTCAACTAGTTCTAAAATATAAATGTGGTCTAAAGTGCCTCCAGCAAATAATTTAATCACAGTAATTCAACAGACAAAAATATTACAACTTCAATCTCAATGAGCATATGAAGAATAAGGTTTGTCATTTGGCTAATTTACTCAATAAATCCTTCAATTTTATAGTTTGAAGTTATCAATTGAATTTATAACACTAAAATCAGTTCACGTTAGTTATTGTAACTAAAAAATCCGATTAATATATTTCTATTAGTTCTTTTTAGTTAACTGATAGCAATAATGATTTCCTTTAATTTCGCTAGCTGTCATAATTAAAACTCAGTTATTGGTAAAATGTTGATTGAAGGGCCTACCGTTTTTGCCCTTATGAGAGTGTAATAAGTAAAATGCTTACTGGCCTCTGTTTATGTCCGAAAAACTAAAAGAATCATTCTAGGTGCCTGGAAGAAATCAATAGAAACCGGTTAATCTAACTAATTGAAGTTAGATAATATTAGTATTACAAATTGAAATTTAGTGACTTCAATCTTATAAGCCATAAAGTTAAAGTTAGAGTACCTATTGCATAAATTATCCCCCAAAGTGTGATACTTGAATATTTTTTTAATATATTTGCTTTATTTTGCAATTTTGAGAGTTGTTAGAAATTAAAAAGAGTATGCTTTTCAATCATAAAATACCTTTAAATCCAAGTGTAATTTCAGTCATTTAGACAATTGAACATAAGTTTTAATATGATTTCAAAATTTTTTTTTTGAATTAATTGCTCATTTTATACAAACAAAAAAGTTAAATAAATGAAATAAATTGCCTATCATCCTTCCACTAGAATATGCATTATTTAGGAGTTGGCACTCAAAGAAGAAGATTTTTCACTCCTCTTGAATGAATTTTTTCCATCAAGTATAATATTTTTCTTAACTAAATGTGGTACCAATCCTCTATATTTTTCTTAATTTGGATCACGAATTTGTTTAAAAAATGAAATAAAAAATCTTGAAATACTGTTATTGACTAACACAATCATCTTCATCCTAATCGACTAACCTTATCCTGAGGAACATCAAACACAATGACTGTTCCATTATAAAAGATCGTCAAAGGAGCTATTTGAGGAAGATTCTCGAAAACAGGCCTAATAATCAAATTCAATTAATTACTCTCAATAACTGAAAAACACAAGAGAAAATTAGCAAACCATCACAAAAATAATGATAAAATCCATGTCAGTACCTAGGCAGAGGAGAATAAACAGGTAAAACAGGAAACGGAGTTGGATCCTCTTTAGGACTAGACAGCACAGAGAACGACTTCTTAGAATCGAAACGATGGCCGTGCTGCTGATTGGAAGAACCTGAGGCAATCACAGACTTGAGAATCTCAGGATTCATTTTTGAAATGGCTGCAAAAAAGAAACAAAAAATTGAAATCGCAATTATTTAACAGAAAACTCCAGAAACGAGAAAAACAGTAAGGAATTAACACAGAAAACTTCAGAAATAAGAAATGAAAAAATTGCAATGAGACTGTACAGAGATTGGGAGGAAAAACATAAAAATCATAATAACTTAACGAAATTGGAAGATATTGGAAAACCTCAAGGATTTAACAGGAAACATGACAACTAACAAAGGATAATGAAAAATCGGAAGGATTTAATATACAACTTAAAGAAATAAGAACAGCACTCATACATCAAACATAAGAAATAAGAAGCCCAAAAAAAATTAAGGAGATAATAGATCCAAAACTGAAGAAAAAGAATAAAACGAGATAAAAACGAAGAACAGCGAAAGACGAACCCAAAAAGCTTTTCTGGTGGCACAATTTTGGGAAAGTAGACTTGGCAGAGGTCTCTTTCTTCATGCCAAAGAAATCGAGCTTGACTGTGGCTTTGGACATCTTAGCGTTCTTGGAATTGAGAGTATTTTGAGGGTAATAACATCTATTTATTTTAGAAGTGTTAACACATAATAACATCAATCTAGAAAAGTTAGTCACACTATATATGATTAATGAGTTGCAGCAAGTCGAGATGTCTGCCGTTGACTTCCTTGCTGGAGAGAGAGACAGAGCAGCGGTGTGTGAGGGAGGAGCCATCGACTGCTTCTTTAGAGAGACAGAGAGAGGGAAGGCGGTGTGAGGGAAGAGATGAAAACCTAGGGTTTTCGCAATTTATAGTTCTAACAAAGATAAAATTACTTAAATGCCCCTAATTTAGCAACCGAAATAAATTTTCGTTGCTAAATAGCATAACTTTTGTTCAAAGTGAAATTTAGCAACGGAATAAAAATTTCGTTGCTAATTTAGCAACCGAATTTTCATTCCGTTGCTATTTTAGCAATCGAATATTAATTCCATTGCTAAATAGCAACGAAATTCATTTCGGTTGCTAAAATAGCAACGAAATACAAATTCCGTTGCTATTTTCCGTCCCAAATTTTATTCGCCATTTTTTGCCGCGTTAATTAGCAACGGAATTCAAATTCCGTTGCTAATTTTCGTTGCTAAATATTGGCGCCATAAATTTTCTCCATTTTTAGCAACGGAAGCTAACCAAATTTTTTTCGGTTGCTAATTTTATAAAATTCAACCAATTTTAGCAACGAAATTGTTTTTCCGTTGCTATTTTTCCGTTGCTATTTCAAGAATTTCTTGTAGTGCATGTCAAAACAAACAAATTATTCTAAAAATCTGCTCAATTCTTTCTGCAATTCGAAGTAAATTGATAGCAACCTAATTCGATTGCAATCCCATTCATCACTAATAATTCAACTCATTTTTGTCTTATCTGAATCGTTAATTATCTAGTTTGAGCTTTTCACCTTTTTGAATTTCAAATTTTTACCTACAAAATTTACAGATAGTTGTTCTCTTATATAATTATGATATTGTGTAATTAACATAAGTTTTGAGGCTTGAACTTTAGTGCAGGTTGACAATTGCTTCAAAATGAATTAAGTCATTATGAAGATTGATACTTTGCACATCTTTATTAGTTATCTTCAACTTTTAAGGTTATTAAGATAATTTTTTGATATTGAGATTTTTGAATTGATTAGAAAATATAAAGTTAACAATTAACCGTCGGTTTTTATAAAAAAAATTATAATTTTAAATTATTAGTTTGATTAACTTAAAATCAATTTTTTTTGTCAATCCTAATTGTAATGACATGGAAGATCAATTTAAAGGAATTTATTCTTTTATTGTTATTATTTTATTTGAACCGCAATTTTATGGAAGTGGAGACATGATACGATTTGGCAAGACAGTAAAAAGAGATGGCATACGATATGATTTTACTATTACAGTTTGATGTCCCTTCAAGTTTGTGGTTGGTGATGCTGATTAAATTAGTATTTTGTACGAGTATGAGTCACAGTTTTGTACCATACACGTGGTTTTGTTTCATGTTTAATCCACCCAAGAAAAAATGGGGCAATTTTCTTAATAATATTTTTTTAATAAATATTTACCAAAGTGGGGTGGATCAAAAAATAATTACGAAAGTGATATTTTTATTCGAAATCGCTGACAAGTGACGCAATTTCGTCAGCATATGGGGTCAAAACGGGGGGGACAAATTTTGCTGAAATCGTTGGAAGGGACAGTGGTTTCAGAGTCTGAAACCATTGTACCTTCCAACGATTTCAGTATAAAATTTTTCGTGCCTATCAAATATTAAATTAATAAAATTTTAATATAATATAATTTATTTTTTAATTTAATTTTTTAAATATATACAGAATTTCGTTTTTAATTTAATTTTAAGATACTAACACTGCCGAACAAGGACTGAGAAGCAAACAGAAAATTGATATGAACCTAACAAAATTTTTGAAGCCTAGTCATCGTACACCCAATTTTATACGTAATATCCCCAAGTAGAACCTTATTTTAGATGGCTAGTTGGCGATATTAGCTTATTAGATTTATGTGTAGTTTCATGCATTATTAGATGCATGTTACATCATCTTGTGACATTTACTTTGAATTATTGTCCTCAACGATCTCAAAAACATCAAAATTAATGTTTAAAATTTATCATGTGTGTGCGTGTGGCCATCACTTCATGAATTTAAAACGAAACCTAATTGAGCCAATAAAATAATAAGTCAGCAATATAAATAATTATATTTATAGTAAAATTTCAGAATATTCAAAACCTTCTATTTCAATGTGATGTGCTATGTCTATCTGTCTAATTATCCATCTCATCAATATTTGGATAGTGTGGCAATGGCATGACATCACTAAAATCTCCACTGTATAGGGATTGGTCTACGAAGCCATAACTACCTACTAGATTTGGTCCATTGAAGAGTTCATTGAAAAAATCATCGTGATCCATTGACTGACCTGTTGGGGCATATGGTGTGGACTCAAATTGAAATGGTGAGCCCGTTTGGTCATATGGAGTGGACTCAAACTGACATGAAGGGCCCATTTGGGCAATGACATCGTTTTGATGTTGATCTCCTGAAGATAAACTGATGTTGACATCAACATTTAATCCGGATGGCCCTGCCTCAAAGTCATTGCATCTAGATAGTCCAACTGCAGTGTCAAATAATTGTTGTTGACTTACTGAAGATAAACTGAACGAACTGGAAGGATCTTCAGGAAGATAAGGCCATTTCATTGGTTCAGGACCCTGGTGCACTCTAGCTGGAATATGAATAGACTCAAATGTAGATCGCCTTTCTCCCACTCCTCTCCTATTGCGTATAGATTGATGAAAATCCTAAAAAGGTTGAGCCATTGGGGGGATATGTGCAGTATCAGGAATTGGCTTTCTAGGATAGTTAGTAGACCTTCTGTCAAAGGCACCAACAGCCCTAATATGTCCTCAGATGCCAAACGGATAGCAACTTCAACATTGGAGGAAGAACCAATGTCGAAGTGCCTGATTTGTTCAGCGTAATCAACCTACATGCAAATAAACGAATTTGTTAAAACTTATCAATATTATTATTTATATATATAAATATTTATATTAAATCATACCGATGCACCGATAGAGTCACCTATCTAGGTCACCCACCGTCTTGTGCGTGATGCAAACCATTGCATATACTGTGACCTCGGATGTAAAGGTGCACGTAGAGGAGGATCCATTACAACGTGATTATGCCGATTATTCCACTCGTGAATAAAACATGAAAATCTATCTTCCCAATTCTGATCAGTATGGCCTCTTAAATCGTACGAATGCACTACATCATCATATTGTAGAGGGTCTGGAATCGGCTGGTCCATTCCGAATTGTCTTAGACATCGATCGGGGTAGTGCCACTTGATAATATTCCAACAGACTAGTGGTACAACTGATGTTCAAATTGCATTTTCATTACTACAAAATTGTGGCAACAAGTGCAGCACATTCCTGTAAGGCTCCCAAATCATCTGAACCAAAAATAATAATTTCATCATTGTATTAAAAAAATTGTATTATACTACGAAAATAGTATAGAAAAGGGAAATTATAATTAAACCTGGTCATCACGCTGTAAGTCCAAATCGAGAAGGTATTCAAAAATATTTTTACTGTTAGTTTTGCTTAGATCTAATTGGAATCGCCACCTGAAAATTTTCAAGTATCCACTGTCAATCAGCAAATTAAATGAACAATTTTAAATATAAAATAATTATATTTTACCTGTATCCATAAGGTATAGACTGATCAAGAACATGCTGATGGACAAATTCAGGCTGAATATGAGGCAACCTTTCCCAGGCCCACATTTGTAACAATTGTAGGTATCCACCAAGTGAATTGGCTATGGGTTTGGTTGCATGACATAACTCTCTGTACAACCATGCGAGGACAGCAGATCCCCAACTGTACTCACCTACAACCTGTAAATTTTCTAGCAATGGCAACCACATCAAATGTATGTAATTATTTGATTGTCCTGGACATAATAAGCCACCAATACACCTAAGAATCCATGCCCGAGCAAAACATTCTATATGATATTCATTTGCATCAGGTGGTAAAATATTAAAATGCCTCCCCAACCATGCCATTTTTACACTGTGTCCCCTTAATTCATTTTCTGGAGGAACCTGACCTAAAAGACGGCCACATTCATAAGCCCAATCGTGGTATAGATGTCCAGTTACAGAACGTCCATCGATGGGCAATCTGATCAATACAGCAATATTCTGCTGTGAGATTGTCGCTTCGCCAATCGAAAGATGAAATGTGTGCGTCTCTGGTCGCCACCTCTCAACCAGTGCAGTAACTAAATTATTATTCACATTCATCACACCTATTTGTGACACGCCATAAAATCCTGCTACTCGTAGGTATAGAATTATTTTGTCATCAATGTTTCTATAATGATTATTCACGCTAGCTCTGCGTGTTACCAACACATTATGTTATGCCTAAAAATAATTAAATAAGGTATGAGTATTATATAAATAATTATGTACCTATACAAAAGTTTATTACGATGAAATAAAAAAATTACATGTCCGTTCCAAATAACATCGGCTCAATGTTTGCCTCCAAGCGTTAGTACATCATTCACGATAGGTCCAGGATTAATATATTCTTAGTTTCTAAATTGATCCATCTCTTATTGCCCTATCTGTGATTTGGATAATAAATGTTATATGTACATTGTAAACATTTTTTTCATAAATAATTCTTAAAATCATATTAAAATAATAACCAAATAAAATTTTCACATTTAATAATAATAATTATTATTATTATTTTTATACTTAACCTAACATTACAAAATAACTATAATCATGTTTTCTCTAATTATCTACTTAATATTAATTATTTAATTATTTATAAATAATTACTATTTACAATTATCTATAATTATAATAATAATTATTATTTCATTAAATATAACATAACACATAATATAACATGCTTATTATGAAATACAAAATAAATCAAAGAAAAAATCACGTAAAAGATGAAAGATCATAAAATATGAAAGATGAAAGAAGAAAGAAAACTTACAAATTTCTTGAAGGAGCATGAGGAGCAAGGAGAAGAGAAGGCAGGAAGAGGACCACCAAATCCAGCCACTCCCTTAAAATATAGGGCATTTGCCCTAAAAAAAATTTCAAACTCACTCTCTCTCGGGTCCAATCGACAAGACAACACGGGGACCTTTTTTAGAAAAGTGGGAAAGCTCGTGAACCGGGAAGGGGAATCTGCAAAAGCTGAAACCGTTACAAGGTTCGGTGGTTTCAGACCTGAAACAGCTGAACCCTGCAGTGGTTTCAGCTTTAGCAGACCCCCCTCTCTCCTCTGCGGCTGCTGACACCTTTCGACAATCCCGCTCCACCTGTCAGCAATTTCAGGTAAGACCCCAATCCTATAAATTTTTTCTGAAACATCCTCTTTTGGTAATTATTTATTTAAATTACATTATTAAAAAAATTGTCCCAGAAAAAATGGCATTTGGGTAATTGTAATTAGTATTTTCATTTGATTCAATTTTTCTCTTTCAAGGAGCAAATGGAAGCATAAGCATGATATTAATTCCTGATGGGGATTTTTTTTTTCTTTTTGGCTATTATTAATTATATGTGGAGGGACCATATTTTTGCATGTGTAATAATCCAAAGCATGATTGTGGAGAAAAGCCAATTTTGAAACTTAATACATGTGGTCCACTCTCATCTCCTTTTAAACCAGCTTGCCCTACCCCAGTGGAATGTGTATATATCAATATCAAAATTATAATTGATTTATCACAATGAATTAGTATTGTAAAATGGAAACAAGTTCAATAAATATAGAAGAATTGGAGCAGCTCATGTATTGTACTTCACATTTCCTCATTGTTGCCGGACTATCATTGTCACGACCTCGCTTGGTACTGTTTATTTAAGCAAAATCAACCTCGAATATGCCCAGTTTTGTCAACGAAAAATTTTGCCAGTCATTCCTGATTAATTGTTGAAACTAGAAAATTGCATATATAAATCTTTCTGAAAAAAGAAAGGAGTGTATATACAAAAGCTAAAATGTTTATTTTATTAGTCATGATAATTGCAGAGAGGATTAAGAAGTAAAAAGGGCAAACTATATTAGGTAGAGAGAATTAATGAAGTTTATTTGGGATGTAAAGAGAAAGGAGGAGTTGATGAAGCAAAGGCTGTCCTCTTAACAAATCTGCCTTTCATGCGAGGCCTTTTCTCAGCATTCAATTTCCTGACTTCGTATCTGATTTTCTTAGAGAATAACCTCGTCCTTCTCTTCTCTCTGTACCTCGATACTCGTGCTTCTCTTCCTCCCCCGATTACACCATACGGTCCTCTTCCTCCTCCATATACTTGCTGTACTTCACCTCCCCAATTTCCCTGTAAACAAATCAACATTTAGACTTCGAAAATCGGACCATTTTAATGAAAAAGATAAGCAAAAATATACATACCATCCAGTCAGGCCAGCATTCGTCGGGGTCAATATCCGGGCGATGGCCGGTTGTCCACGGAGAACCTTGGCTTGCCCAAGCTGATATTATCGCTTCATAATCTAAACTCAATAGTATCTTTCTCTTCTTCTTATTCTTATTTTTCTTGTTCTGTTCAACTTCTTCGTTTTTCTGTAATACTGTTCTTTAACTCTCTCTCTCCGCCAATTCCTGGCTTCTCATCTTCCTCTCCGCAGGTTGCAGAATCGTAGTCGAAGTTGAGCTCGAAAGGAGGTTCTTTTCCCATATCAATCTCAGTATCGGCATGACATTCTCTTAGAGCTTTATCGTCATTCTCAACTTCATCATCTTCTTCTTCTTCTCCCCTTTCTTCATCTTCAATCTTCACCGAATGCAATTGCTCTTCTTTACAATCCGCAAGTCCAAGCTCTTCCATTCTGAAAGATTCATTTTCAAGACCCCTACCCAGCAAGTTCTCAACATCAGTGGCAAAGTCTGCAAGATCCATATCAGATGGAAGAAACCTGTGTAGACTCTCAACATCTTGCCTTCGATCCCAAACTAAGCAATCCTTCGATTCGATTCCATTAACATCAGCACCTGTATTTTGAGTTTCTGCTTCATTGGACACAGTTGTTGAAGCGCATAATTCAGCTACAAAAGGATCAAAAATAGGAACCCTGTAAAGAAGCTGCTCCTCTTCGTTTTCTTCATGAGATATCTCATCAGAACCCAATTCAGGCACAAAAGGAACTGTCTGGTTCTTCGATTTCTCTTCAGTTTTGAATTGAGAAACAGGCTTGGCATGTCTTGGTGTTCTTGCTTTCCGAGTAAAACCTCGGTGCCAAGACGGCATAGATGTTGTCTTTGGACAAATGTCCAAAGGTTTAAGAGATGAAGTCTTTAATCGAACCCTTTCGTGTCTACGAGCTAATGGATTGGCGGAATGCACCGATGAATCACAGGATTGGCATAGAAAAGCATCATCAGCAGCACAATACCATCTAGCTCGTTTCTTTATACAACTATCACAGGCTCTAGCTGTTTTCCCACCCAATGCGTTGGCCACATTTTTGTTTGAAATCATACTGTTCCTTTAAAACTGTAATTCAACAGACAAAATTAGAAAACAAAAGAGCAAGTGAAACTGAATAATCAAACCAAAAGGAAGTTGAAGAGTTTTGCAGAAATCATTTGACAAGTGAACTGAAGTGAGGAAGAGAAAATTGTATATAGAGAGTTTGACCCCACGGTCCGCGCTTTTAGCTTTGTAAGTACTTTTCTTTCCATAGAGAAAAAAGGCATTGCGGTTTAGGGACCACAAGGACGCCTTATCTGTAATTTAATTGGTTGGGTTTGTGAGGTGATCTTAATCTAAGGTTTCTTATTGGTTGGGTCTCAAATCAAAGGGATTTCTAGTAGGGCCACGGGTGTAGTGCCAAAGGATATGCATGGGCTATGGGCGATGGGTCTATGCTCTCTCCGGGGTCCAAAATTTGAGTAGGACCCTTTTGTTGCACTTGCCAATGTCTTCCTCTACCCCATTTCAGCTTTTTCAAGTTTGCGACTTTTGTTGGCGGTCCCCTTTATCCATCTCTCTCTCAATATTCACACACAATTTCAATAATTTCAGTCTAATTAACTTAAATTTTAAATGAAATGTCATTTACACACTTTAGTCTTTCTTCTAAATTTTCATTGACATTTTAATGTATAAATTTTATTATTTTTAAACGTATTTTACTTATATGACCAAAAGATCAAGGGGTAGAATATGAAAAAAAGAGAAAGGATTAAGGATAATGGGCAATGGATAAGGATGATGTGAAGGCCTCATCACTGCCTTCAAAATCAAAGCATAAATAAGAAAATTTATGGGAGGATAACACATATTCCTTGCCATGAAAATGACTTTTCCTCTCTTCCAATTTACGTGTCCATTTAATATCTTATAATGAAATTTTTAAGACTCTGAGATGTGTGTTTGATTGGGTTTTATAAATAAAAAAAAATACAAAATTAAAAATTCCTGATAAATTAATTTTCCTAACATTTTAATTCAGCATTTATTTGGAAAAACACATCTCAGAGTGCTTGTCTTCTAACTTTTTTTTTTCATTAGGTCTTTTTGAAAATTAGACATTGAATTTCTATATTTTTTTATCTCTCATATTATGTTCGATATAAATTGAATTAACATAATTGAAATATACAATCTCTCAATTTTGCATGAAATCGGATTAAAATAATTGTAAAACTATCTAAGACATAAAATAAATAAATAAATAAACCAATTTATCACTTTTCGCATATTCGAAATAATTGTAAATTTTTCAATTTTTTTTTATATTTTTATAAATTCTATAATTATTTTAAATTAATATCATGCAAGTGACAGGGGAATATACCTCTTGATGACTCATCTGTGATGAGTCAGAAATACTAACTGTTGAAAATGAGGACTCAACTCAGGCCTGATTGGTCAATTTACGGAAGCCTGCTTTGTAAATAATACTCACTCCATTTTATTTAATTTGACAATTTTGAAGGAAACTTAATGCTTGGGGATTGAATTGATATCACCTAGAATTAAAACGAAAGCTTAGCTTTATAAGATTATAAGATCATAAAGCTAGCTTTTTATGTTTAATATTAGAAATAATATTTCTGATTTATCAATTATAATAATTACAAAATATTGCTTATACGCAAAAATTAAGAATTTAAAATGATGTTAATGTAAGTGAAAATTAAAGATTTCTATAAAATATCATATATTTAATTGTAGAGGTGAGGAAAAAATCAAAATTTTGGTTTTAAAAATAAAAATCAGCGGTGATTAACGGTTAACTAATCTATATATATTTTATATATTATATTTTAAATTTTACACTTAAATTTTTTAGTATTTTTATAATTTATAAATATTATAATATATAACTTTTTAAAATATTATTATAGTACATATTTTTAATAAATAGACATTGAAACTATATTTTTATTACTATTATTTATTCATTATATGTGCATAATTAGCACTATATTGTTAGTTTTATATTAAATATATTTAATTTTTATAATTAATTATGAAAATTTTGTTTTTCTTTTAATTCTTTTAATGAATATTACATTTAATTTGTATTTTTTTCATTTCTAAAGCATATTTAACTATTAAAAATAATATTACAAATTGTATAATTTGTTAAATTTACATGTTAAAATTTTTTAATGGTTAGCCAATAAACTAATACGAAAAAATTGATTAAAAATCAAAATCGATATATAGCGGTTTACCAAAATTAATGTATTAGTTAATAAAATTGTTAATGGACCAACTATTCATCTCTATTTAATTGTACATATATTTTGCCAAGGGAGCTGAGGGGGCCTTTCTCCCCAACTTAAAAAATTACTCAATATTTACTAGAGATGAGCATGGACCGGTTAACCAGTCCATTAACAATTTTCTTAAACCAGTCAATTACCATCGGTTAACCGCTATATCGGTTTTGATTTTTAACTCGATTTATCGGATCGATTTATCGATTAACCACTAAAAAATTTTAATATATAAATTTATTAAATTATACAATTTATAATATTATTTTTAATAGTTAAAAATACTTTAAAAATGAAAAAATACTAATTAAATACAATATCCATTAAAATAATCAAAATAAAAATAAAATTTTCATAATTAATTATAAAAATTAAAAATATTCAATATAAAACTAACAACAGAACGCTAATTATACACATAATTTTAATATTTATTTACTAAAAATATATATTTTACAAAATTATATATCATAATATTTATAAATTATACAAAAATTGAAAAATATAAGTGTAAAATTTAAAATATAATTCATAAAATATATAAATATTCGGTTTCGATTTTGAATCAGTTAATTGTCGGTTTTTAAAGTAAAAATCATAAACCTAAAATTTCGATTCGGTTAACTTAAAAATCTGTTCGATTTCGGATCAATTTTTCGGTTAACCATGCTCATCCATTATTTACTTATGTGAAGTACAAGAATTTCAATTAAGACTAAATTCTTTTAGCCTCCAAGCCCCATATACATTTAAAAAAAAAGGCTTTGCAAAAATTAAAATTACTCTTCTATTTTGACTAAAAGACTCAAAATTTCATTTAATTAATTCAAAAATTTAGTAAATATTTTAACAAATAAATTTTTATTTTTACAAGATAAAATCTAATGAATGACTACTATTTAAAGACAAATACATCAATGATTATTAGAATAAAAGGAATTAATCAATTTTACTTATTTCAAATTTATATGCTATTACTTATTTTCTTAAATTGAAAAAAATAATAATTTGGCCTGTAAACTTATGGCTTCATTCAATTTATCCAATAATCAACTTTTGAACTAAATTATGGAAACGATATATAAATACATCATAAATTATCAAAATTAAAAACCTCAATCAATATCACTCGATTTCTAATTTCTATATTATTATCTATCTCATATGATTAATTTGTAAATTAAATTTTTGTGGACAACCAATCTACTTAAAAATTAAATTTTGGACTAACTTGACATGTTATTTTCATTGCTGTCAGTTTCCCCCATTTCATCCAAAATAAATTTTTTTTCTTACTATAATTTTTTGGTTTCACCCCTACTTTTTATCTTATTATAATTTACGTTGGGCTAGAAATTATATTTTCGTATTTATGTTTAATTAATCATTTTTATGTGGTATGCATTTGTTATGATTCAAGATGAGGATCAAATGGCAAAAGCAAAGAAGGTTGTTCAAGGAGATAAAGAAGCAGATAAAGAATTTGTTGCAGAAATGACACACCAGGTGTTTGATTAAATGCAAATGGAAAATCTGAGCTGGAATAAGTTAGTTAAATGTTAGTTAGCTAACTGTTAAGAGATTTTTTATCAATTAAAATTTGCAATTTCCGTTTTGTAAGCATGTTTTCTATTTTGGCTATATTAGTAGCAGCAAAAGTTTGTTATTCCATTTTGTATTTTGCCTGAAGAGAGATAATATTCATATATAAACTTTGTTAAGAGATACGTATGACAGCCATGAAATGAATACAAAAATTTTTCTTTCTAAAATTCTCTTCTTCTTTCTCAGTTTTGTTCTCTCCCCTCTTTTCTTCTAATTTTTTTTTTTTTTTGCTGCAACTCTGAGTTGTAACAATAGGTATTAGAGCCTATCATTCCTGGAGTGATTTTAGATCTTTATGTCCTCTATTGATTCACAAGAGCTTATCCAAACTTATAAGCTGGCGCCAAACAAGAACAAGAACACTGGTAATATGGCAGAGGGAGTTAGCAATCAGGAGATTGCAGAACAAGTGAAGCAGCTGGATATAAAGATGAGTGAAATAGAGTCTCGATTTTCAAAATGATAGAACGGGTTCTAGAAGCAATCTCAACTATTGGAAAAGGAAAAGATCCAGTACCTGTGATTCCTATTCCAGATGCTGTCTCCACCCCAGAAAAAGGATATTTTGGCTACTCCCAAATCTTGGGAAAAGGGCTAGGTGAGTAATGATAAGAGCAAATTTAACTTTTTTCCATTGAAAATTCTAAAAATAGAGTTTCTAGCATTTGATGAAGAAAATCCAAGGAATTTTTGTGAGAAAATGTCATAAGTATTTCAAGTTTTATAAGATTCCAAAAGAGCAGAAGGTAGAAATGGTAATATTCTCTTTAAAGAAAAGGCTAATAATAGTTTCAAGGGTGGCTAGCGCATCAACATGTGATCAAATGGGAAAAATTCATTGAAGACCCTTGTGTGAGGTTAAGGGAGAAAACTTCAGCTGATGTGATTGAAGAATTTAACAAGTTTATTCAATCTAAATCTATAGCAGTTTATCAGGAGAAGTTTGAAAAACTGAAGGCCCTGATTCAGAAAAATAATCCTGGGTTGAGTGAATTATATTTCATCTCTAGTTTCATAGGTGGGTTAAATGATAAGTTAAGACCTATGATTAAAATGTTCAAATCTCAAACCTTAAACCAAGCCTATGAGCAGGCTAAATTACAAGAACAATCTTTTAATGCCATTATGAGGAAACAAAAGTTGTACTCCAAACCTGCATTTCCTACAAGATCTAATTTAGGAGGTTATTTGACTCTGTCGAAGTTTTGTCCTCTTCCTGCAAAAGGAATGGATAAGGGTGAACCAATAGTTGCTTCTGTTAATCATGATAAGTTGAGCTTGTTTGAGCAGAGAAAAGTAGCGGGCCTTTGTTTTAAATGTGGGGATAGGTTCTCTCTAGGGCATCAATGCAAGAATAAGCAGTTATTGGCTATGACTGCTGAAACAAAGAAGACATTAGAGGAAGATACATATCTAGAACAAAAAGGAGAGCTTTCCATGATAGCTTTAACTGAAGTTACCACTCTAAACACCTTAAAGATTAAGGAAAAGGTTGGGGATCACTCAATCATTATGTTGATTGACAATGGGAGTACCCACAGTTTCTTAGTATAATGGCTTCAACACCGAATTAGCCGTGAATGGTATTTTCCAACAGCAAACAGTGCTTTCGGGACTAAAAAGTACATCCGGAGGAAAAAAGATTTTATTTGACCATCAGAGAATATTGGTCACAGTGAGTCCGAGATTGAAATTTGAAGTGAAATCGAAGTCAAATAGGCCTCCAAAAGTCAAAAATACAAAAAACGAAGTGGTTCGGGATTTAGGTTAACTAGATTGACCAAACTTTGACCGAGCCTTTAAAAATAGCAAACGAGTTCTAAAAATTGATAGAAATTTCAGTTGTGCCTAAAATGATGTGTAAAATATTTTGGCTATAAAAATTGAATTTTTCGATAACACCGGTAATTATCGAATCAGACCAATTTGATTGAATAGGATCGAAAATGGACTCCGATTGGGCTGAAATTTTGTGTACAGCCTATTTTTTATATGATAAAAATGATAAAATTGAAATTAAAGTAATTTGGTGTTAGAAAGTGAGAGAATTGTAGGAAAATGGTATTATGGGCTTAAATCGAATTTTAGGCCTTAAGTGAGTGGGCCTTGGTTGAACCAAAGCCTAACCCACTTAGCCACTTTATTAGCCAGTTGGAAGAGGATCCTTGGGCAGTTGACTTCAGCTCCTCATCCCTTCTTCTTCTTCTTCTCTCTTGGCCGAACCACCATTGTTGGGGTTCTCTCAAATTTTCTTCAAATCTCTCCCACTTTCTCTCTAAATCCAAGCATCCTAGGTGGTATTTGATTCCTCTAGAAGGTTAATTGAGCTTCAATCCCATTAGAGGAAGATACCCAAGAGAAATCAAGTGAAAAAGCTTCAGGTGTCAAATTGAGGTAAGAGAAAACCAAGGTTTTAAATTTGTTTTAAGGTGCCTACAAGTATTTTTAGGTGCCTAAAGTTCATTTATGAAGTCAATTTGAGCTTTTGGGATCAATAAAGTAGAGTTTCTTATGTTAAAGAACTTAACCCTTTGTAAATTCTCAAGGTGATGGGCAATCTTTCAAGGCCAAAGGCAAGAAAAAGGAAGTTTAGGAAGAGTTTAGCAAGTGAAGAAAGTTAGTGACTAATTAATCCTTCTATTTCCTTGATTTAGCATAAGTTCCCTTTATGTAACTTAGGGAAAACTATGAAAAATGCATGTATAATTGAAATTGACCTTAAATTAATGAATTAGGACCTTGAATATAGCTATTAGAATGCTTAATTTGATTTAAAAGAATTTGAAGAATGAAGAACTTATGTGGCCGAATTGTTCCCTATTAAAAATCAAAGTATATTTTGTGTATTCTAGATGATTTATGCCATAAAATGAACTTAGAACTAAAGAATTGTTTCCATGAATTTTTATAAAATTTATGAAAATTATTTGAGTATTTTTGAGAAAAATATTAGATTATGTATATAGTGTATTTGTTGAATTATGATAAAATAATTCATTAATTAAGTGAGAAATTGTGAATTATGATTAAATAATTCACAAATTGTGCAAAAGCATTGGAAATGTTGTCTGACTGATTTGCTGGAATGAGAAAGTTACTAAAATTGTCAAAAATCTGAAAAGCGAAATAAGAAATAAATGAATTTTACGTTTAGTAGTGGTCAGACGATCAAAATTTAGCTCAGAAAATGATTGGCTAGCCATAGGGACACATATACTGCGATGCAAGTCATGATGACTTGTTTTTCTATGGTAGGATCGTATGATCTTCTATAGTATTTGATCTTTTCTGTGAGAAATAGTCTCTTAGAATCATTTCTCAGTTTGTATCATGGTCCTGTAGGGTCCACATTTCGTATATCCGGTCTGATGATTTTTGCCGAGATTGTATTAGAAGCATAAATGTAAAAATGAGTTTAAAATGCAAAAAGATAAGTGAAAATGAAGTTTAAAGTGTAAAAAGACTTAATTGAAGTGAAATGAAAAGTTTAGGGACCAAACGGTAATTTTTTTAAATATTAAAGTTAATAAGTAAAAATGTTAAAGAAATGAATAAAAATGATAAAATAGTAATTTTGTGAATAAATAGCCCAAAAATGAACTTTTATAAATTTGGAGGACCAAAATGTAATTTTGCATGAAAATGACAGAATAAAGGTTAATTGGTAATTTGTAGGCCAATTAATAAATTAGAAATGAAAAATAAGTAACTAATGACAATTTTGTAATTAAATGAAGAAATAGGATATTAATGGTGTTTTAATGGAAACTTAATGAATTTTTGCATACTTAATATATTTATACTTGTTTGGGAAATACCTTGATTTTTAGTCACCACTGAGTATATTTAATGTCCACCACGTAATTGTTGCTGCGTGTAGGTTCTGAAGGTGAGGAGAAGCATTAGTACATCAAGAAGCTAATTTTGCAAGGAAAAGAGTTAATTAAGAATAATTTTGTATTGGCATGTAAAAGTATATATGTATCTTGTAAATATGTATTTGGCAGGAAGTGAATTTTTGTATAGATATTATAAGATGGATGGAATATATGTAAATATTGCTTACAAATTATTGTGCCCCTAAGGAATGTGGCTTGTCTATTTTTCAAGTTGGTTAGACAAATTTTTAAAACGTTATATTGTCAAAGTTTTAATTGGTGAATAGTATATCGGACAGTTATAGGTCAATTGGCAAGTTTGATTTGTTATTATTATTATTGACATAAAAAAATTGGAAGTTAAAGAATTTGTTTGGTTGAGAAAAAAAAAATTCCGTCTAATCGTCTTAGTTAACAGTCAAAGTTTGGTATGGGTGTTACACTTAGATCCTTCAGTATATAGCTGCTAAGGTTCAAGCCCCAGTTTCTAAGGCCAACCCACTGTTAGTGACAATAGCTAATGGGTAGAAGGTCATTACTAGAGCCAAATGTTTGCAGTTCCAGTAGACTACGTAAGGGCACCAGTTTCAATTTAACATCAGATTGTCGGAGCTTGGGGTTTATGATTGGATAAGGTTATATAACCTATTATTATTTGATTTTATCAAAATGCAACTTACTTTTCATAAGGAGGGAAGCACGGTGGAGTTGAATGGAATTATTAAAGAGATCATTGAAACTTATGATTGGCAGGAGTTTGAAACAGATGTTTAAAAAAGGATGCAGGGTTCTTTTAGCTCATTTATTCTTTGTGGTAGCCTCAGAAATTAAAGATGAATTTACTGCAAGAATAGCAGAAGACAACAATGGCTCTACTGCAACTTACCCTCCCAAATTGCAACATTTATTGGATCAGTTCCAACAATTTTTTCACTTCCCCAATTATCTGCCACCGGCTAGAGAATATGATCATGCAATTAATTTGCTACTAGGAGCTAAGCCAGTTAACCTCAGGCCTTATAGGGATAATCATTTCCAGAAGGCTGAAATAGAAAAGCAAGTAATTGAAATGCTGCAGTCTTCTATCATACAGGTAAGTCACAATCCCTTTGCTTCACCTGTCATTTTGGTTAAAAAGAAAGATGGTACTTGGCGTATGTGCATCAATTATATACAACTTAATGAAGTGACTGTCAAGGATAAATTTCCTGTTCCTATAATTGATGATCTTTTGGATGAGTTACATGGGGCAAAATACTTCTCTAAGATAGATTTAAAGTCTGGTTATTACCAAATACGGATGCGAACTAAAGATATTCCTAAAACTACATTTAGGACACGTCATGGCCATTTTGAATTTAGGGTCATGCCTTTTGGCCTTACAAATACTCCTGCAACATTCCAAGCTTTAATGAATCACATTTTTAGTCCTTATCTTAGAAAATTCATCCTGGTATTCTTTGATGACATACTTATTTACAACAAATCTTGGAATGATCACTTACAACATTTACAAGTGGTGTTTCGATTTGTTGTTACAACATTAACTTTATGCAAAAATGTCGAAGTGCACTTTTGGACAGCGACATGTTGATTATTTGGGTCAAATAATTTCTGAACAGGGGGTTTCTACTGATCTTAAAAAGATTGAAGCGATGGTGGGATGGCCTAAACCTAAAACCTTGAAGAGTTTGAGAGGTTTCTTAGGTTTGACTGGCTGTTATAGGAAATTCATTTATCAATATGGTGTCATTGCTAAACCTTTAACTGAATTATTAAAGAAAGATGTTTTTCATTGGAATCTTAAAGCTGATAAAGCCTTTGAAAAACTTAAGAAGGCTATGGTATCTATCCTTGTATGAGCTCTTCCAGATTTTTCTAGGCCTTTTTTTTTCTTGAAACTAATGCATGCACCAAGGGAATTTCAGTCGTCTTCATGCAGCAAGGTTGCCTTATTGCTTTTTTCAGTCAAGCTTTGGGGAAGAATAATCAAGGTTTATCCATTTATGAGAAAGAATTGCTAGCTATCATCCAAGCTGTAAAAAGATGAAAGCATTATATCGACCACTCTGAGTTCTTAATTAGGACTGACCATAAATCAATCAAGCATTTACTTTCTCAACGACTTTATAACTACATACAGCAGCGGGGTGTTACTAAGCTTTTGGGATTGCGACATCAGATTTGTTATAGGAAGGAAATTGAAGATAGAGTGGCTGATGCTCTATCTAAAAGGATATTGAAGACGGGGTTTGTTATGTAACTACAGTTTCAGTTCTTCCTTTATAGATTTAGGAGGTACTTTCTAGCTAGGGTAGAAAATCTTCTAACAGCTAATTGCATCTTTGTTGGTGGATCCCAATGCCAAGGCCAACGTTTCTCTTAAAAATGGCATTTTGTTCTATAAAGACAATTTATATTGGTAACAGTGAACAACTCAGAAACAACTTACTATTTTCTGCCCACAACTCAGCCTTGGGAGGTCATTCAGGCATTACAGCTGCTTATAGGAGGTTGTCTCAATTCTTTTATTGGCCGAACATGCAGAAGCAGGTGTATGAGCGGGTTTCTCATTGTGAGGTGTGTCAAAAGTGCAATATTGAGAATGTTTCTTATCTTGGTCTCCTTCAACCCTTGCCCATACCTCAGACAACTTGGTCCAACATTTCCATGGACTTCATTGAACACCTTCCTAAGTCTGATAAGAAAGACATGATCCTTATAGGGTTAGATCGACTAACCAAGTACAGCCACTTCCTACCTTTACAACACCCTTTTACTACTAGCAAAGTGGCTCAGTTATTTCTGGATCACATTTACAAGCTCCATGGTTTGCCTGAAATCGTTGTTTCTGATGGAGATGAGGTCTTCACTACCTTGTTTTGGTAGGAGCTTTTCAAGATCTTTCAGACTAAACTTCACTTTTCCATTGCTTATCACCCTCAATCTGACGGGCAAACAAAAAGGGTGAATAGATGTTTGGAGAATTATTTGCGGTGCATGTGTTTTCATAAACCCTTATCTTGATTGAAATGATCGAGTTTAGCGGAATGGTGGTATAATAGCACTTTTTATAACAACTTGCAAATGTCTCCCTTCCAAGCTCTTTATGGGTATAAGCCACCTAACTTCCAGTTTTTGCCTCACATTGAATCATCTATTGCAAACTTGGAATTATTTTTAGAAGAAAGGCAACAAATGGCTTCATTACTCCGAGATCAGTTAGCTAAAGCCCAAAGCAGAATGAAGCAATTAGCAGATAAAAATAGATCCGATAAGGAATTTGAAGTAGGAGACCTTGTCTATTTAAAACTTCAACCATATAGGCAAAGCTCTATTGCTATCAGGAAATGTCTCAAACTCTCTACTAAGTATTATATGCCTTTTGAAGTTCTTCAGAAGGTGGGATCTATTGCTTATAAATCGAAGTTGCCACCTCATTCACGATGTGTGTCATGTTTCTCTGTTGAAAAGGCTATGGGTTTTGCAACTGTTATTGCTGATGTCTTAATTTGTACCTCTGTTGGTGTTATTAAGGTTGAACCTTTGGCAATTTTGAAGACCAGAACTATTTTGAGGAAGAAACAATCAGTCCTTCAAGTATTAGTGCAGTGGACCAACCTCCATCCTGATAAGAATACTTGGGAAGATCTTACTTTTCTCTCCTCTCAATTTCCTTATCTTCACCTTGAGGACAAGGTAAAATCTAAAGGGGAGGGTATTATTATGATTCAAGATGAGGATCAAGTGGCAAAAGTAGAGAAGGTTGTTCAAGGAGATAAAGAAGTAGATGAGGAATCTGTTGCAGAAATGGCACACCAGGTGTTTTATTATATGCAAATGGGAAATCTGAGCTGGAATAAGTTGGTTGAATGTTAGTTAGCCAACTGTTTAAGCGATTTTCTATCAGTTACAATTTGCAATTTCCATTTTGTATGCATTTTTTCTGTATTGGCTGTATTAGTTAGGAGCAAAAGTTTGTTATTCCATTTTGTCATTTTGTGTGAAGAGAGAGAATATTTGTATATAAACTTTGTTAAGAGATACGTATGACAGCCATGAAATGAATACTGAGTTTTTTTCTCTCTAAAATTCTCTTATTCTTCCTCAGTATTGTTTTCTTTCTTCTCTCTTTCTTCTAATCTCTCCGGTTATAATATTTTTTTTTTTGCTGCAACTCTGAGTTGTAACAGCATTGTAATAAATATAAAATCAATATACACATAATATAAACAATATAACATGAATATTATTCATAGCCATTTAAATTGGAGTTAAATTTTCACTTGCTAACACATTGAGGCCTTATAATAGGAGTATTTCTTATTCTCTTTTTTGTTGTTTGAATTTTGCATTTATTGACTGTATGATGATGATTTTCAATTATACGTTATTATTTTTCCTTACAATTAAGATAATAGCATTGGGACCAAACAAAAATTTTGCGGTCTACAAAGAATAAGGATCAAAAGCCCTTCTTCGGAAACCATGACCATCAAGGAAAGGCTAAAGCAGTTCCTCTAGGCCCGTGTATTTTAAATTGCATAAGGCCTTAATCCTATTTTACTTTGTTTTTGTTCTTTTATTATTTTCTGTTTGACATATTATTTAACGAGAAATTGTAATCTGAAATGGACGCATGAGTAAATCAATCACACTTTGTCCATAATAGCATTTTTTTTTTTTTGGATAGAGAGAAAGCGAGAGTAGGAGACTCGAATTTAAGATCTCACAGTATATATTGAAACTAATTGCGTCTTATGTTCGGTTTTGATCCATCAATTGTTTCATTAACATCATCTAGGAAGACAATTTTAACGGCTTTCAAAAACTTTATTTTTTCTTGAATTAATGAGTTAGCTCCAGCTTGGAATAGGAATGGAAGAAATAGAAGTAGGAGTACGCTTCTTTTTTGGTCCAACAGCGAAATTCATTAAGCAGAGACAGGTCCCATAACACTCATTCTGACTAGATTACATTTGGATGTGTATGAATATAAAATAAAGAAATGGCATAAATAATTTTCATAAGATGAATTAGGAAATGCAAAATCCCTTATCCCTGTGGTCAAGGATTGAATTTGAAGGGAAAGGGTTGGACATTTATAACCAATTTTGCGAACCACCTATCTAATCACAAATGAGAACTAATAAAAAAGAAGAGAAACATTCCATCTACTCCTGTCCATTCCAACAACTACCTTAATCTCTTTCTTTTAAAACCTTTGAAATAGCTCGAATTGTACAAGGGGTAGTCCGACAGCAGCCTCCAATAAGGCTAGCTCCTACCTCATGCCATCGAGTCGCATACAACTCGAACTTGTCATCATTGAAACAAGTTGATGGCTGTCGATCAAGAAGATTACAGTACAGGACAATTTACAGAATTTCGTCACTCTCTCTATACAAACAGAAGTAATATGAAAATAATAATACAAAATGGAAGAAATAAAAAAACTCACCAGCCATCTTTTAGCTCTGCCATCCCATATCTCACCACTGTTAGGATATACAACTACTAACTTCCCAGTTAACTGCAGACAAAATTTTCTGGAGAATTAGTAGATAATAAAGAGTAACAGAAATAGATTGACATTTCTGAGCTAGCATTTAGTTGATTATTTTGGGTTTTAAAGCTCACCTTCTTAAATTTGCATATGAGATTCTCAATAAAATGGGGAGGTGCACAATTAATTCCAACTGCATTCACTTTGTTGCTCTTATTTATAACATCAAGGCACTCCTGGAAACTCTCACCGGATGGGGCATTGTCCCCATCCACAGAGCTGAAGCAAATCCAAGATGGAATCTTCACATTTTCTTCTTCAAGCAACTCTACACAGGCCTGTAAATTTGTATTAAGAGGCAATTAAAAAAATTTATGCGGTTCTGACTGTTGAGAAAGATAACAACCTGAATAAAGCAATATCAATAGACTCTGCAAGCCAACAGCTTAGAAGCTCTAAACTTGTTTCCAAAGTAAAAATTTGAAATGGCAGAGTTACATGTCTTGCTTTAATGCCATGTAGTTCTAGGCTATGGTTTCTGTACCTGTATGAAACTGCTAAAAAATAATATTTCCTTCCTACATTGCATTCTGTTCAGCATCCAATTTTTCTTTCGTAAGTGCTGTGAAACTAAACCATTTCTTTCCACATTAGCCATCACTATTGTTAAGATATCCCCCCTTTCCTTTACTTCTAATGCGTCAATTATCAACTTCATAAAAGAATATGGCAATCTACACAGCAGAAGAAGGAGATGAACAAACCTGTGCTTCAAGCTTATTAGGAATGGTCTCAAAGGCCAATAAATCTGGACCTGCTTCGACCAGAATTTGCAATCTGCGGCGATGAAAATCCTTGAGCTTTTCTAGATTCACATCTGGCCCATAATATCCGCTGCACCAAACAACATATATTAAAATTTCAAAACTTTGAATCATAAAATCCTCATCATCGAGAAAAAAATGACAGTTTGAAGTCCTCAACCTGTACTCTGAGCCATCAGCAAGATAAGCTCCATAACTTCCAATAGAGGCTGCAACCAAAGCTCGGTGGTATCTGCAAATAGGATTCCTTTTAGCAGCATCACAGAACTTATCCCGGGCCTCAACTGCCAATTTAACACTCTTCTTTAATAATGACTCTGCTTCTTTAATAGTCAGTCCCTTGGATACAAATCCAGGAAGAGTAGCCTGCAAATTTAGAATAAAACTAAAATTAAAATTAGACCGCTGATATCAGGCAATATATGGTGAATTCAGCTACACAAAAGAGCACTATGTGAACCAATATTCTGCTGTTTTACACCCATTTTACCAAGCAACAACTCCGGCATTCAAAAAACAAAAAATCTTAATGATGATAAAAAGTCCTGCAATCATTTCAACATAGTTGCATTGCAGAGTAAATTGTAACATGCAAGACACACTCGATTACAGAGCTACATTAATTCATTTTTGTCCAATTTCAAGCAGTAGAGGTGACGAGGGACGAGATGCTCTCCTTGTATTTTTCCTTTTTCATCGATTGTCAAAGTCACAAATTTGATACGTCTTCAGATTTAATTGTGGTCATATAAATCTACCGCATTTAATTTGACATTCTGAATGCTGATGACTATATATTAAACTCAACTCGTACAAGATCTCCTGTTTACATTAACCATCAAAAACTAGCATTGTAAATCCATAAACCCCATGAAGATCACAACTATTTTGCAACAATTAGGACACCATTTATGAGTTAAATCACCGGCCGTATCTCTTGTATTTCAAGGAACCCAAATCCAATTTGAGAATTTAACAAGAGATAAATTGACCACATAAAATAAAATAAAATAAAACTTAATCCTGTTTCCGACGGACAAAAACCTGATAAGAAGAAGTAACCAAAATGTCTGCACCAGCCTCCAAATATTCTGAATGAACCTGCGAAAGCAAAATGAAAAAAAAAAATCAAAATTTGAAATAGACGCATTAACATCTACAAAACGAAAGCGAAAATAGAAAGATACCCTTTTGATGAGGTCGGGCTCTTTGATCAAACAAATGGCACTCCAAAGAGGGTCATTAATGGCGGCACCATGTCTCTCAAGCTGAGTGGCGAATCCGCCGTCAACGACGGCGCAGCCACCGGCTTTTTGAACCAGATCCTCCAACAATGTCATTGTGTTGCCAAGTCGGGGACTTTTTTAGAAATGGTGTATTTTTGTTTTTTATTTAGGAAATGGGGGTTGTTTTAAAACTATTAGGGAAAATAGGGTCGAAAATATCATTTTCGCAACGAACAACTGCGGAATCAGTAAAATGGGATCCGCAATTGGAGTGGTTGACAAAGGGTGGGGCCCATAGTTCCATTTCCGCAATACTGTGTTGCGGAAATGGAATTTTTTTATTTTTTTGTTTTTTAATATATATATATATAAATAAAAGTGTTCTATTTAGAGAAATTGTTCAATATTATGAATTTAATTGCAAAAATAAATATAAAATTTTTAAAATTAAATATGTAAATTAAAAAAAATCTAAAGTTTATGGTCGGTACCGAACTGATAAAATCGGATACCGAAATTTTTTAATTTTAGCAAACCGAACTCAAATAGAAATTTTTTGACAATTCGATTCGATTAAAAATTATCAATTAAAAAATAAAACGACATCGTTTTGAACAAATGAATTTAAGTGAAAATAATTTAATCCATTTGTTTAATTACATAAAACCAATAAGTTTAAATCTAATGGGGTTGATTTTGTGATGAAATTGGAACATGAAAATAAAAAATATAACCAAAAAAATCAATCGTTTTTTCGATTTTTTCCATTTTAGCAGTACAGTATTGCGAAAATAGAGCTGTGGGCCCCACCAACAAAATTATATTTTGATTTGTTTGTTTATTTTGAAATTTCAACATATTCGGTTAATACGGTTTGGTTCGATTTTGAAAAATAAATGTACCGATCGATATTTATATAAAATGACATCATTTTTATATTTGTTCAAAATACACCGTTTTGTATATTTGTTCAAAACGATGTCGTTTTATTTTTTAATTGATAATTTTTAATCGAATCGAATTGACAAAAAATTTCTATTTGAGTTCGGTTTGCTAAAATTAAAAAATTTCGGTATCCGATTTTATCAGTTCGGTACTGACCATAAACTTTAGATTTTTTTTAATTTACATATTTAATTTTCAAAATTTTATATTTATTTTTGCAATTAAATTCATAATATTGAACAATTTCTCTAAATAGAATACTTTTATTTATATATATATATATATATATATTAAAAAATAAAAAAAATTCCATTTCCGCAACACTGTGTTGCGAAAATGGAACTATGGGCCCCATCCTTCGTCAACCACTTCGGCTGCGGGTTTCACTTTGCTGATTTCGCAGTAGTTCGTTGCAAAAATAGTGTTTTCGATCCCATTTTCCCAAATAATTTTAAAACAACCCCCATTTCCTAAATAAAAAATAAAAGTACACCATTTCTAAAAAAGTCCCGCCAAATCCAATGTGTGGCTCGTTAAGTAGGGTGTTGTGTAATGGCGCCGGTGATGGAGGTATTTAACTTTGTTCTTGCTTATGAATGCGGACCAAATAACATACAGGTTCAAATTTGAACCTGCTTCTACGCCTGAGCCCCTATACACACTTTTTTTTCTTTTTCCTTTATTTTTCAAAAATCTGAATTTTTTCTTTTCCTCGTTGGTTGAAATTGGACTAACTGCACGGTAACAACCAGTTTACCTAACGTTTGTTTTAAATTTTTAATGGTCCATCTATTTATTTTCCACTACAACTTTCTTCGTGTTTAGGTTTGGGATTTTTGTTAGAGAAGACTTCGGATATAATACAATTGCTATATTCTTTTTTTTTTCTTTTTATATAAATATAACAGTAAATTATTTTATTAAACATGAAACCAAGATGTTGTTTTATCAACCAGGATATTTAGAGAAACTTAAAAGTGGTTATTTTACTGATACCAAAAAAATATAAAAAAATAATTGAAAGAGTATGTTCCTCTTGTTTCTTGTTTGGGTTTTTTTTTAATAATATTAAAAAAATAATTATTTAGAAAAAGGGAATGCATCAAAAAATATTTAGAAGGGATGAAATTGTTTTGAAAAAATGCAGAGAATACTTATATGATTGCCTGAAAAAACACGTGGAACCCGCATCTGAAGATGCAGGAGCCAATAACGTCCTCCACGTGGCGAGCCACGCCTCCCCCAAGATGTCACGTGTCGATGCCACGCTGAAGACGCAACTGTTGACTGTGTGGTCAACGTCGAGTTAGCCCACCCCCCTAGTTGCCATGTGTCGTCCCTCGGTGGATGACGTAGCTGCCACCTGCGTTGTCAGTTGTCTCTCATGCCCACCTGTTTCCCACGCGCTACAGTAACCCTTATCCCCAACTTTTCCAACTGTCTTTGATAAGTTATTGAATTATTTGGACTCCAAGAGTATATAAACTCTCTATGCAAAGTTCAATATCATTTTTCAAAATTAGTTCAGTTGATGAGAATTCTATTGAAGTAGCCGAAGAAATATTTTAATTGGTGAGCATATCATAATTTGTCGCATTGGCTTATATTTTAATATTAACTATTGGAACAAATAATTTTTTTTAATTATTTATTATTTAATTTATACATATAAGTATTATTATGGTGTGATTAATATATAATTTCTCTTAATTATTTTTAAACAGAAGTAAGTTGTCAAACCGGCTGTAACAAGATCGCAGCTAGAATCGTTACCGAGATCAGGTATTTTACTAATTTTAGTGAATTTTTTCTTCTCATATATATTAATATATTATTTGATAATAGTAAAAAATTATTTATTATTGCTATAATTTATGAAAAATATATTTGTTAATAAATTTATTGTGATAATAAAATCTGTTAGTGAATATATTTGTTTATTTCTATTGTGTGAACAAGAACTTGTTTTTTGAAAATTTAAATATGATTTATAGTAGAAAAATCGCAAAGCATATATATATTAAATTAGGAAATTAGTAATTTTGTTAAATTTTAATGATATATATCAAATATGTAATTTTGCACATAATAATTTAGGATAAAAGTCGTAATAATTTTCTGACTTATTGGTAGTTGGAAGATGTCATCATATACTGAATTTTATTTGCACACTGGGGAGAAATAAGTTATGGAGTGACAGGCTTTGAATATAACATATCTGCACCGAATATCATCACAAGAAGATTAAGACTAAAAATAAGCCAACTCTTGCTAAATTGCATCATAAAATCTATGTTTAAATGGGTTTAGGCATGAATGACATGATTTCTAAAATTATATATAAGAGTCCAAGGTACAATGGAGGATCGTTAAGTTGGATGGCAGTGAATTTAGCAGATGATGATGACGTAGATGCAATATACGACAATTTAAGGAGATATGAACATTATACATTGGTAGAATTAATCATTATATTAACAAATGGTGTAACTGGATTCATTCAAGCTACGAATGCTAACAATCATCAATTTAGAAATGAAGGCTTTCAAATTGAAAATACTGGGACAGCTGAGCAATTATACGTGAATGATATAGATCCAAGTCAGCCTAGACAATCAGTAAGTCGACAAGACATTGAAATATTTTTCTAGTTTGGAGGAGGCAATGTTGATAGTTGGCCAAGACAATCTGTTAGTCAACATGATGGTGACTTGATTGGAAGGGAGGCATCTGTAAATTATCGTAGGACATTAATTTCTCTCCAAGATCCAATGCTCCATTTATTAATTATCGTAGTAATTTACACTTTTTTTAATACAAAATAAATTTTCATTAATAATATAAAAAATATATCTGAAAAATATAAATAAATTTATAAAATTTAAAAATATATAAGATATACGAAACTAATGAAGTAATTGAAATAAATTTTTAATTTTTTTTTTATGAAAATAGTGGATAACAGTAATATGCAGCGAATAATCTAGCTTTTAGCGAAAAACTCACTCCATTTGTTATCAATAAAAAAAACTTATTTCAGGAGGACAAAAACTTACATAAAGGAAGATAATAATTTCCAAATATGAAGGACAAACTTGCATGATAAAAAATTTAAATTATATTCAATATTAGTTAAACGAATCAAATTTATAAAAATATAAATAAAATTTAAATAAATACGAAAATCAAATCTAAAATAAATATTTCATATCTAAATTTATTGAAAACAAAACACAAAAAACTAAATACAAATTAAAAAAACAACGAATAAAATTAAAACTTAAAGTTTATAACGATTTGAAAATTATTATAGAGAGATTTAAAAAAAATAAAAAATATACAAAAAAATTATAAAACACAAATATAAATTTAATAAAATTATAAAAGAGTAAAATGAAAAATAAAAAGGGCTGCCGTCTGTAAAATAATTGACCACAGCTCAAAAATTAGATAAAGAAAATAAAAAACTTTGAATTCAGGGGGAGGAGGAGGCTAGGTTTACAGTTTTATGCTCCTCCAACTGATACTATTCTAGTAAAAACGAAATCCAAATCTTAACAAACCAATCCACTTACGGAAATAAAACTTAGATTTTAATAGATTTGTTAATACGTTTAGATATCGGCCACCTGAAAAAAAAAAAAAAAATTATGGATTTGAACAATATAATTTATTTATAAGTCCAGCACAAACCTGCATAGTTCACTTTTATGTGAATAGGACTGAACTCATTGATATAAGTTCGATATAGTTTGGCCTGGCCGACAAATCATAATACATGTATATATTATATATTTTATGTATAAATTTTCATTAATTATATAATTTTTTGAGAGAATTAATTATTAATTATATAATTTAAACATGTGAAAATATAAAAAAATAAAAATTTTATAATCAATATCAAAATTTATACATTTTATTAACATATTAAAATATTTATATTGTGTTTTTATAATTTTATATAATATAATATATCATTTTATAAATTAAAATTAAATTCTATATTTAAATATTTTAATGGGTAAGCGCAGTCCAGCGAGTATCAAGCCCATCTTTCATTTATGTAGGTTAGGAAAGGGCTTAGACAAGAAAAAAGTTGCGGTCTTTACAAAAATATATAGAAAATAAAATAAAAATAAAAATAACAAAAAATACAACATTTTCATAATTTTTTTATTAATATAATTTTTAAAATTTTTAATATCAAAAATCCCTTAAAATTATTCTGTTATGCAGTTTGGCCGACCTTCAAAATAATTTATATGCAGCCAGACTTAAATTTTTGGCAGACCTCATCATTTCATCTTGCATTTGCCTAGAGACGTAGCTACAACATGTTAAGTCCATTGATATCACTCAACTTAAAGGGAAAAAAATTACCATACTAATTTTTAAATGTTTTCAATTTGATTCATTAAAATTCTCTAAGTTGATTCCACTAGATAAAAATAATGTAATATTTAGGTTTTAAATATATTTATCCAAAAAAATACACAATGATTATATTCTGAAAGAGAAAAATTAAAGGAAAAATCTTGAATTTTTATTTTTTAAATAGAATTATTTTATTTAATTAGATTATATAAAAATCTTTAAAAATCGAAGCGGATGGGTCTCCTGAAGATTGTAAAGACCATTTAATTTTTAGCAAAAAAAAAAGTAACCATTTCCTTTATATTAATTGAAAGAAGTTTCACATGAAATCAATTAATGTCGTAAAATGGAGTCCATGAAAGGAGGTTAACTCGAGACTTAAAATCAAGAAACTAATTTCATAACACTTTTTGATATCGTTTAATTAGTTACTAATTTACATGCTAATTTTAATGAAACGATCTTGATTTTTGGTAATTTTTTCGTTTTTGGTATCCATTGTTATCATTTAAAATTTAATAATTTTTAATGAACTCTCTTTTTCCGTTTTTGGATCTGAAAACCAATTTAACGGTATAACCTAAATAAAATTTTCAAAAAAATCTATATTTATAGCAGAGGTCATATAAATTTCGATCCCATTAAATGAAAAATCTAACCACGTCTCTGTCCCTTATATATGGCTTTTTTTTTTTTTTGTGGTTGGTGTGTGTTTGGGGGGGCGGGGCGGATGACAACATATTATGATGAATTATTATTATTATGGATAAATTAGTGATCAATTCATTTTTTGGATGCCTTTCAAAATAATAATAATAATAATAATAATAATAATAATAATAATAATAATAATAATAATAATAATAAAATGCAGAGCACCGCTGAGGCAGTGGCCATTGATGAGTGGACAAATTTCATGTCCGGAATCTATTAAGCTTCACGGAAATTTTACGAAAATTAATTATGTTTCGAAAGAACAGTTAAACAGCTTCTTATGATTGGGTGTGAGGCAGTTAAGCAGTGGAATTTATAATAAGAAAGCAACATTGGCCACTCTTTTGTCTTACCGTATAGCGCAGAGACATATAAGAGAAGAGGTTTTGGATGCACGTATCCATCATTCAACAACCAACCACTGCATGCGCGTTTCTATTTATTACCAATTTTCAATTTTCATAGTGAGATTATATATATGAGAAAGAGAGAGTATTTATTTATTTTTCTTAGAATGGAGTTTGTTGTTAGCGAAACTTCCAGAAACAGAAAAAATATGTTTCGGAAACAATGTAACAGCTACAGCTGGCGGTTGGCCCTAATAAAAATTAATGAACCCAAGGGACATATGCTGCACAAGTATTTTCTAATTTAGTTTTGGCAACGAAATTTATTTTAGATTTAAATTCAAAGTGGCACATTTTAAGTGGCTGAAAACTTCCTACTGTGGCTCGGATGTCCTACCTCAAAGAATTCTGTGATATGGGTCACATAACATCAGATCAAATTTACCCTACTCATCAAACATTTAGATCATGAAATAATTAATGGGGTCGGTCAAAATATATATATATAATTTCTAAGTTTATATTATATTTGGTTCAAATTGGTATTTATTGCAATATGGCATGCGAACCTGTTTAGAAATATAATGTACAGCCACGGAGAAATATTAACAAAATTGATGTCCACAAAAAATAATGGTCCAAAAACGGGAATTTAAGGGTGGATTTTGGATTTTCATCTTTTCAAGAAAAATGGAAAGCCAAAATAAATTTGTCAAAATGGCTTTCATTTTTATTTTTTTTAAATAGATAAAAAAATTTAACTCCAAATTAAAAATTCATAAATTATGGTTTTGGTTAAACTATAAAAATTTTATTTCCTTATTTAAAACCACCGTATATGCTACTAGATAGAAGATAATTTTAAAATGGGCATCCAACAACTTCCGCGATCAATTAAGACGGCATACTAATTGGTTCAAAACGGATTAAACTTATAATTTATATGCAAAGTTCAAACTCCACCCTAAAAGAAACGGACTTTTTTTGAACTTGGACCGGATCTGATTTATATGCAAAAATAATTGTTCAAATTTAGAAGTTTTGCGGGTCGGACTGAATAGATACCCAAGTCCGTGATTAGGTCGATATAGAGCCTGACATTTTTTATTTTTTAAATTTTTAATTGTTTTCTTTACAAAATTACAACATGCACACGTGAGTTTCATTAATTAAATATAGAAAAGCGGATCCTTAATGCTTAGACTATTATATCTTTTTCATCGAGTTTTTAACTTGAAAGAAAAATTTACATTTACTCCTTTTACGTTTTGAATTTTGAATTCAAATTTGATGTTTTTATGGATATGAACCATCAAATTTGTATGACGTTAAAATCAGATCTCTATATTTTAAAAATTTAACATTAAATTTCTTTATTTTTTGGAAAATTCACATTAAATCGAAAAATAATGTCTATTAAAACTGTAAATTTTAAACTCGATGTAAATTATTCAAAAAATAAAAAGAGTCAATATTGAATTTTTAAAGTACATAACCTACTGCTGGAATTTGTAATAATGCGGGGATATAATGGTGTAATTTTCCTTTGGTTTTTTTAATAAAAATGTAAATTTTACTTCTAAAATATTTTGACAACTTACACATTTGATGGCTTATGCTTATTATGTTCATTAAAAATCTAAAATCAATGTGAGTGACACAAAATGTAAAAAGATTTAATGTCAATTTTTTTGAAATACATTAACTCAATACAAAAAATAATTGTAACAGATTAGAGATTTGAAAATGTATTTTTTTCGTAGATATAAAAAACTCCGTTGTTGACCGGATTGAAAGGCTAGGTTGTGACTTCATTTGGGGTTCTTCTGATGAAAGAAAGATCCACCTTTTATCAAATGGGAACAACTATGCAGGCCTGAAGATCGTGGTGTAGCAGTTATCAAGAAGTTAAAGATCTGTAATGAAGCTTTTATTCTTAAAATTGCTTGGCGTTTGATCTCTGAAGTAAATGCTCTTTGGGTGAGAATTTTAAAATCCAAATACAACATGACCGGCACCTATATGCCTTCTATTATCTCAGGAAATGTTGGCTCTATTTTGTGGTGTGGTTTGACTTGTGTATGGGCTACCTTTAAATTGAATTCCAGAATCAATCTCTTTCTAGTTTGATCATTGGGCAGAGGCGGGTTTGTTGTATCTTCATGTTCCTTTGGAAATTAGGAATACTGATTATTGGCAGCATGTTTTCCAATTTTCTATCAGGGATATGTTTGATGTTAACATAGGCTGGAGATGGAATATTCTAGATAACTTCTTAAGCTCTGAAATTAACCGTTAATTGACTTTTCTCCGCCTCCTACTAATGGGCTAGGGTCGGACATGTGAGACCTCTAACATGACTCTAATTGAAACTGCAGGCTTTTATAGGATTTTATTTGATTAAGATTAATTAAAAATGTGAATTTCAGATAAGATATGGGAAAAGTGATAAATTCCTTATATTATATTAATTGCATGAGAGAAATTAAATTATTATATTGGTTTAAAAATGTTCAAGGATGTAATTGAAATATGAAGTATGAATTTAAGGATCAATTTATAAATATGATATTTTAAGGGCCAATTATGAATAAAGAAAGAATTTAGTGGTTGATTTAAAAGAAATATTTAATGGAGGGGTCAACGTAAAGCATGCAAGAAAATGAGAGACTTTGATGGGACATGCAAAAAGTTGAAGGGTCTTTAAGGAAATTTTTTCTTGCTAATATAAATAGTCATTTTTAAGGTAGAGAGAGAATGTATAGAGAGGACCGGATTTTTAAGTGAAAATTTCCAGAATTTGGTTATCTCTCTCCTTCATTTTCTTTGATCTCTTAAAGCATATTTAAGTGCTCTTGAAGTAATCCTGTCATGTGAGATTAATCAAGGATAATCAGTGTTAAATATTAAGGTAAGCATATTAATTTGGTGTTCATCTCTTTTTCTTCATCTTCTTCTTATTTGGTTAATGGTGTACTGGATTAAATGCTGGAAATATGATAAATGGATAAATTGTTGTTAAACGAGAAGAAGAAGAAGGTAGAAGGAGTAAAGGAAAAGGAAAGGCATAAGATTGAGGTTAAGGGAATTTTGGCCAAGGTATGAGATTTGTGTGGTTCGAGTTTATATGAATCTTCTCGCCCTTTTAAATGCATGCAAATGGAAGTCTTTGACTAGAATCTAAAAATGTTAATGCATGTCAAAATGATGGAAGAACTTAGAGTCCTTAAGGGGATTATTCCCTAATAGCTTAATGTTGTTTGGTAATTATACTCCTATAGGAAGACTTAGCATGGGAAGACCCTTAACCATTTGTGATATACACATATTTCATATTATGTTTTGATGTCAAATTATATAATCTAAATTAAAGGTATTAATTGGAAATATTATGAATTATTCATGCATGAAACCGGGGATAAAATGGTGTAAGCTTGAGTAAGCTATTTACGCATAAAAAGGAAACCTTATAAGAGTTGTTGTCAATGAAAGGATATTGGAATTGTATAATCCGCATCTGTCGCGCTCGCGACAATGCATTATATGTGGACCTTTATTTTCGCCTTGATTGCACTTGCGACAATGCAGTATATGTGGACTTTTATTTTCTCCTCGGTCGCGCCTGCGACTTGCCTATGTAACTTGTATCCTTTTTTTATTGCTATGCTTTTGTATGAGATAACTTGCTATACTATCTTAGTACCCCTACATATTATGTACAACACTACAACATGCCAAGAATCCATATGAGCATAGTATTGATATATGTATAGTTAAAGTATGACCAAAGAATTCATTGAATTATATGATAAAATGCAATTGAATGTTATGACATGTTATAGAGTTTCACATGTGAGGCATATGTTACGATGAACAACCAAACAGGTATGTTCCACTATTTGATTGAAAAGGCATGTTATTCACACATGAGAAAGCTATTGAAAGTAAGTTAAAAAAACATGAAAGACCATATGATTGATGCATATGAAACATGTCAGAGTGATGAATCAATTGTTATATGACTATAGACACATTTTAATTGTGTGATGTAAGAATGAATATATTATATGAAAAGAAAATCAATTAAAGTATTGCCTGCATATAGAGTTCAATAGTGGATAGATAGGCGTCTATAGGGATATTGCAGCTGTCTTTGTTGATCCCGTTTGGGTCTAAGTTACTATTGATCCCATTTGGATCATAAACAATCCCGTTGCGGTCATCATAGCGTGCAAGAATTTAATTCCTGTAAACTAGAATGAAAAAATAATGTAGAAATGGCAGGATATATAATACTTAATGAATTGCAGGACTTAGTTATGTCGACTGTTTGTTTGCAATATAATAGGGTTTTCCACTGTAACACATACGAAATTAGAAAATAATGCAAAAATTAATTGTTAATAGTTACATTCGAGTGTTTTTATTTAATATCTCAATATCGATTGTGTGCTTAATTGCAATAATTATTATTATTGAATATAGCAGAGAGCCATAAACATACTATACATTTTGATGGGGTCATGTATATAAAATTTAATGGAATTTAAGGAATTCATGGCATCCTTTTTTTTGTCAATCTTTTTATGACATATTCTCACATAGGCCAAATGCACATTCGATGAAGGTTTTATATTTGGTAAAAGTAGTTGATGATTGAAATCTATTTAAATTCGATGATTTTATGTCTGCCACTTTTGCTGTTTGTCAGATTATTTGTACCCTATACACATGGTAATTTTAGATTTAAAGATATCATATGATCAGTTCGGTAACATAATAAAAATGGTGTAACATATATAACTATCAAAAGTTAATTTGTAATTCTTGTCAAAAAAAAAAGTTAATTTGTAATTAGTACTTGATTAAAAGTATATGAAGTCTCAATTTTTTTTTTGAGATGTTTACAATTATAATTAGGGATTTATATCTATCTCTTAATAAGTGATAAATCACAAAATTTTATAGAGATCAAGGATCTCTGTTTTACGATAGATGAGAGAACGAGCTGAGAACAAGGGGTTGGTTCTGATTGGGCTGCCGGGAAAGGATCCTGCAAAAGGAGACTAGCCCGGTACTGCTAGATGTTAGTGTTTAGATGCTCAAGTTAGCTATCGGTATATGAAGAAAAAATTAGAAAGAGAGTGAGATTTACTTATGGAGAGAGAATAATGATCATGCCTTCCTTAGGGAGGAACCCGTTATTTATAGCACCAGGAAGTTTGGGGCAGTGTGCGCAACAATGTCTTACTCTGCAGCAGATATAGCCTATTCTCTTAGGTTGCGGTGATTGACTGGTGGTGTGTATCAAAAAATTTTACTCTGTTAGTGAGGCATCGAGTTCAATCGAATAGCCTCGATCAACGTGTTTGCCTCCTTAGCTAGCGGGAGCTTAATCGGCCTTCTTTCTGGGGTCCTTAGGCCATTAGCTATATTTTTTTTGGGTGTTATCACTTATCCCCCTTCGATTAATTCGATGAGACATTGAAGTTGCAGTCTAGCAGCCGAGTTGCCTATTCAACATTGCTTTGGAATTAATGGGATATCATCCTCAAAGGACAGTATTTTAGACATTGATGGATCATCGATTGCTTTATCAGAGACATCGATCAGAATTAAATAATTATAAGCCTTGAGAGGTTGGGATTAAGGAGCCTTCAGAGGCTTTATCAAAGACATCGATCGAGATGCGTCATCGATCGAAATTAAAAAATCATCAGCCTTGAGAGGCTGAGATTAAGGAGCCTTGAGAGGTTTTATTAGAGACTTCGATCGAGATGAGTCATCGATCAAAATTAAAGAATCATTAGCCTTGAGAGGCTGGGATTGATGAGCATTGAGAGGCTTTATCAGAGACTTCAATTGAGATGAGTCATCAATCGAAATTAAAGAATCATCAACCTTGAGAGGCTAGAATTAAAGAGCCTTGAGAGGCTTTATCAGAGACATCGATCGGGATGAGTCATCGATTGGATTAAAAAATCATCAGCCTTGAGAGGTTGGGATTAAGGAGCCTTAAGAGGCTTTATCAAAGACGTCAATCAGGATGAGTCATCGATCAGAATTAAAGAATCATCAACCTTAAGAGGCTGGGATTAAGCCTTGAGAGGTTTTATCAGAGACATCGATCGGAATGAGTTATCGATCGAAATTAAAGAATCATCAGCCTTGAGAGGTTGGAATTTGTCCTGCAAAATACCTTTTTATAATCACAAATTTTAATTTTTGCTTTCTAACCTTTTTGAGAGGCTTCATTCATTTTCTTTCTTACTGATGGTCTTAGCGATCAAAAGTTAAGAGCCATGGCTTTTTTGATCCGCTCTTTGATTGCCCTTTTCATATTTACTGTAAGTCAAAATTTTAAATGATAATGGTTCGAGGAAGGAGCGAAGTTACCTGATAGGGTTGCTGCCTACCTCGTGTTTTCCTTGTGCACATTTTTTAAGGGATGTGACTTTGGCGAACGAAATTTTGATCACGCATGCCAATCGATTTGTTCCCCTTTTGTCTCATTTGGGTTGGTCTTACATGATCGATTAGTCGTCCTGAAATCATTTGTCAGGCTTTGTTTCATTTCTCCTAACTTAATGGCGGTCGCTTCGTTTCTCGCATTTTGGCGGTTGATTTTCTCCTTTTGATGCTTTGGTTTCTATACGTGCATTAATGAGCCTCTGACGCGTGACGTCTTCACTAATGCCTTTATGAGATGTTTGGAGTTGCCTATAAAAAGGGTTTCTTTTCGTCTTCTTCCCATGCTCTCTCCTTTTGTTTTCTCTTATAATTTTTATTTTTGCTGCTTCTTCTTTTCATGTCTATTGCTTCTTGGCTATTGAATTTGACTATAAGGCCTCCAAACTTTCTGCATGTTATCATTAATTTTACCAATTTAAAAATATGAATGAAGAAATGACCCCCTGTCTTATCTAGATATGGCTTGTATTAACAAGTCATACGATTTGCTGCCCCGACGGTTCTTCTCTCTTAGCCCAGGGATTTCACTTGATCATGGTTGTGGATACATATCTGTTCTTTTCTCTCCATTTATCTTGGTGCTACCCTATCACCAGGGGGCTGTAACGAGAGGTGGTCTTGTTGCGAAGGCCACTCGAGACGGTGGCGAAGCTCTTGTCCTTTTTTCTCCTTGTGGTTTCTTCTTTTTGTTTTTTTTTTCTTTTCTTGTAATTAGCTTTTTTCTTCAGCCCTTTCTTTTTCTTCTTTTTGTTTTTATTTTTTGTTTTGTGGGAGAGGAAGTAGAAGACTTTAGTCGTCCACCTTTCCGGACAAGAAGGACACTATCTGATCAACAAGAATACTATCGTAGGAAGAATATTATTTGTGTACTTTGTACTTTTTGAATGAATATAATTTCTTGAATGTTATGTATCTAGCCCTTCTCCTTTTTCATTATGCGTCTTGTCATTTTGTGATGATCTTAAATGATAAAAAGGCATTGCTAAAACTGGTAAATAAGCATTAACTCGCATTGAGATAGTGGCGATCGAATGGCACTTATCTTAAATAGAGGCGTTGCATCATTCCGAGCGATCCATTCTTTTGCGTAGTTGATGCCAGGTTTTGCTTGTTACTTACTTAAGAAGCAATCCAAACATATAGCTTTTTCAGGGTGCCTTTGCTGCCAGTTAGTTGAACTGATCGAATTGGCATTTTGTGTCATCGGCTATCGTACCTTCTTTGGGTGATACTTTTAGTTGGATCGAAGGTAGTCTGTCGCTCCTTGGTCGGCTTTTTTGGCAGGCAGCTACACCAGCTTTTAACTTCTACCATTTTTGCGACCACTAATAGGACATTGTTGCGCACATTGCCCCAAGCTCCCTGGCGCTATCAATAACGGGTCCCCCCCTAAGGAAGGCACGCTCATTCTTTTCTCTCTCCATAAGTAAATCTCACTCTCTCTCTCTCTAATTTTCTCTCTATATTTTGATAGCTAACTTGAGCGTCGAAGCACTAATGCCCGATAGGAATGGGCTAGTCTCCTTTTGCAGGATCCTTTCACGGCGGCCCGATCAACCAACCCCTTGTTCTCAGCTTGTCCTCTCATCTATTGTAAAACATAGGTCCCTGATCTTTATAAAATTTTGTAATTTATCAATAAGAAAAAAAAGGCGTAATATACAAACATGTATCGATACCAAATGCTAGAATCAAAATTGTATATATATAAGGTAAAATAGCACCCTTTAGATGATACAAGAGGTATTGTTGAACTCAACTTACTGTTTATGACAAATAGCTCATAGGTGATAGGTCAAAATTTTCGTAAAAATATTTGCACTTTGTTCTCTTTTTAGTTTGGAGATTTATTGACATATGAGAATGATGTAATGTGCATTAATATTATTTATTGGGTGATCGTGAAAACTTATTTCTTTACTTTCCTTAAGGTCATGTTTTGTTTACTGGATTGCACATAGAATAGCATAAAATAGTACAAGTTAATACAAGTACGATGTTTGAAAAAATTTTTGAAAAATTAATGTAGGGATAATGTAATACAGTACAGGTTTCATTATCCCACAAACACGGTATAAAATAATACATCACAAATCCTTGGATTTGTGTAATACGGTAAACATCGTATTAATACTAAATATCATCCCACCACAATTATTGTTGTTGCCGCCGCCACCACCACACCCTGTCGCCGCCACCAACACCACCACCACTGTCGCCACCATTATCATCACCACCACCACCACACTGTCACCACCGTCATTGATACCACCATAACTACCGCCATCACCATCATCTCCACCACTATCGCCCCCACCACCATTGCCACGCTACTGCCGATACCACCACCATCACCATCGCCTTCGCCATCCTTGTCGTCGCAGTCAATAACACCACCACCACAGCCGACATCACCACCCCCACCACCATATTGCCTGACACCACCTCCATGCCCTTGCCGACACCACCACCACTACAGCCATCACCATTGCTACCACCTACACTGCCGCCGCCGCCATCATCACCGTCGTAGCCACCACCGCTCCCTGCCACCACACCACCGCCACCACACTCTCGCTACCACCACCACATCCCTCCACCACCACCACTACACCCTCGCCATCTACACCACCATTGCTGGTTACACCATCACACTACAAACGCCGCCACCGCCACCACCACCGTCGCCATCACACCCTTATACTACCTCCACCACCGCCACCATCACATCATCGTCACTGCTACCACCACTCAGTCGTCGCCACAACCACCATTGCCATCATTATCACTGTAGCCACCGCCACACTGCCGCCACCACCATTATCACATTATAACTAAATCTTCAAACTTATAATATTGAATGTATAAGCTAATAGCTATTATATAAAAATTATATTATAATTGATAAATTCTTTCATTTTTTGCTTAAATATTTCGTCAAATTCGTCGTTTAGATTTTTTTATCTAATTTTAATTTTAGAAATGCCGATATTTCTAATAATATATAGTCATTTCTCATTATTTTTTTTATTTTTTAATAAAAAAAATTGATGTATTAAAATTTATATTTTATAATTATAAATTTTTATCTAAATTAGTTACAATAAAAATAATTTAATTGTATCTATTTTTAATTTTTTTTAAATAATATATTACGATATTATGCATCAAATACAGTATATAATAGTATAAGATAATACAATGTTATACCAAACATTGTATTATACAATACAGATTAATACTGTACAGGCTAATACTATACAAGCCAATACTATACAGGTTAATATTATACATACTAATATAATACAATGAACCAAACGTGTCCTGAAAGCGTAATATAGTCTCTTTATTATTTTATTTGAAATAATATTATCTTTCTATTAATAGGTTGTTTAAATTGATTAAAATCTATTAGCTAATTGTAACCCTTAATTTTTCTTATTTTGCAAACAATGTTATTTTTAAATTTTTAAAATTAAAGTAATATTACCAATTTATTATAAGTCTATTAAGATAAATCAATTTTTATTCATTTACGCATCTAACTCATATTCTTCTTTTATTTTAATTTTTTGGATGATGATACAAAATTAGAGTCAAGTTATATTATATATTTATTTAAATAATGAGTTAGATGCCATGTGTTAAAAGTAAATGGATAAACTGATCTATTTTAAAAGACTTATAATAAATGGGTAATAATATTATTCCAATTTTGATATATTAAGAGTAATGTTGCACTAAAAGCAAAACAAGGGGTTAAATTGCATTTTTTTTTCAAAAAGTAGATATTAAAAAAATAAATAAAAATTAGTTTATTATAACATGTCATTAATGAAGGGATAATATTTAATGGCTAAAATAAACTCGAACAAGGAAATAAAAATCAGTTTTCAAATGTGAAAGACCAAAACAATTTAAGCAATTCTCAAAAACAAAAACACCAATGCATCTCATAGTCAAGCTTTAGAATTGAAGTATACTAAGTACACTTAAGGTTTCGCACTTGAAACTCTAGAAACACTATAAGCCTCTCCTTTAACACCGGAACCCGAAAGTCATCTCCGTTACACAACTCAAAGCAAAACATAGAATCACTTAGGTCTTAATTGGGTTGTAATGAGGTTTAAGGTATTGGCTATTAAAGAATGGTCAAAAGATAATCAAAGAGAATTAGCCACTCTTTACTTGAATAAATCACATTTTACCCTTTCAAATTAATAAGCACAATTCCCTTGTCAAGCTTATTTATTGACATTCTTAAGCATTAAACAAACCCAAAATAGAAGTAATAAGAATAAAATTCCTTTCTATTTTTTTTTATTCATGAGAAGTCCCAATTTATTTTCCTTTTTAGCTACCCCGCACTTAAAATTTTGCCACATGCTAGCTTTATTATTTTTTTATTTTTTATTTTTCATTCTAGCTTCTTTTTGCTGGAAAATTACATAAACAGGGGTAAAATAAAGATATTTATACAAGCACTTGACTTCATCACATAATTCTTGCCCCAAATGATGCAATCATTCTCATTACACTTAATTTAAATGCCCAATAAATGTAAACCTATCCAAATCTAGAGTGGCTAATTCTAGAGGATAGATAAAAGCTTTTAGGCTATATGGTTTATGATGAGTGTAACAAAAACAATAAACATGGTACTCTTTAAGCATACCTCATTAAGCTCAAATTGGTTAACAAAGGTTAATCGCATCAAAAGGGTAGGAAAATAGTCTTTTTATTAGCTCAACAAGAAAAATCTGCCTAGATCACTTTCTAAGTTGCTTGAGTTGCTTTTATGCTTCGAAGGGTGATGAGGAAGGTTCTAATGTCCTAAAATTCTTTGCTCAACTATTTCAATGCACTGGTTTTTCTAAATTTCAAAAACTGGTCTTTTGTGTTTTAAATGTACGGAAACTAATAATTATAAACCAAGCTGAGTAATAGATTAGCTCAAAATTTCTGTGAACAACCTACTTGCCTTATTGCTAAATCATAATCTTGATTATTGCACAATCTAAATTCAAGTTCAATTTGTTCAAATTCTGAGATTAACTGGAGCAAACTAAGCTTAATGTAAGCTAAGTGATACATGCTGATTAACTATGTATTCGAAGGACAAAAACAACTAAGTAACCAAGAACTAGCAACTATTCATATCATCACTGAGTTAGTTACAGCACCAAGTTGCTCCTAACATTACTATTACACACCAAAAGGTAAACTAGAAATAAAAACAAAACAACATAAAACAACAAAACATAAGTGTTTTCATGATATAAAGAAAAAGGAAAAGTAGACTTCCTGGATTTTAGCAACACTTTAGAGCTCAAAGAAGCGCTACCCCCCTCACAAAAATATTGCTGTCCACAGCAACTCGATTACAATCATATTAATCTCAAACCATATCAGGAACAATGCAAGATCTCATTTCAAAATAGGTACAAATTCACAAAATTCGAGAGAGTAGAGTAAGAAACCAACAATGAAATTAAACAAATTAAAGGCACAAAGGAACTTACTTGAGTGATGAGTGAATGTAGAATGAAGATCTAGCAAGAAAAAGACTTTCTCGGTGGAGTAGAAATGAGAGAACCCGAGTAATACACAGCAATCGGAAAAACTTGGCAAATATGAGTGAGTGTGTGAAAAAGTGAAGAGAGGGGCCTTTTAATAAGTTTGGTCGGGCTTGGTGGGATGAGGGACACTCGGTGGAGTGTCCTCACACTCTACCGAGTATGACCCCACGGGAAAGCCAAGCAAAAATTGAGTAATTAATTTTTTTTTTAAATGAAATTGCCACACTTCGTAGAGTAAGAATCACACTCTACCGAGTGTGATTCCACTCGGTGGAGTGCAGATTCTTACTCCACAGAGTGGTCACACTCTGGACAAATCAACACGAATTTGATGATTTTTTTTTTAGTAAAAATCATTCCCTTATATCATGAAACACCTAAAAATTTAAGACGAACTCTAAATGACAAGAACTTTAAATGACACAAACTAAACCTATTGTTAAAATAAAAACTTATTACGAGCAAAAGAAAGAGAAATAGTTCTGAGTTTTTGTTAGTCCTCAGCTCGACTTTTAGGACCGTCTTACTTGTTAAGAAGTATCAGAGTATCGGGGATCATTCAAATGTGTGCTAATGACACATTGAACAATTTCTCCCTCGCGAAAAACCTTCAAGTGATGGCCATTGACTTTGAGAACTTGACTGGTGTCCAAGCTTTTAATTTTCACTGCACCATAGGAAAACACATTAGTAACAACAAATGGGCCAATCCAGCGAGAACGAAACTTACCAGGCATAAGCTTCAAACAAGAATTGTATAACACCTTTTGACCAATCTCAAATTGTTTCCTAATAACACTTTCTTGGGCAAGAATATCCTGCACAACAGAATTAATTACATCAATTTGACAAAGAGAATGCACATCATTAGGGTATTTCATAGCATCAAAAATATTAAACTTAACAATCTCTCCATCAAATTCAACAGAAAGAGTACCCTCATCTACATCAATTTTTGTCTTTGCCGTTTTCATGAAAGGTCTTCCTAACAAAATTGAAGCCGATTTCGAAGAGAAATTACCTTCCATCTCTAAAATGTAAAAGTCTACAGGAAATATAAGCTCATTGACTTTCACCAAAACATCCTCAACAATCCCTAGGGGGTGAATATAAGAATGGTTGGCCAATTGAATAACTACACCAGTCTTTTGCAAGTTATTTAATTTCAATTCTTGGTAAACTGAAAGTGGCATTACATTAATCGAAGCCCCTAAGTCTAACATAGCATGCTCAACTTTCTTTTCACCGATCACACATGGTAATGAAAACATACCTGGATCCTTGCATTTTTCTGGTATATTTCTTTGCAAAATTGCGGACACATTCTTACTTACCTCAACCTTCCCTTTTTCTTTCATCTTTCTTTTGTTGGTACATAGTTCCTTCAAGAACTTTGCATATTTTGGAATTTGCTTGATAGCATCCAACAAAGGAATGTTGATTTGCACTCTCCTAAATGTATCCAGAATTTTTTTTTCTTGCTCATCTTCCTTTGGTTTAGCTAACCTGCTAGGAAATGGAGGAATAGGAGTGTGAGAAGAAAGAGATAGAGGAGGATCGAATGTTACCTTTCGTTTCGTTCTAGAGAGAGCTTCTTCTTCCTCATCTTCCTTGCCTATTTCAGCTCCTTTTGATGGAGTGGATCCGAAAGGAATTTCTTTTCCACTTCTTAGTGAGATTGCACTACAATTCTCCTTTGGATTCACTTCTGGTTGTGAAGGCAACTTTCTAGAATTTTGAGCTTCCAATTTACTAATTGAAGTGGCCAATTGAGTAATTTGGTTGCCTAAATTCTAAATGCTTGTCCTTGTTTCCTGAATGTTGGCTCTTGTTTCCTGTTGAAATTGAAGAGTATTATTAGCAAGATTTTTAACAATATCTTCCAAAGACATACCTGAAGGTGGACCCTGAGTTTGTGTAGGGACTGGAGGTGGTCTAGTGAAATTCTGAGGGGGTGGCCTTTGTTGTCCTCCTTGATTTCCATAGCTGAAATTGGGATGGTCCCTCCATCCAGGATTGTAATGGTTAGAATAGGGATCATACTTCCTTTGAGGTAGACCGGGAAATCCTCCTACTACATTAGCTTCTTGTGTGGAGTCTTGTTGTAATGTAGGGCACATATCAGTTGAATGCCCTTGAATTGAGCATATTCCGCATGCTTTCGCTGTTTGCAATTGCCCTACAGCCATTTGACGAACTAAAACAGTTAAATCAGAAAGTTGACTTTTAAGTTCACTTACCTCATTGACTTGCTTGGTAGATCCTCCACCTCTTGTACCGAATTGCTGGGAATTCTCAGCCATGTTAGAAATCAGTAGTTTGGCTTCTTGAGGTGTCTTGTTCACTAAGGCTCCACCACTCGCTGCATCTATCATACTCCTATCCATTGGTAGTAATCCTTCATAAAAATATTGAATCAGGAGTTGGTCAGAAATCTGATGGTGGGAAAAACTAGCACACAGCCTCTTGAACCTTTCCCAGTATTCATACAAAGTTTCTCCTGTGATCTGCGTAATGCCATAAATCTCCTTTCTAATGTTAGCAGCTCGTGATGCGGGAAAATTTTTTTCCAGAAATAACCTTTTCATCTCACTCCATGTAGTGATTGATCCCGACGGAAGATAATAGAGCCAGTCTTTAGCTTGATCCTTCAAAGAGAAAGGAAAAGCTCTAAGGTTGATCTGCTCCTCAGTCACTCCTTGTGGTTTCATTCCAGAGCAAACGATGTGGAATTCCTTCAAATGTTTATGGGGATCTTCACCTGCACAGCCACGAAAAGAAGGAAGTAAATGAATCAAACCAGATTTTAATTCAAAATCATTTGCAAGGTTAGGAAAAGTAATGCATAAAGGTTGTTGATTCAAATCTGGTGCAGCTAGCTCCTTGAGAGTTCTGTCAGCCATCTTTTCTTCAAATTCTTCAAATATCGAAATTCCACCAATTGTCGATTCTATCTCCAATTCTTCTTTAAGGCGTCTCTTCCTTAATCTAGCTTCTTTTCTCAATCGACGCGCTGTCTTCTCAATTTCAGGATTATACTGCAAATCAAAGATCTGAGAAGAACGAGTCATAAACAAAAACAGACAAATAAATAAAACAATGAGAAACTAAAAATATAGCTCCCCGGCAACGGCGCCAAATTTTGGTCGGGTTGTTGACGCCCTCCAAAAATAAATACTGATTCACCTAAACTAACTTGTAGAAATAGTAAAACCAAGTCGAATCCCAAGGGAACTATGATGATTAATTTCTCAATGTTAAAACAAAAGTATAAAGTAAATGGGGGGTTTTGAATCTTTTGAATTGAAACTAAAAGTAAATTAACAGAGAGCAAAAATATTGAATTAAATAAAAATCAATCTTACCAAACTTCCAATTCAAAGGCGTAAATCTCATCCAATTGTAACTTTGATCATAGGCTTAAAGATTAATTTCTCAATCCAAGAACTTAGTCTACTTAATCGGAAAAGCCGTAGAAAGCAATAATTCTCCTAATGTAATTGACTCAAACAAAGCATTTAAAATCAAGTCTTACCATTGATTTAACTGGGCACGATAGCGTTCCATATTATTTCAATGATAGCATTAAGAGTTAATGAGAATGACTAAGACAAAGATTAATTGATTGAGATAGCTACAAGTCAATTAATTTTGCATCTTATTTTCCCTAGAATCTATTATGCAAGCTATGTAAATCGGAAAGCCGAATTCACACACACATAAACCAATTACTTGCTACTAAAATAAATCATTCATGACAATTACGGATCACAAACTCATGGATAGCAATAGAAAAATCAATATTGAATTAAGGCGTCAAGTTAATCAATACAAATAATTCATAGAAAATAAGAACAAGAAAATAAGAATTACTTAGATTGAAGAAATCCTTGTTGAGTTCAAAGCCTCACAAAATTACAATTGGAATCGAATCACCCTTGAATCGGAATTAGAAACTTAGCCACTCATGTTCTCCATCAAAAACATTGAAAAAGAGAAAGAAAATAGAACTCAAGAAAAATCCCAGCCCCAGCCGCCATCTCTCCCTAAGAGTCTCAAAATGCCTCTTTTATATTATGTAAGGAAGAGTTTAACCCTAACCTTACTTCCTTTTTCATTCCCAAAACAAAACTTCTTATTTAAGAGTTTTGGAAAGTCCACGTGCCTTGGAGAACCAACACACTCGGTGGAGTAAGGTGGTGCCTTCTTTCATTCACTCGGTGGAGCATTTGTTCAATCGGTGGAGCAAGGCCCTTTCTCCTCTTCTTCTCACTCCGTGGAGTAACATTGTTACTCTACCTAGTGCCTTGACACTCCACGGAGTGGATTTACACTCTACGGAGTGGCTTGCTTCTGCCTCACAATGTGAATGAAAAGCTCTTGCCAAGCTATCTCAATGCCAAATTTTCATTCAAGTCCTTCAATCTTTCTTTTCTTCTTTCGATTAAGTCCTAAAAACACCAAAAATACTTAATTAAACAATTAAAACATCAATTAAAGAAACCAACTATTAAAACAACTAAATTAACACAAAACTATCCTAAAACTATAGTAAAAAACACATTAAAAACATAGATAAATTCACATTTATCAATATTGCTTCAATTTTAAAAATTCAAGAGTAACATTATATAAAAACAGGAGGGTTACGTTGCATAATTTGTAAAAATAGTGGAGCAATTTTGTACCCTGACCCTTATTTCTTATAATTTTGATTATATGTATGTATGTATAGACTACAGAGAGAAAAAAATTGTACATTTTAGAGATAATATGTATTTACTCACTTATATTTCCATAAAAATGTATTTTTACACACATCTGAATTTGACAGAAATAATGATTTATTATCCATAAAAATACAACTTTTATGACTGTTCCCTTTACCCGCAAATGCGGGAAGATTTATCACATGAAAGGGTGCATGTGATTACCAAATTTAGATAAATCTTTCTGGAAAAAGAAAACCTAAATTTGAGAGATATATCCTATGGGAACAGCACTTTTAAAGCAAGATTTTAAAATGATTTCCTAATTTATCTTTTTATTATTTGATATAACCTTAGTTAATATATAAGAACTTTTTTTAAATCATTTTCGTAAGCATCAAGAAATTGTAAGCTTAAAATATTGCAGAACCATATTTGTATATAAACTTTTTGTATTCTTTTAATAATTGAGTATTAACATTAAAAGATTTTCCACTGAACCAAAATTTCTTCGAAATGGAATGCTCCATTCCATTGGACAAGTCATGTAGTTCTACGTCGGTCCTTTTTTTTATTTTTTTTTATTTCTTTCATTATAATCCAAAAAAATCAATCATAAATACACCAATAACATCACCAGCTCAATTTCAGCCAATCAGATTAAATTATCATCAATAATATGATATACCGTTTTCCATAAATATATGCATAATTCATTTCGGTGTCCCAAAACCTTGATAAAGTGCCATTCTGTGTACCTAACATTAAAGGGCATACGAATAACGTACTCTTGAGTATTTATGCAAAAGCATAAGACAGATAAATTACAGGGAAAAAAAAAGATAAAGTGGTAAAATAAGATTTATATATTTATAAGTGTAGCATGGAAATTGGGAAGAAAGGACAACAGAGAAATACACTTTTTTTTTTCTTTTGGAGGATGCAAATAAGAAAACAAACACCGCGAATAGGATATGTGTGTTGTGTGTATATCACCAGAGTTGAAGGAGCTTCAGAGCTTGACAATTTCAGGAATATGAACAGGGTACCTATCAATGCAATCAGCCCAAGGCCCATCAATTGGTGTTTTAATAGTTTTATTACATTTCCAAACTGCACTATTGCACTTAAATCCACTTCCAAAAGCTATCTGCCAAACTCTGTCTCCTTTTTTCATTCTCCCTTTAGCTTCAATATAACTCAGTTCATACCATAAAGAAGAAGAAGATGTGTTCCCAAAACGGTGTAGTGTCATTCTTGAAGCTTCAACGTGCTCAGAAGATAGCTGTAAGTTCTTTTGCAGCTCATCTATGACAGCTCTGCCACCAGCATGGATGCAGAAATGCTCGAAGGCTTGCTTAAAATCGGGAATATAAGGCTTCCATTTGGGGTTAAAGATTTTGCGGCCAATCAGAGTAAACAAGAACAAGATTTGTTCAGATGCTGGAAGGACTAATGGGCCAATTGTTGTAATATTTGATTTCAAAGCTTCACCAGCTATGGCCATCAAATCTTTGGATAAATTGATTCCAACTTGCCCTTCTTTGTCTTCCTCTTCGTAGACGCAACGATAAGCTTTATCGTCGGCGCCTTTGTGGGTTCGAACCACGTGGACTAGCCGGTACTTGGCTCGACCCCGCTGAGAGCGGCGGTTGGATAAGAGAATAGCACCGCCTCCCATGCGGAAGAGACAATTGGGAAGAAGCATAGCTCTTTCTTTTCCTTGGTAATAGTTTGGTGTTATGATCTCTGTGCTCACCACAACAGCAGTTGAATTTGGATGAACTTGAAGAAGATCACGCGCTAAATCGATGGAAATTAGGCCTGCACTGCAACCCATCCCAGATAGATTAAAGCTTTTTATGTTGCTCCTTAGCTTGTATTTGTTAATCACCATAGCAGATAAAGAGGGTGTAGGAGAAAAAAGACTGCAATTCACTATCAAAATGTCGATATCTTTAGGTCTCAATCCAGTTTTTTCGAAAAGAGAATCCATGGCGGAGAAGATAACAAGCTCAGCTTCTCCTCTGGCAGCATCCATAGTTGGCTTCGGAGGAATATAATGAATAGCAGGAGGCAAACAAGTTTCTTCACCAAGGCCTGAGCGCTCAAGAATCCTCATCTGAAACTCAACACTTTTAGGATTATCCTTCAAAATAAGCCTGGAGTGTTCCATGAATGTGGAGAAAGGAACTCTGCAAGTAACTGGAGGCTTGTAGCAAGCATAATCAACCAAGTAGATGGTTCTTGGTTTGGACATGAAGTAAACAGTAGCGACAAAAATGATGAGAAAAGAAGAACATAGAATCTGAACAAGATCAAAATGAAGTGATCTCCAAAGATTCAAGATTTCTTCTGGACCTAAACGAAGAACCTCAATTGCAATCCCAATCATGATTGGTATCAACAAAAGATAAAGAATGTGATTGACTAGATATTGGTAGCCAAGTTTCACATACTTGAGCTTTACAGAATTGGAGAAATCAGGCAAGATTTGAGGCATTTTTTTTTTTTTTTTGGTTTATGATTAAGCAGAAGAGTGAGAGAGAAGAGAAAATTAAGAAATGAAGGGTATTAGGTAAGGAGGAAAGGAAGGAAGGGTGGAGATATAAAGGCAGAGGGGGACCGGAGAGCAATGAAGGTGGCAGATGAGAAGATTAAATGGCTAACACACGTCACTCAACGCTCACTTAACTTGCTATTAATTTTCTCATCTTTTCTGTTCATTTTCTCTTCTTTCCGGTTGTAACCAAATACCCAACTCATACCAACTATCATTTTTTTATTTTTTTTGGTGTATCAGTCAATATACCATTTTATTTGAGTTTTTTTCTTGTACGATCAAATCATTCATTCATTATTGTTATAATAATAAAAGTTTCATTTTGTTCTTTTTTTTAGATTTTAACGAGAAAAAGTAATTGATCGATACCTCAATTAATGATTAATACTCTTTTGATTTTCATTGGTGATTAATACTAATTCAGATATATGTGTAGACTTTTAAGTGATTGTTTAAATACGTTTTATCTTTTCTTTTTTTGCCGTTGATTTGACATCCTATGCATATAAGTTTAGATTTCTCTTTAATTCTAACCTATCAGTCAATTTAAATTTAAAACTTATACTATAGATTAGTGATAATGCAGATTTTATCTTTATCTGTAAGAAAAAGAACTGACAGTTGACGATTTATTCGAATAACAAAATTTATAAGAAGGAGTATTCGGTCAGATTCAGACGTTAACACTCTGAAACTTAAGTCAGTAGCTTTTAGAGAGAAAATCTCAAATAGTTAATACCTAGAGTCATTGTATTTCAAGCTATTTATAGGAGTTATTTGGAGGCATACTCGTGTACCTTGGGACGCGATAACCGGCAGTTGGAGCAGGTGAGTGGCGATGTGACAAGGAGCATATGGAGAGTATGGGCGTTGGTTTGTGTTAGTGGGCTGACAGGACGTGCTGTCCCATCAGTCCGATCGGATATCACGCCTCCTATTTTATCTTCCAGCTTACGTTTTGTCTTCTTTTTATTGAGCTTGGGTTGTGCTAAGTGTTGTTGGGCCAACCTGATTGGGCCTTTGAAGATATATTTTTCATAGTTATCACCTGTTCCCCCTCTAAATGGTCTGATCGGGCGATTTAAGCCTTTTGGGGGATTTTTAAAATTTTAGGAGGCGTCCATTTGAAGAGACGCGTCCATTCAGTTCAAAAAGTTATTCTGCATTTAATGCCAAGCGTGTTTCTAGAATGGCGATTTGTTCTTCGTAACCGTTTCCTAGAATGACACTTCGTTCTTTATAACTACAGTAATGGGTTGAGGACATGTGGCATCCATCTAATGGGAAGGCTTCGGAATATTTTGGAAGCTTTTTGCCTATAAATAGATGAATTTTAAGCAATTTTTTCTCACTTTTCAGTGATCTTTAACGAAACTCTACCTAATTTTCTTTGCGAATTTTGCCATTTCAGTAACTTCAGAAATATATTTGTAAAATTACCCAAGTAAGTGAATATTCTGCGAATGCATTTTTCTCCTTGTTCATAATACCATTTTTTACTTCTCCTCCATCAAAGATGGCTTCGAGCAGCAGCCATTCTATAGATAGAAGTTTTCTCGAAGTTTATAAAGATCGTAAGCCCGTGGCTCACCCTTCGAAAGTCACGGAGGAGGAAGTGGCTGAGATCCCTTCGCGATACAACCTTTTCAAAGAAATTTATGTGATGGCTTGCCCAAATTTCATGGCGATGAATGAATGACCTTTTGGACATGAGTATAATGAGTGGTTCATTTGCCATCTGTAGAGCTTGGATGCTGGGTTGAGGCTTCCTTTCAGAGCCTTTGAACTAGCGATTCTGGAAGGCTATAGGATTGCTCTTAACCTGCTGCATCCGAACGAGTGGAGAACAGTGGTCTGTTTCAAGATTTTCTGCCAGATGGAGGGAGTGATAACAACTCTGGAGTTGTTCACTCATTTTTTCTATATCTCAAGTCAGAGTGATGGCACATAATATTTTTTTACTAGTCGATCGCAGAGAAAGTTGTTCAATATACCATCATCCCTGAGAGGTTTTAAAGAAAAATTCTTTTTAGCGGAGATGGCTGGTGGATTTGAAGTGTTATTGACCAGGTCGGATGTAGCTTTGGCTTTGAAAGATCAAGCTGTCGGTCAATCTATTTACGAGGCCGATTCGAAAAGCTGTTGAGTGCCGAAGCAAGGTAAAGGAGACCCTATGACTCCAATTATCTTTTGGGGACTCCGGTCGAGCCTTTGAACCTTGATGTTGCCATTGGCACAAAACATGAGCACCATAATTAGTGAAGGGGGAGAAGTGCTTATAAAGATAATCATGCATTGCATGTTCACAAAATATATATCAATTCGAAAGGATACTTATCTTTTATTTTTGTGGCGCAGCTACTATCGCGATGGCTAAGGGACACAATATCGCTAAATAATTAGCCGATCGAGCTCAGGCGAGAATCGAGGCAGAACATACTGCTAAGGAGGAGACGAGATCTAAAAAGAGAAGACTCGCTTCTTCTTCAAAAGCTCAAACTTTCGATCCTTCTGTGACTACTCCCACTTCTTCCTGTGATGCTATGGCAGCTCTTGTTTCTCATCCTCCTTAGGCCCTTTCAACATCCGCTGTTTATCGACCTTCGGAGGGTTAGCATCCCCTTAAGCATTTGCTTTTGAGGGATGAAATTGATTCCGAGGAAGAGCAACCAGCTCATCACCGGAGGGGATCAATTCAAGCAAACGTGCCCCCAATGGATGATGTTTCCCAAAAGAGGACTGACAAGGTGGCCAACAAGAAGGCTGCCGACCTGATAGTCGCGATGGATGTGAGGATCATCGTGAGAGGTAGGGAGCACAATCGGGATGAGCCCGTTCGGAGTGTCACCACAAGAATTTTTAAGAGGCAGGCCAGATCTGTAATGGCCTCAATATCGGCCTGATCGTGAACAGTAAATTTCGATGGTGAATAGTGCACCCGAGCCATAAATCGGACTCTAAAGTGAAAATATTTTATTTGACCATCGAAATGTATTGATCATGGTGGGTACGGGGTTAAAATTTGAAGTAAAATCGAGGTCAAATAGACATCCGAAAGTCAAAAATACGAAAAAGGTAGCGAGTCAATTTCTCTAGTAAAAAAGGTGACTTGATTTTGCATAAATTTTTAAAAATAGCAAATGAACTCCAAAAATTACTAGATTTTGTAAATCTTCATAAAATTTCATGTAGATTATTTTGATATAAAATAAATAAATTTTTTGGCGATGTCAACAGTTGTCGAATCGGACCAGTTCGGTTGAATTGGACCAATAACGGACTCCGATTGAACCAAAAATTTGCGTGTAACTTATTTTCGAGGTGATAAAAATTATGAAATTATTTTTTGAAGTGATTTAAAATTGAAAAATGAAAGAAATGAATTAAAATTCGTTGTTAGGTAGTTAATAGGCTTTGGTTAATTAAACCAAGCTCAAAGCCCAAGCCCACAATTGAAAGACTATATAAAGAAGGAAGACTCTAAATTGTTCCAGAGAATCCCACGTTCCAGCAGCTGGTTTTCTCCTTCTTGGTGGTCGATTGTCATTTGGTATCTTTTCCTTCAAAATTATTCAACTTTTCTTCATCTTTTCCCTTTGATCCAAAGATCAAAAATGTTTCTTAGCCTCTCTAGTTGTTGGATCTAAGCTCAAACTAAAGATTGAAAGGAGAAAAGTTAAGGAAAACAAGGATTAAAGGTATGAAGGTCAATTTTAGGTAAGTGAAATATTGGTTTTTAATTTGATTTCAAGTCACCTATAGATAGATTTAGGTGCCTAGAGTATGTTGTTATGGTTATTTTAAGCTAAAATGATGTTTATATTGGTGAAAAATGAGGTGAAAAATTCACCAATGGAAGTGAAATTTGAGAAAAAATGTTTTTTATGGGTTCAAGGCTAAGAAAATGAAGTTTGTGCAAGATTAATGGCAAGATTGAGGTTAGTGACTACTAAATCTTAGTATTTTCCATTTAATTTAATGATTTTATTTAGAGTTTATTAAGAAAAAATTTGTATAATTGATTAAAATTGAAATTAATTGTATAATAGTGTAATTAGATCTTAATTAAGTATGTTAGAATGCTTAATTTGAATAAAAAAATTATAGGGAATATTATGGTAGTGGTCGAAATTCTTGAGGAAGAAAAAAAATTGTATGTTAAGTATATAAATGAATTTATGCCTTAATTTGATAGTATATATGAAATAATGCATGTACAAATTTTTGTGAAATTTATAGAGATTATGTAAATATTTTTGGAATATTTATTGAATATGTAATAAAAAAAATTGAAAAAATGTATGTACAATGAAATTACCCTTAAATAATGTAATTGAACCTAATTAAGCTTAAATGTAAGCTTAATTAACTTGAAATAAATTTTAAGGAAAAATTCCTTAATGGCCAAATTGCATTCTTAAAGAAAAAAATGTGTACATTAAGCATTTTGACGAAATTAAGAAATAGAATAAAGTAATACATGAAATATAATGTCCATGAATTTTTAGGAAATTTATGAAATTTATTCAATAATTTTTATGTTAAGAATAAGGGTATATATATAATGTATATGATGAATTAATGCGAAATAATTCATAAAATGAATAAAAATAATAATAATTAAAAAATAATGTTTAAATAAATTTTAATAGAATTTATGTGATTTATGAGTATATTTTAAAAAAAATAAATATTGAACATGCTTAAGTGAAAATATTGAATTATTGAAAAATAATTCAATTAAACAAGTAAAAGTGAGTAAATTAATATAAAATTAATTTACATATCGTATAAAGAAAATGGAAAGGGTTAAGGATGAATTTTCGAAAAATAAAAGTAAAGTGAGTAAATAATCGTATTGAATTGTTATCAAATAATTCATAAATCGAATAAAATGGTGAATTATTATAAATAATTCACATGTCGTATTAAAAGTATTTCAAATTATGAATAATCGCAAATTCAAACAAAAAAAAGTAAGAAATTGATTAAAAGTAAAAAAGGAATAAAATAAATGTAAAAGGATAAAATATTGAATTATTGAGAAATAATTCAATAAGTGCCAAGAAAAGGTGAATTATAATGATATAATTCACAAAGTATGTAAAAAGGTGCTAAAAGAATATTTGATTAATTAATGAATTGAAAAGACTCTAAAAAGTTAATGCATGATAATCGTAGTGAATTATAAAGATATAATTCATTAACTGTATAAAAGTAATGAAAAAGAATTGAATGATAAAATGTACTGATCTAAAAAAAAGAGTTAAGAAAGTTAAAAATCTCTGCAAAGTTTCATTGAAAAATGCTTATGGTGAATTATTGTAAAACAATTCATAAAAAGTGATTAAAAAGAAATAAAGATAAAGTGATTGGAAGTTAATGATTTGAATAGTCAAAGTTTTGAAAAGAATGACCGATAAATTGTACAGATCCAAAGAAAAGAATTTACAACTGTCTATACTTGAAAAGTATTTTAAAAGTTCTGTTAAAAGATTAAAAATAGGACTGAATAGTCAAAAGCACTAAAATGAGTGCGATTAACAAAAATATATTGTTTAAGAAAAAAAAAGAAAATAAAGTGCTCTGAAAAGTATTCCGAAATAATTGATTGTTTTTGTCCTTAGTAATAATCAGGTAGTAATATTCTTATACATGATATAAATGGCTAACCATAAGGACACCTTATACCGCGATGCAAGTCATGACGACTTACTATGCTATGATTGGATCTCTGATCACCATGGCACTCTCTATCTCTATTCTCTGCTCTGTGTGAAATGATTCCTTGGGAGTCATTTCTCTTTCTGTTGTGGCCCTGTGGGGTCCACGTCCCGTGTATCCTATCTGAGATTCCTGTTTTATTGCATTAGGGACATATTGAAAAGAATAAATCAGACTTTGAAAAAGTAAATTGAATGTAAAAGTTTTGAGTAAAAAAGCTTACTTGAATGAATTAAAAAGTTTTAGGGTAATAATGTAAGTTTTCCAAAAAATTGAAATTAATAAGCAAAGGTGAAAAAAGATTATTTTACAAGGTAAAATAGTAATTTAATGATTAAATAACCCAAAAATATGCTTTTGTAATAGAAAAGTGATTCGGTCATAATTAGAAATTATGGATTAAAATATTAATATGTTATATGAGAGATTCAAACAAAATCTTATCTGAACTTTTGTAAGCCAAAAGTTAACTAAAGATAAAAATAAGTAAATAGACGATAATTCTATAATTAAAATGGAAAGTGCCAAGTTTGTTACAAGTACGTAAAAGAACCTTTTGTATAGAAAAATGAAGGAATTAAAGATTTATTTGCAAAGTGTTTCTAATTAAGTAAATCACTCTACATTAAATGTTAAAAACTTTGATAATTGGAATCTGACAAGTAGCTCAAAAAGTCCGAGTAAAAAAAAATAAATAAATAAATAGCGAAATTAAAATTTTTGCTATTAAAAGAATAATATTGCAATTAATGAAGATATAAAGCACGACATTGAAAATCTGCCATTACCGTGGCAATTCATTATGTAAATCGGTTCATTAAAATAAGATTGTACTGAATTAATTAAATACAGAATTTTGCCTGAAAAATCAAAGTGAAAAGTTTAGCAAAATGTTTGTAATAATCTAAATAGACTGTAAAAATGATTAAAAGTAACCTTTGATAAGATAACATGATATGGCATAAATATGATATTTATGCTTTATTGAAAATTCTAGGATTTGTAGTCACCACTGAGCATATCTAGTGCTCAGCACGTAGTTTTTACTACCTGCAGGTTCTGAAGAGAAGATGGAGAATGGTACACAGTGGAGTGAAGTTTGAAGAAAAGGATTGCTTGTACTTCTAGGTATTTTGGCATGTATATACTCAATTATAGTAGTGAGAATTGATTGTGTAACTGTTATTTTGTAATAGTAATTAATGATATAACAGTGAATGCGAACAATTGAATGATGTTTGTTTTTTTCAAGAGGTCTTTAAGTGGGTAGCCGTTATGCTGCCCGATTTTTCAATGACTTGTGTTTGTTTAAATTGGGTATCGGTAAAAAAAATCAGGCAAATCATTTAATTTCGTATCGGAAAGAATTGTTCCGTTAAGGGTGTTACAACATCGCTAGGAGAGGTTTTGAAAAATTAATTTGGCGACAGCTGGTCCACTAACAGTAAGGCAGTATCAAATTATTTGTGTCGGGATATGCTTTAAAAGGGTGATTTCAAGGTAATGGGGGATCCCAGCATACTAACTCGGGAGTGTAGCCTTTTTCAGCAGCAGAGTCTGGAGGTATTATTTAAAATTTTTATTCTAAAGGATAATGATTTTGCCTCGCTCTTTCGTCTATCCGTTATCCCTTCTACCAGTTAATCCTCCTCCTTTCTTTTTTTTTTTATTTTTCAGTTAATAAAGAGAGGTTTGTGTTTGTATGGCGTGGCCATTTTCTGCCGAGGGAGATGGAAAGATGTCGATCGGGTTAAGAGAAAGGCAAAGGCTAAATACGATGCAGCGAGAAGGTAGTCTCTATTTACCCAGGCGAAGGTCGATAAATTGAAGAAGGAGGCATCTCGTCTTTCTCAAGATTTGAAGGCTCGACAGAAAGAGGTTGACCACCTTAAAGGGGATGTAGCCCATCTTATTATCGAGAGTGCCTTAGGACAAAAATTCAAAGAAGATGCGATCAGGCTGAGGGGCAAGTGCACACGTCTATTTGCTGAGTGCTCAAAGGTTGATTTTGAGAATGATCTTCTGTGTAGGGAGTGGGATTCATTGCAAGCCGCCCTAGCAGAAAAAGAGATGGCGTGGAGAAGAAAACATAAGGAGGAACTTTATGGATCAATTAGGAGAGGCTCAAGGAAAGTTACTAACTCAGCTAATTTATGAAGCCGGTAGGCATTTTCCTTATGCCGATCTCAGCTGGATGGATGACCCGGGTGCTTTGCCTGATCCTCCATCTAGTGATGAAAATTATGAGGCTTCTTAAGATCCCACGCCATTTTAACCAGTGCTGGTGGAGAGATTAGGTCGGTGCTGCAGTTTCCTTGCTGACAGAGAATGCTTCTAGTGAGCCAGCGGTGTCTTCCCATCCTCCTAATGAGGCGATTGCGGAGCTTTCTTCTACTATAGAGATAGTAGACATAGAAGTATAATTGTTCTTGTAATAGTTTTGTCTTTGCTTTATAGTTTGTAAGAATTCTTCATATAAAAGTTGATTTGCCTTTCAATTACATTTTCGAACTGCAATTCTCATGTTAGATAAAATTTTGTCATGAAAATAGCTAAGGAGAAAAAATATTATGAACCATGGAATGGGGATGAAATTAGACATGGAGTATGCGTAAAATTGACTAAGGAGAATACTTCCTAAATTTTGATGTGTTTTTCAAGCATTGCAGTGCACGACCATTTTGGATCAATGGTCATTTGGTCCGATGGGATTTAATATGTTTTTCAAGCATTGCTAGAGTTGTGGCTTAGACGTATTATGTCAAGCATAATAGGCAAATTTTCAGTCTTTAACTTGATGGAAGTATTATCCAATCATATATTTTTTTAAAAGTGATAATTTAATTGTCGTCCTTCGCATCTTGGATTCTGGATGGACATCGAATCTAGCGAATGAATCGACGGAGATTAAATGAGCATACTTCACATCTTGGGCTCGGGATAAATATCGAGCCTAGCGAAGGTATTCTTATCCTGCTGACAAATGGATTCCAACTTCCGCATCTTCAGCTATATAAAGCCTAGCAGATAAGTTTTGCCCAACGAGGAGTTTTGGCCTTAAAAGGTCTTAGGGAGTTACCCGTATGGAGAACCTCGATTGGGATGTTTGTAGCGACCGACAGAGATTAAGACGGCATCTTTCTTACTTATAGATTTTGCATTTTGGGTTCAGGATAGACATCGAACCTAGTGAATGAGTTGGTGGAGATCGAATGGAGATATCTTATATTTTTGGTTCAGGAATAACACTAAACCTAGCAGGCTGACTTACGTCAAAGAAAAGCTTTCATACTTTGGGCCCGAGATGGACATCGAGCCGAGCAAGGGAGCTATGCCAGTCGATAATTGGCCTAAAGTTAAATTGTGTTTTCAGCTTTCATATTTTGGGCTCGGGATAAGCGTCGATCCTAGTGATTAAGCTTTAATAAGTTTGATACATCACTTGGGTTGGAGCGTCAATCGAAATTAAACTTTATGGTGATCGCATCTGCTCGGAATTTTTATCGACTAGAGTAATGATTGTCGATCAGAATTGTCGTCAGTTAGGAATAATTACTTCGATCGAAAATTTCATCAATCAGAATTCTAGAAAACCTGTCGATGATAAAGCGGTGGAGTTGTTCTGGCCAATTGGAAAAAGGTCTACAGGCTTTAAGGCCCTCATCTCAATTTTTTAGTGCTAGGAAGTATCTTTTCGATTTTTAGGGAGGTGCCTTGTTATGGATACCGATCGGGATACGAGATCTACAAGCGTGATGGCCCTCATCTTGTTCCCGATATTAAGAGTGGTATAAATTTGAAGGTCTTTTTTGCTGGAGAAACAGATATGAAATCTTGTTTTAAACAACAAATGGGAAATTCGCGAGTTTAGACGCATACCTATTTTTAAGTTGCTTTTTATTTCATGAAAATACCTATTTTGTGCTCATCAGAGTGCTAGAATTTTCAACAGGTTTTCACATATTGCAGCTTTTTTATTGCTGTATCTTTAAAAACTTAAAAATGAATCTTTAATAATAAATAAATAATATCAAAATGCACGGTCAATCCGGCGCATATTACAGGAGACCGAAAGAGCATTAAAATTTTAATACAATGCATTTGTAGAGACTCAAGTTATAACAATTGTACCTGATTTTGCTGTTGCTCGTTGGCCTTGACAGTTTGCCCGTGTCAGCTCGGTTTTCACACTTGTAATATTTATGCATCGCTCTTATCGTCATGCCGCTTACAGAAGCTTTCCCACTCGCTAGTTTGAGCGCTTGAGAATTTTGTGTACCTCACGATCTTTATCCCAGCCTCCATTATTTCGCATCTTGTTTAGACATCTTGGGTTGGTGATATTTCCTGTGTTTTCTCTTGGTGCTCATCAATGTTTGTATGGGACCTGCATCAAGTGGAGTGGAAGTTCTAGCTGGATGACCGTTATGGCGATCGAATTTGCTCCATTCGATCTCCTTTTCCCTTTTCGTGATCCTCGAGAAGACTAACTAGTTAAGTTTCTTTTCTAACCGATCGGAAGGGGAGGTGCTATTGAAGAGCCGACCGTCTGGATATTGCAATCTATCCAGGATATTAGTCTTCTTTACCCTATTGGATCTGAAAGCATCATCTAGCTGGATGCGCTGCATGACCCTATCCATCAAGTCGAATAAGCTAATCAATGGCCTTGTTGTCAATGATTCAGAAAATGGGCGATCCGTGATGCCTCTTGCCAAAGCATTTGATGCCACTTCCATACTTAAATCCCCTACTTCCGACATTACAACCTGAAAGCGATCAATATAATCTCTAAGACTTTCATCAGTTCTCTAGTAGAGATTACATAGGCCACCGATTGACTTTGATGTGCATTTTTGCATAGCAAATCGAGCGGTGAACAACTCTTTGAGTTGCCCGAAGGAGGCGATTAATTCTTAAAGGAGTCCGATGAACCATTTCAAAGCATCTCCTCCTAATCTGGTTGGGAAGACTCTACAGGTGATCCTTTCATCGTAGGTGTAGACCTGCACTTTAATCAAATATTCTGCAAGATAAGTGGCGGGATCAGTTTTACTTGTATATTTGTTCGTCACCACATCCCTCCACCTAGGAGGTAACTCAGATTCTATAATTTCTCTGTAGAAGGGTGAGGGAGTGTTGTTGCCAGTGTTCCTCTCAGGCATCCCTTTCATTGCCTCTGTCAAGCCAAACTTTTTGAGTTTTTGTTCAAATCATTCGTCCTCCCTGCTCATCGTCGCAGAAGTGAACTCCTCTTTTGTCCTTTGGAAGCAACTACAATTTGGCACGCGCATGTAGGTCAAGTCATCATCAAAGGATGAGGTATATAATCTACTAGGAATACAAAGAGTATCTCTGCTTGAGGACATTATCTCCTTCCCCTTATCATATCTGTTTGTTGTTCTGACATCTGCGTTCTTTCCATCATGGGCATTTGGCTCGTTGAGGGAAATCTCCTTGTTGCTCCTTCCAAAATCTTTGGTCACAAAAACCATTTCCTGACCTCTTTCCGAAGTTATGGGCATCCTTCCTCTTCCTAGGGCTTGGACTATGCTCTCAGTGAGGTCACCAAGAGCAGCACGCATAACTCCAATAGTAACAAAGGCGTCCGCATGCTATCGTACAACCACATCATCGAGATTTGGAAGGGGATTACCTCTGATTGGTGATCTGAGAGATCTCTCTCTTAGCCTTGAGGGTTCAGATTTGTCCTGGTTCCTGCGATTATACTCCCTAGGAGCTACGCGCTTATTGGATCTTGAATTTGCCATGACTCTCAATGAAAGTATCAAATGATAAGGTAGATTTTGTCTTTATCTATAAGAAGGAGAGCTCACAGCTGACGATCCGTTTGGGTGACAAAGCCTGCAAGAAGGAGTGTCTGGTCGGACCCGGGCGTTAGCACTCCGAAGCTTAAGTCAGTAGCTTTTAGAGAGAGAGTATTTAGAGAGAAAATTTCAGATAGTCAATACCTGAAGCCATTGTATTTCAGGCTATTTATAGGAGTTCTTTGGAGGGATACTCGAGTACCTTAGGGCACGATGACCAGCAGATGAGCGGTGATGTGATAGGGAGCAGGTGGAGTGTATAGGCGTTGGCTTATGTCAGTGGGCTGACAAGACGTACTGTCCCATCGGTCTAATCGAATATTACGCCTTCCTGTCTTATCTTTCAGCTCAAGTTTTGCCTTTTTGTTATTGAACTTGAATCGTGTCAAGTATTATTGGACCAACCTAATTGGACTTTTGAAAATATATTTTCATACTATAGATTAGTTTGGTGTTTCTCTTTTTAAATATATTGTATTAGTATATATGTTAGCAACAACAGCAGGTATCAGAACAAAAGTACTTATCTCACTAAAATTGATGCGAACAACAAAATAAATTAAAATTGGAAATACATAAAATTTAATGTAATTCGTCTCACAGCCTCCATGTATGGAAAAACTGAGAAAAAAATTCACCAATCATAATTAAAAGTAACATATAGTAATATAGAATGGAACACTTCACTCTAACTATTCACATGTACTAAAAGGGGATTTTAGCAACGAAATAATCTATCTAAATATTACTCTATTTGTCACATTTTAAAATATTATTTTTTTATTTTATTTTATCTCATTTTAAATGTTTTTTTTCGAAATTTAAAAAAAATTATTTTTATTTATTATACACTTTATTAATTATTTTTCTTTATTATTTACTTTTTATTTTTAACTGAAATTAAATCAAATAATAAAATATAAAATAATATTTTTATCAACAGCGATATTTTTTATAAAATTAAAATATTTGAATTATCTTTTTAATTTGCATAAAGGAAAAAGCAGCCTCTTAACGCTTAAATGGGATAAAGGAAGTATCAAGTAGTATCTTGAAGCTTTAGCAATGGAAACAGATGTAATCCGTCACTAAAAAGTATATTTTTTTAATGCTATTGAAGTCAAAGCTAACTATTAAATATTTATAGGATTTATATTTCAAATGGATAAATAAATATTGTGAACAACCAAAACTTTTTATGTAAGAAGTAATTATTTACTTATTATACTCCAACCTAAAAAATTAAAGCTTGTATAAATAAAAATAAATAATTAAAATTCTAATTAGGATAAATTCAGAGAGTAGAATTCAAGCAGAGATAGTAAGTAGTCAAACAGCTAGCCTATTCAACACGGCGATATGTTGATAGAATCTGAGGAGGATGGAAAGGCAAGTCAGTGGAAAGGAGCGTTCGCACAAATAATTTTACTATGTGGAAATAGAAACTCAACAAAAAAGCGGCATTTGACTTCCCCTACTGCAAATCGACAAATTGATAAAATCCATTAATACATAAAAAGAAAACGAGAGAAATAATTATGTAATTGAAGTCAAAGAAACACTGCTCTTTTGATTTGAGATTTTTGTTTTTCTTTTTATTTTATTTGAATAAATACTTTTCTTTCGGAAGATGGATAAAAACTTAAATAGGAGTAGATACGCTTATCAATCCATAGGATTAAACGAATTTTGATTGAGTCAATTTTTAAGTCAGCACCTAAAATGTAAAGTTTATTACGCGGGCTGCACAAAGTGTATACGGTTTCAATACTTTCTTTTAAAAAAAAAAAACTTATTTACCAGTTAAATTAATTAAAATTTATATTAAATATATAAAAAAAATGAGATAAAATACTTTTTTTTTCATATAGTATTTAAAGTTTGTTATATACCGAGAATATACTTGAGATAACTGATTAGAAAAAAAGAAATACGTATTATCTATAAAATAATAGTTGCCACACTCTCGTATCATATATTCGCCTATCATTGACTTCCTCGCTTTAATTTTTCAGGCCACATTAGCAATAAGGTGTTTCTTCAGGAGATGAGATGTCTATCTGAGACGAGTTAAGCTAGGACTCGGGCTGTAAAATGGTGTCAGCTGAAGTGGGGTTTTTTTTTTTCATATAAAGCTAATTTTAGAAGTTAAAGCATGACTTTTTTTCCTTAAAATTCAATTAGTTTCTAAACTTTTTTTTTCTTCCTTGTTTTCTTCGTTTTGATCTGTAAATGATGAGATTTTTACCAGAATTTTAACTGAAAATGGATCGTGTACGAGAATTTTGATTGAGAAAAATAGAAAATTGAGGTGAAGTAAGAAAAAAAAACCAAATCCTTCGAATCGTAATTTTTAAGATCGCTCGAAATCACTTGCCCCTCTTTTAATATTTATAATTTTTTTTTAATTATATATTATACAAATATTCACTAAAAATAATACCTGTAAACAGATAGAACTGCTATATTTAGAAATTAAATATTAAAAATCAATTATTGTACTTGATTCTTTTTTTTTTTTCAGGAAAAAAAGATAAGAAATAATATAATAATATTAACGTGATACTGTGTGAGTATGCAAATAGTATGCACTTGTATATACCGTGGAATAAAATATTTTCACTCGATTTGACAATGTGAATGCGTGCGCATCGTGTATACAAACGCATCATAGTAACACTCTAAATAACATTAGATTTATATTTGTTATATCGGCACCTATCACCTATAAATGGCAAATAGATTGAATCGAGTTAGTTTGGATAAGATCATGACAAATTGATTGATAAAAATATCATATTATAAACAAATCAAAATTTTACGAGTCATAAAATAAAAAAAATACCAAAATATTTTCTTATTATTTTAAAAATAACATATTTTGTTTTTCCTAAATATTTTTTTATTTTTTTTAAATTTTCCATTCAAAAAAAAAAATTATGCATGTATGGTATATACAAATAATTGTTTTCTATAAGAAAATTTGGGAAAGGGATGGAGAGACTTGACTCAAAATCTCCCCTTAAATCTAAACAAACATACCATTGGAATACCTTTTTGGTCATAATTATTTTTATATAATATGAATATAACACTCGAATCAATATGGATCACATAATACATCAAATTAAATTGAACCAATATAAATCACATAATATGCCAAATTGAATTGGTTTATAATCATATCATTGATGAATAAAATCGAATTTAATTTATGTACGAATTGTGTCTAATTTTCAGATAGGATGAATAATTGAATATGTACCATTAACATCTTGATTACTACTTATATGTCCCATTATTTCTAACAGAAGCAGAGCAAGTGCCAACACATTTGATATTGAGACTCATCTTTTGTGTTTTTTTTTTTTAAGTAATTGGAAACAGATATTAGCTTGTTTTTTAATATATTTTCTGATAGAAAGAGCTAAATAAATCGTATTAAATTATTATTGGCCCCAAGAATACAATGTATTCCCCAACAACAATTCCGGCAATAATGACTAAGCCATGGTTGTGTATATGTACAGTATTGATATGGCGTGCTATTAGTATTACCTTTACATTTTCAGTAGACTGCCAGCCTTATGTATCGCTATTGCCATCAATTTTCAATGTTTATGAGCTTTAGACTGTTTGATACGTTTTAAATGAATTGACATTTCCCACTTGTAAATTGGTTGTGTTATTCAAAATCGACGTCACTATTTAGTATTTATAGTGCCTAACCTTCTACTGTCTTCCGCTACTCTTTCATTAGTCAAGAATTACTCCAATTTTTTTTTTCTTTTTTAAAGCTACCTTGTAACAGATCATAATTACTCATTTTATTCCTTTTAATGTTTTAAAGGTAATTCACAAAAAAAAAATAAAAAATAAAAAAATATATTTCTTATCACCTAAAACCATCAAACGGATCAGATCGAATGGATTTAAAACGGATAGTTATTAGATTGTATTGTTATTAAACATTAATTTTATATAATTTTTAAATTGGATCATTTGGATCGGGTCTTTGAATCAAAAACATATCATTTTTTTCCGCATATAAGACTGATTGATTTTCAAATTATTTAATTAAATTTTAAGTTTATACTATTTTTTTAAAATACAATATATTTTAACCACTTATAAATTTTAATAACTTATATAATATTAGTCTATATTAAGTTATTTGTTCAAATATAACAGATAATATAAATGATTTAAAAAAAAGTTTTAAACTCTTAAAATTTAAAAACCAACAAAGCGAGTTTCCACAAAAAAAAAAGTGATTTAAACTAATGAAATATATTTTTCAAATTTTATTTTCTTTAAGAATAATTGAATCGATTCTACAAATTGAAAAAAAAAACAAAAATAAAATTTATAAAAAAAAGAGCAAATCAACCCAATATAACCAAAAGTAGATAGATCAACCCAGTTCATAAAATTTATAAAAAAAAAATTAACAATTTAATTTGAATCAAAAGTTGATAGGTCTAATATCAGTAACAATTTTTTTTTTTAATCCTATGAAGCAATTGTAAAATGAAACTAACTGAACGAGTTATATCTCAGGGGACAATTTTACAAATGTTGTTTTTGGAGAAATTATTTGGATTTTTGGTATATTTTTCAAACTATTTAGATTTTTAGGGTGTTTTCTTATTTTCGTTGGAAATGTCAGCGAAAATGACAGAGATGGGGCCCACGGCATAGATTTTGATGTCTCTCATTTTCGCTGGAAATGTCAGCGAAAATGGCAGGGGTGGAGCTCACGACGGATTTAATTAAATTAATCATCCCAAAAATAATAAAAAAATAAAATATATCTCAATTTTTATGATCTAATCTTAATTTTTTCCGTATAGAGAAAATAATACGTAAAATTGGAACACAAATCACAGATTCTGAGTTTTTCTAATTTAATTTTCGTCCATATTTCTAATCAAATAAAATCTAACAAAATTAATATCATTAAAATTTAAAAAATAACAGTGAACTAAATTAATTAATCTAATTAATCAATTATTTTTTTCAATTTATCAATTTTTTATTTAAGTAAATAAAATATTTTTATTGATATAAAATTAAATTAAAAGTCTAAAAGTGACAGATAAATAAAATTTATCAATTTGGGGTTGTAATTGATGAGTTTTGTTTTGTCTATTAATACAATTAGAACTTGATTTAAAAAAATAGTCAACCTATATCTTGAATCAAGGAAATAATTCTCCTAATTTTATGAGATTACTAGCTAAGAAAAATAAGAAATTAAAAGAAAAATAAATATACGAAGCAAGCTTGACCGTTGATATATAGTTAAAATATCAATAAAAATATTTTTTTACTTAAATAAAAAATTAATAAATTGAAAAAAAGTAATTGATTAATCAGAATAATTTAATTCACCGTTATTTTTTAAATTTTAGTGATATTAATTTTGTTAGATTTTATTTGATTAGAAATATGGATGAAGATTAAATTGGGCAAACATTAATCAATTACTTTTTTTTCAATAAAAATATTTTATTTACTTAAATAAAAAAATTGATAAATTGAAAAAAAAATAATTGATTAATCAGATTAATTAATCTAATTCATTGTTGTTTTTTAAATTTTAGTGATATTAATTTTGTTAGATTTTATTTGATTAAAAATATGGATGAAAATTAAGTTGGGCAAACTCAGCATCTGTGGTTTGTGTTCTAATTTTACGTATTATTTTCTCTAGACAGAAAAAGATTAAGACCATATCATAAAAATGAGACATATTTTATTTTTTTTATTATTTTTGGAATGATTAATTTAATTAAATTCGCCGTGGCTCCACCCCTGCCATTTTCACTGACATTTTTAGCTAAAATGAGAGACACTAAAATTCATACCGTGACCCCATCCCTGTCATTTTTGCTGACATTTTCAGCGAAAATGAGAAAACGCTCCAAAAATTCAAATAATTTGAAAAATACACCAAAAATCCAAATAATTTTTCCAAAAATACCATTTTTAAAATTGTCCCATATCTCACATCAACCCGAATGATCATTTTTTTTAAATTTATTTTTAATTTCCTCAATTCTTAAGATCATTTTTTTTTAAATTCAATCCTACCTAATACCTATATTATGTCATTCTGTTGATATATAAAACATATATACATCTATATTAATAATATGGTCTGGCTGGTCAATATATATATATATAAACAAAATGACATAATATATGTTTTATAGATCATAACATGATCTGGCTTGTGAATTTGATCAGGGAATTCAACTTGACCCAATTTCAAAGTGATTTGATCCAAAAATGATCCGCTCGAAATCCATCCGATGTGATTTATTTGACAAATCTACTCATGGATGTATGTTTATTTGAGGGACATAAATTTTATGTATTGCTATTAACTTTTTATTTCAATTTATTTATTTTTATATGTGGTAATAGGAATTTAAAAAAAAAAATTGTATTCTTTGCTAAATTTATCGACATTATAAGCCATTAACTAGTAGTTAAAAAAAAAGGACAAAAGCTAATACCATATAAGGAAAGAGTGAAATAGTCAGATAATAAAATTTTGTGGATATAAATAGAAAAGTTATACGAATGAGCTCCTACATTTGGGGCCATGACGAAAGCAGTGGTATATCGTTTGGTAAGTGGTTAATGGTTTTATGTTATACTGCCAATCTGCCATTGATATCGACAGCAGTAGTTGGAAGTTAGGGAGTTCTACACGTGTGAGTTAATTGTATAAGATGTGACTGCAATTATGTCCCATTACTAAATCCCGTTTAAAAAAAAAATAACAAGAAAATAGTTGAAATGTTCATTCTTTTATAAAATTTCATTTTAACATAAAAATATTTCAAATTCAGTCAAAAAATTTAATATGACACTTCACTTTTTTTTTTTTTGAAGAAGAAATATGACACTTCACTTAAATTATATATATTTTATTATTTTTAATGTAATATATGGCAGTACATATCAGTAAAAATTCATATAATATAGCTAATATAATAAGGAATCGGTTTTATTGTTATCCTTTAAATTTATTTTCTATAATTAAATAATATGCAAATTGTTTGTTTAAGAAAAAAAATTAAATATTCGCTGATGTATATAGCCATATATCACTTCTTGAAAGATTTGGAGCTTTAGTTAGAGTATTGTCATTTTAGAAAATTAAATATTCTATCCTTAATTATGAAAATTTTATTTTTTAATAAATATTATATTTGGTTTGTATTTTTTTATTGTTGAAGCATTTTTAATCAATAAAAACAATATTGAAATTTGTATAATTTATTAATTTTTAATCAATAAATTAATTTTAAAAAATTAAATAAAAATTAAAATTGATATAAGAGTCAATTAAAATTAATAGACTTGTTAATAAAATTATTTTTAAATTGACAGATGGATTTATTTTCACCCTTACATATAGGGGTCCCCTCATATCCTGTTTTAAGGACAAAACCAGTGCAAGTATAATTAGAGCTCCTAATTTATGTATTGGTCCTTAAATACTGATTACCAAACTAAACGACTTAATTTACGTGGGACCTTGACTTCTTTTCTATTTCTTTTCTCTAATTCATTATAAATAATTTCTTAATAATTATCAAATGATTGCATTTTCCAGCTTGAAAGACACTCCTTCCTTTAATGATCAATTAGAAATTTTGTTTATAAAAACAATGAGCCAAAGCCATAAGCCAAAATAGCTTTCTCCCCATCCATACTCTACTCCTTTTTTTTCTTGTTAACTCAGACAAGATTCCAAGAATGGACTTGTAAGCTACCAACCAAAAAAATAAATTATTACCAAATGCTATCATTGTTACTAAATGAAAGTTTATATAATTAAATCATATTAATAATTTCCTCAAATTAGAAAAAAGTTAAAAAGCATTATCTTTAAATAACTGAGGGCAATTAACATATGGCATTTAAAGTAATTAATTATTTGTTTGAATCTTTCTCAAATCTTTTATTTTATTTTTAGTTACACCAAATCTTTTGTTGACAATTTTTTCAAGCGTACTCCTTCTAGTTCAATATACATGACATTTTACGGTAATGCATCAATATTAAAAATCTATTAATAAGGTCAATTAAAATACTAATTTACCCTTAATTTATTCTCTTCAAACTCTACTTAATTTTATTCCATATTCTCTCTTGTATTCTAAAAAATTACGACTTTCACTTCAACCTCAAATTAATTTTATGCCATATTCTCTCTCATGTTTTAAAAAATTTCGACTTAAACAAAAATTGATTATTTCCTTTAAACGTAAACCTCTCCCCAAATATAGAAATTATGACGCCATATACTCAAAAATTATGGAATGAAATTTTTTTTTACTCTTAAAATATTTCCGCCAATATTTTCAATTTAAATTCTTTACTTACTCTTTAAACGTTAAACCTCTCAGAATAATTTGTTATAACTTGAAATTCATTCAATGAAAGGTACAAGGATAACACAAAGCCTATGGAACCAAATATTGACAATTTTGATCTTCTTTTTGATTTCAATGTCGGTCCTAATTCTTCAATGTTTGAGATATCTTCTTTAAATAATTTACTGTTTGATTTAAACAGTGAGCCAAATGGTGGGGAAGAAGATGATTAGGATTTACTTGACTTAAATTTGGAGCCATGTTTAGAGGAAGATGATAGTCATAACAATATTCACTTGGAAGAAGGATTGGGAGAAGGATTACACCAAGAAATAACCATTAACACAGGCATTTCATAATCATTGTTTTTTTTTTCACACAAACAGCATTTAATTTTCGGAATATTTCCATACACCCACACAAGAACACATTTTCATAAAGTCTCAAACATATAGCAACTAAAAATTTAAATGAAAAGCAAATTTAGTGGTTGTAAACCTCTGTTGGTGGCAAAACAACCTCAGTGGCAAAACAAAATCCACAAAAATAAATTTTAGGCTTCCACTTGTTTCTCCTTTCCCTTATGCTTCACGTTCTCTTCCTCCTCTTCACAAACACACACATGGTTTTTAAGCCAAAATAATCCAAATCATTTTAACAATGCGGTTTACAGGGGATTAGTATAATAAAATGCACAAAACCCCTTATTTCCACACGATTTTAACTTCTAATTTCTAAATCCCTAAATTTTAAAAATCCCTAAAACTTACCTATTTTTATTTTTCCTTTCAATTTTTGGGTTTCTAGCGGTCAAGCTTCCATCTCCCGTCGCTGCTCATGGTGAGAGTGGACGACGGAACTCCAGTGGTCGACCAATGGCGAAGAATGGCGACACGGCTTGAAAGAGGGAGTCAGAAATGCAGAAAAAAGACAAGAGAGAGGGCCTGCTGTTGTGATGTCGTGCGTCGGAGAAGGAGGTAGGAGCTACCATCAAGGGACAGTGGCTGGTGGGGAGAGAAATAGAGGGGCAGAAAGAAGCCACAAGGAGACGCAGGTGAGGACTGAAACAGATGGGAAAAATCGAGAAGGAGAGGGGCTGGGCACGGGAAAAGAAAGAGAGAAGTTTTTTTTTTCCTTGGCCAAAGTTCCCTTTAGTCCCTTCTTATTTCCCTTTAAATCCCTCTTTATAACTCTATACACTTGGATCTCCGATTAATTTAATTTTAAACCCATTTCATTTGTTTTAAAATCCTGTTTAATTTACATTATTATTTTTAGATCTTTTTTTATTATCAAATTATTTATTAATATGTTATTTGATTGTACTAAAATGGAGCTTAACTTAATGATCTCAAATTTTTTTCGAGACACAATATTTATGGTGTTACATATAAATTTATTAAAAAAATAAGATAAAAGAAAAGAGAAATCCCCGTCCGTAAATAAATTGAAGGCAGCCTCAAAATTAAATATAGAAAATAAAAACTTTTGAATTCAGAAAAAAAGGAAGGTTAGTTTTTTTTTTTTTTGTGGAGGTTGCTTGAAAATTTATTATTCCAAAAAACTCGTGCATTAATTTCATTGTTAATGAGTTATTTATTCTTATGTGAAATAATGAATAGAAAAATTATTATAAATATTAGTTAAATTTTCAATCAAACAACGCAGCAATCAATTTTTAATGTGTTACGTTACTTCAGTTGGCACAAGAATATGATACCTCAATGTGATCGATCTCTCATCTAGAAGAAAGAGTAGGCCACAGTCTTTTCATATTTTTTCTCGAAAGAAGCTTTGTCCTTAATTCTCACAAAACCTTTTCCATTGCAAAAGTAAATATGAAAGAATCGTCTTTGTTCCGGACTCTGCTTCAGACTTTGTCTTTCCGAAAATATTTACATGCATGGATTCATAAAATAAAATAATAATAATAGATTAAATTAATTATATTTTACCATGTATGTAAAATAGTTATTTTTTTATACGTATTGTTGCATATTTTATATTGATTAATTATAAAAATGAAATATATTTTATAAAAATTTAGACAATTACTACTCTACAAATTCGCTTTTACATATGTCAGTGATTGATTTGTTTTATGAATTTTTTCATGGGCCTAGTTTACTCAGAATTTTTTTTTTCTTCATAATACAAGAAAGTAACCTAATTAGTTATTGTTAATTATATCTCAACGTTGTTCCCTTTTCCATACCATATTGGACCGGAAGCGTGCACAGAATGGATGAATACAAGTTGCATCAAATAATAAATTTTAGTGTTACGTGTCAATATAATGTGGGAACGAATTTAAGATTGACAATAACAACCACAATAAACAAAATTTTGATGCATGTAAAGGGTTACCAACAGAGGTAGCAAATTATGACTCCATCTATGAATTACACCTTTAACCTTTGAAAAAGATAATGATTTAAATCCCATGCAACCCTTAATTATTCATTTATAACTCGATCTATTTGATTTATAAAATGATTCAATTTATATCACTCAATTTATTTATAAATCATTTGTGATTCATTTATATAATATGTGATTTCATAACTTTTTATATATGAATACTTTTTTTCAATGAAAAAATTAAAAATGAAAAATAAAATCATAAAACTTTGCAATATGACCCAATTTATTTATAATTCAATCAGTTTATATTTCAATCCATCATTGATTCTACACAAAACTACTCAAATCAATTCAAATACCATCTATAGTTATAATTGTTGATTAGTGTATGGGTTTTGACATATATATACACACAAGCGTGTGTGTGTTGGATAAAATTCAAATGTTTGATAAAAAAAATTGTAGCGGTTATTATTTATAAGCGATAAGGCTGAAAATGCCTTATCTTGCAATGACAGTTCGAAGGCTAGATGCAAGGAAGAACCTGCAAAAAACGGAGTGTTCGGTTGAATCCAGGCGTTAGCACTCCGAAACTTAAGTCAGTAACTTGGGAGTAAGAGCTAAAAGGAGAGAGAGAATTTTCAGAGTTCAATACCTGATGCCATTGTATTTTTGGCTATTTATAGGAGATGTTTTGGGGAAGGGGTGCTCGAGTACCTTAGGGAGATGATAATCGGCAGTCGGAGTAGGTGAGCGGCGATGTGACTAGAGGTAGGTGGAGAGCATAGACATTGGCTTGTACCAGTAGGCTGACAGGACAATACGTCCCATTAGTCCGATCGAAGATCACATTTCTCCATGTTATCTTCTAGCTCACGCTATTCTTTCCTGTTAGCAGATTTGGGCCGTCTTAAGTACTTACTGGGCCGAAATGACTGGGCCTTTTGAGATATAATTTCTGTAGTTATCATTTGTCCCCCCCAAAACAGGTCCGATCAGGCGAGATGCATATTTGGTTATATTGGAGAGATTTTTGAGTTTTCTGGAAACGCCCAATTTGAGAAGTCATACCCGCCAATTTCAGGCAACCGTTATGCATTTAATGCTTGCGCATGTATCAAATGCGATGCTTCGTTTGCTGGCATGTATTTAACGCTTGCTCATGCGTTAACAATCATCCGATCCGCTCCTAGGGAGGATGTTCATCTTATCCGCTCTTGGCAGTGATGCTTTTGGCGATGACATTAACAATACAATCATTCGATCCGCTCCTAGGGACGGATGTTCATCTTATCCGCTCTTGGCGGTGGCGATCTTGGTGATGGCAGTAACAATCATCCGATCCGCTCCTGGGGACGGATGTTTATCTTATCCGCTCTTGGCGGTGGTGATCTTGGTGATGGCGGTAACAATCATTCGATCCGCTCCTGGGGACGGATGTTCATCTTATCCGCTCATGGCGATGGCGGTAACTATCATCCCGATAGCAAAGTGATTCAAATTAAGGGACCAGTTTGCTGGAAAATATATAAGCTTTTTCGAATAATAATTATTAAATTTACGAAATTTAAACAAGTACCTTTTGTTCTTAATTTGTTCTCACTTTATAGAGACATTCGTTTTGTGTATGTCGCGATATTGGGGTTTTCAACAGCTTTTGCATGTTGCAGCTTTCTTTGCTTTTTTTTTTTTGCTGTTATTTCAAGAATATATCTTTAGACGACAAAACAAATGATATTAAGATAGACCGATATTTCAGTATTTGTTATAGGAGGGTGAGAGAATATTCGCATTCAGTACAAATTGCAACAATTGCACCTGATTTGTTGCAGCTTTTGTTGACCTTTTCGCGAAATAGTTCACGACTTTTGTCGCGACCTCCACTGCTTTTCCCCCTCCTTGACCACTTTGGGTCGATCGGCTTTTCCGTGCTTTCTCTTGGCGATCAATGGCATTCACGGAAAATTAATGCTGATAGGGGTAGAAGTCCCAGCCGACCGATTATCGTGGCGGTCGGATTTATCCCTTTCATCCCCGTTTCTCCTCTTTGAAATCCTTGAAAAGACCGACTATTTCGGCTTCTCCTTGGCTCGATCGGATCTCGACTACGATCTCAGTGAATTACATTTTCGTAGGATCTTGAGTCTGCCATGGCTATCAACGAAAGTACCAAATGATAAGGCTGAAAATGTCTTATCTTGCAAGAAGAGCAACTGACAGTTTGAAAGCTGGATGGAAGGAAGGACTTGCAAAAAATGGAGTGTCCGATCGGACCCAGGCGTTAGCACTCCGAAGCTTAAATCAGTAACTTGGGAGTAAGAGCTAAAAGGAGAGAGAGAGTTTTCAGAGTTCAATACCTGGTGTCATTGTGTTTTTGGTTATTTATAGGAGATGTTTTGGGGAAGGGGTGTTCGAGTACTTTGAGGAGATGATAACCGGCAGTCAGAGTAGGTGAGCGGCGATGTGACTGGAGGTAGGTGGAGAGTATAGGCGTTGACTTGTGCCAGTGTACTGACAGGATAAGACGTCCCATCAGTCCGATCGAAAACCACGCTATTCTTTCCTGTTAGCAGATTTGGGCCGTCTTAAGTATTTATTGGGCCGAAATAACTCGGCCTTTTGAGATATAATTTCTGGAGTTATTAATAAGGATAAATGCAATACTTATCTCCGAATTATATGTAATAGAGTGATTTCACTCTTAAATTTTCTTTTTTATCAATTTTATTCAAAATAACACAATTTGTCTTTTATATCATACAAACATCGATTACATTATGCCATAAATCATCCATTTAGAGATAAAATATGTCATCCTGATGAGTTATTATAAAAAATATATATATATCTATTTTAAAAAATATAAAAAAAAGTCTCAATTTCAAATAATTTCAAAAATAAAAAAATGTAGTAATAAAAAATAATTATTATATTACTTCTATCAATTCAAGGTATTGTGTAGTGGTAATGAAAGCATTTAACTAATAAGCAATATAATATGTATAGTCCTCACTACTACCTATATACGTATATGATCAATGGGAGTAATAGAAAATTGTTACAAAATATAGTAAAATATTATAATTATTCTATAACAACAATTTTACAGACGCTATACCTGCTCGTGCTGCCTTAGGTTAATGCAATAATTTGAACATCGTAATACAACATTTTTTTTTCATTTTATAGTTAAAAAATATTGCTAATATATTGTCTTATAAATAAAAAGCGAAAATTTTACACCCATTGCAAATGTGCTCCAGTAGATGCATTATGAGGTAGTATCTAGCAACTTTGACTTCAATTCTTTAATTAGATTTAATCATACTCCAAAAAAGTGATTAAAATTTAACTTTGATCTAAAAAATGTAATTTATTTGAATGTGATTTGAAAAATTAAAGGTCAAGTAAAGGATTGACTTAAATTAACCCGAACGTATGGGGTTATGTAACGATTCATTTGATTATTTTCTAATAACCTATTTATTTACATTTATATTTTAAAATATATAAATTATATACATAATAATTATATAAAATAATTAGCAAAAAAAAAAAATTTTACCCTAAATCGATGTCATCTTTGACATTTTTCTTCCTTTCAATTTCTTCTCTCAAGAAAACAACCCCAATCTCGTCTTTCTTTTTTCATGTTAAAAATAAATCATTTTTTAAAATTTGTATAAGTTATTAAATTTTAAAGTGTTTGAAATATATTGATGTTTAAAAAAAATAATATGCAATTAAACCTTAAGTTGATAATTTTAAAAAAAAATGGTCAATTTAATGTCCCAAAAAAATGTGAATTTGGCATGGTAGAGGAGGGGAAAAAGTCACGCTAGCTGTGAGCTAGTGCTGCTGGTAGTTGTATTGTAGCTAAAAAACAAGAAACAAAAGTTTAAAAGTAGAAACACACACATCACCAAATGAATGAATCATCTACCGACTAGAACTAACTGTATCAAAAATATAATTAACTTTCCTTATAAATTTATGTAAACAAACCATCACAGAGACACAAAGGGAAGAGATGCCGGAATACTGTGTAACAGGTGGAACAGGATTCATAGCAGCTCACCTGATTAAGTCTCTGCTTGATAAAGGCCACTCTATAAGAACCACAGTTCGGGATCCAGGTACTGTAAACCCTTTTATAGTTATAGTCAGATATTTATTGAAAAATATAATAATAATATGGATAGGGTGTTTTATTGGTTTTAGGGGATTCTGCAAAGGTTGGGTTTCTTAAGGAATTTAATGGGGCAAAGGAAAGATTAAAGATTATGAAAGCTGATTTGTTGGTAGAAGGGAGCTTTGATGAAGCAATCGAAGGTGTTGATGGTGTTTTTCACACTGCTTCACCAGTTATTGTTCCTTATGACAATAACATTCAGGTCAAACTTACCCTTTGATCCATATTATTAATTATTCAGAAAATTAAGCATCTTTGTATATTAAAAAAAACTAAATTTGCAGGAAACATTGATAGATCCATGCGTGAAGGGCAGCATGAATGTGCTGGGTTCATGCGCCAAAGCTAGTAGTGTGAAAAGAGTTGTGCTTACCTCTTCATGCTCTTCCATTAGATACAGATATGATGTCCAACAAATTACTTCTCTTAACGAATCTCATTGGACTGATCCAGACTACTGCAGACACTACAATGTGCGATTCATTTTCATCTCTTTCAAAATTTTAATCGCTGCATGTAATTAAATCTTTTCAATTGCAGCTTTGGTATGCATATGCAAAGACAATAGGAGAGAAAGAGGCATGGCGAATGGCAAAGCAAAGTGGGATTGATTTAGTTGTGGTGAATCCATCTTTTGTAGTTGGTCCAGTACTTGCCCCAGAACCCACTAGTACCCTTCTCCTTATTCTCGCTATAATTAAAGGTAATTTTGCTATTATACCCAAATATAATATCATTTTTATGTGGAAGCTGAAATACAAAGTAAATCTTTACTTGCCATTATCAGGACTGAGAGGCGAATATCCAAACACAACAGTGGGTTTCGTGCACATAGACGATGTGGTCGGTGCTCACATTCTAGCCATGGTGGACAGCAGAGCTTCGGGACGGCTAATATGTTCAAGTTCTGTGGCTCACTGGTCACAGATAATTGAGATGCTGAGGGCCAAATATCCCTCTTATCCTTACGAGAACAAGTGAGTAATGCATTTTTAAATAACTAAATCGTGTTTAACTATCAGGTATATATGAAGTATTTTTAAATAATTAAAATGTAACATTTTTAAACTAATTAAATATAAATTCGATTTAATTGGGCCAGTAAACTTAAGAATAGCAAGTTTTTACTAAAAAAACATCAATTGTTTCACAAGAATTTTAGTGCTTTATTGTTTTGGGTTTTTCAGGTGTAGCAGCCAAGAAGGGGACAACAAACCACATAGCATGGACACAACCAAGATTGCCCAATTGGGGTTTGGTCCTTTTAAAACACTAGAACATATGTTTGATGACTGCATCAAGAGTTTCCGGGACAAGGGTTTTCTTTAAAAAATAATATATATATATATATATATATATATATATATATATATATATATATATATATATATATATATATATATATATATATATATATATATATATATCTAACACCAATGCCACGGTGTTTAAATAAACGAATAAAGATTCTCCTTGTATAAAAAGAGTTATTTATATTTGCAACTGATATTTTTCACATTGGGTTTGACGCTTGAATGAATTGGGTGAAGCGGAAAACAAAAATAGAATAATTTGTTTTAAATCATTTGTTAGTGTTACCCAAGTGGTCCTCTGAAAATAATGGAAGAAATTCCACAATATATCCTTTTCTAGGTACACAGTCAATTATAAAGTTTTAAATCTATACCTTTAAAATATATATAAATAACAATATATCCTTTTCTAGGTACACAATCAATTTTCTTTTTCTAATTTGATATATCAAGTATACCTTTTATAAATAACAATTTTCCAATCTAACCAATAAAAATTTAATTATTGCAAAAAATAAATAAATGAATTACTCACTTTGAATCTAGACGAGAAATGGTAATAGTTGAAAAAAAAATAGTTAAAATTGTGAATTTCAAAATATGATGAATGAATGAAAATAAAATAAAAAAAAACTTTTGGTGGGATATTATATATTACGTTGAAGATAATTTGATAGTGTTTAAAAAATAGGAGGATTCTTAAAATGGTGCAGTTTTAAAAATGGAACCTTAAAAAAGTATTTTTAAAAGATACATGAAAGACGGGTAACAGTAAAAATAGCCCTTAAAAGACTGCGACATTGTTGTGCAAATTCCAAATTAATTGGGCTTGATTGTTGAATCATATATTAATAATGGTCTTGAAATAGAAGAAGTATGAGGGAGCATAAGCCTTTTTGGAAAAGTCTCATTGAGACCCAGTAGAATTACTTGTAATGGGCCTACGGGCTTTCCTTGGAGTAAATTACATGGTGCATCCGTTTTAATTTTTATGTTTATTTTTGTTTAAAAAGCTCCATTTCAATCCTATAACTAAAATTATCTTCTTCTTTTTTTAATTTTCAATTTTAAAAAATACTCATTTTCTATTTTACTGTCGAAATTCTAATTATGCTAAAATCTCTCCCCATATCTCTTCTTTCCTAATTAAAATCTCTTTCCATCTATCTTCTCCTAAAATCTCTTCCATCTTTCACATCATCCAACGTTTCTCTTTGCTAATATATATATATATATATATATATATATATATATATATATTTAACATTTCAATCTCTTCTTAATCTCTTATCTCTCTCTATTTCAAGTATACGAAAAATCATATTTCAAAGTTTTTCCAATCAAAATAGGCCTCCGAAACCTTCCAAAAGTCGCCCTGTAGAACCAAAGATTGTTGACAAATTAAAGTGCCTAAAACCTACATACATTGTCTGCTTATGATCATGAATTATTAATATATTTAAATTTGAAAAGTAGAGCACATAATCCAATTAGTCTTTAAGGATTTAATAATGAGGTAACTAACACCAACTCCCCATTTATTTTAATATACTGGAAATGACTTCACATGCAGTGGCGAAGTTTCATAGAAACACACTGCAAGGCCATGGTTTTCCAAATTAAAAGATACAATTTGACCTGCATCTCCTACATCATTTATATATATTCTCGTACCATTAAGAAAATAGATATTTGTAAATAATAAATAATTTGGATAATTTTATTTAAAATAATTTCTTGGATAATAATAGTTCAATCGATTTAGGGGAAACGATACATATGTCACTTCTTAGAGATAAGGAAAATGAGAGAAAATCCCACTTCCATAAACTATGAAGAAAGTTATAGTTTTATCAATCATTCTTTGATAATTGACCTTGCAAGAGAGAGAAACAAAAATTACTATATTTAATATTTCGGTATATAATTTTAATATTATATCTATTTATGTTAATTATATGAATATTTAATATTTTTAAACAATGACATGGCACGGTGAATTGTATTTGAACCATTATTGAGGCTATCATATATATTTCATGATCCCTTATCCATATCTAGCTAGATACTACCATATGAAAATGCTAAAATTGAGACTTTAGTACAAACACGCATTCTAATTCACAAAACAAAATTTATTTTTGTCTCTAAATATACAGATCATGGAAGATATGATTACTTTTATGAAAATGACATATTATTGTTTTATTAGTTTATTAAAATGATGTCCATAGTATATATATATATATATATATATATATATTCAATTCACAACCAATTACACTTTTACTAATTTTTTTAGTGAAAATAATCCAACATTCAAAATCCATTTGCCTGCCTAATGTAGATTTATACCGAATAAATTTATAATCCAAAAAACACTTTTTTAGTATTTAAAAATATTTCATACCCAAAACTTATATCATACTAATTATTATTATTATTTTGAAGGCGAGTTATCTTATTACCTAAAATCATAAAATAGTCAAAAAAAAAGTTACATACTAATTAAAAAATAATTAATCTTTCTGCAAGCTAATGTCGGGAAAAAATTATCCACACATGCTCAAAACTAGAATCAACAGATTTATATATGAAAATGGGAAAAAAATAGTACAGTTGTTGAATTGGTAAGGTAATGAAATGAATAAATGAAGTAGATAATCAGCTACACCTACTCTTATGGTTTAATTGTTTAAAAAGTCTATTATAGAGCATGACAATGCATACTTTTTCCAACTCTGCAATACAAGGTGGATTGCATTCTTCCAAAGTTTATAGAAAATTCCACAACGAAGACCATATTTAATAGCTATCATTTGAAAATGAGAGGGATGACTTGGACTCCTCGTACATCTTTCTTGATCAACAAGCAAAGCTATGGCCGTGAGATTATTATTATTATTATTATTATTGAGAAATAGAAGAGCGGAGACTAGAATCTGAAAAACCTTCCACTATAGTATGTCCAATTTTATGGCGGACATGTCTCCTTAAAAAAGATAATGATGATGCTGACTATTATTATTGAAAGAAAAATTAGGGTTGTGATATGGGGTCCAAGGGTTCGAGGTAGGGGTCGGTAGTCCCAAGGGTCCAATCCCATGGGTTGGATCTCGGGCGGTCTTGGGTCAAGGGGTTCAAGGTGGTCGATATGAGGTAGAGGGGTTTGGTGTGAGATCCCTTGTCAGGAGGTCTAGGGTCCGAGCCTGGGTAGGAGTGGGGTTGCGAGTTGAGGTACGTATTAAGTCTAGGGTCTCAAGGGGTCAAGATCTGAGGTTCAGGGTCCCAATTTCAATTAAGAGGTTCAAGGTCGGATCCAGTGATTCGAGATCATAGTCTTAGTTCTTGGGATTAGGGTCTAAGTCAAGGTTTTAATCTGTATTTGGATTTAAAAAATCAAATTTCTTTTAATTTTAATGAAAAATTAGTAATAATTTAAATCTAGATTTTCTTTTAACAAGACTTAAAATTATGGTGAGGAGAGCTTAAAGTTTTTTGGACTAATTTTTAAAATACTCCAATATAAAACTCTATTTTCTTTTAGTCTTAAAATAAATAAATAAATAAGATCGATCTCTACATTTTTTAACCTTTCAAATTCAACCCTATTAACTTTTCCAATAAAAATTTAACAGAATACAATTTAGGGGTAAATTTTTAGCAACTCATTCCATTAATGATAGTTTTAGCAATTTAACAGAATACAATTTAGTGATAGTTTTAGCAACTCATTCCATTAATCTTGGGAGAGCATGTTAATTGCAATTCCGAAGATCGCCGCTTCACTGGACGACAATTTTCATCCACCAATCAAGACGAATCAACCATAAACATACTCGCAATAAACTTCTCTGTTTCTCTAATATCACTATTGAGAAAGATCTAATAAATTTTAAATATAAAAAGGGAAACTGCATTAATATGAAATCTTTGAATTTTTTGGTTTGTTTACGGTTTTTGAATTTTTATTTTAAATCTTATTAAGTCTCCGCCTTTTTCTTAAATTTTTTTAATTTTTTAATATTGTCCCAATTCAATTTTTTCTTTTTCAAAATATATCCAAAACATATAAAATTACTTCAAGATTTTCTACCTAATACCCTGTTTAAAATTTATTAGACCCCAATAATAATAGGAAAAATTAAATCTAAAAATATCCATAATTATTTCAATATTAAAATAAAGAAAAAAATGGTCAAAGGTGTAATTTTTCTTCGATATTTGACAAAAATGACAATTTTCTCCCCTATGATTGAAATTGGTGAATATTACTCCCCATATTTTAAATTTAGAAAAATTGGCCTTTTTAAAATACTCTTAAAATTGACCATTATTTTGTCAGTTGGCCATTGTCATGACAAACGTGTTGGGCTTGGAAAGGTCCACGACGCAAAAGGTCATTTCTTTGGCTCCTTCTTCATGAAAGGATCCTCGCCAGAGAACTCGTCGGCATTTCTTATTTGATTCTAATGCATGTCAGAGTTGTTTTTTTGCCCAAGGCTACGCAGGCTTGTAGCACTTTTCTTCAACAGGCCGATGCTCATTGTGTATGTTATTTGCCTATTGAAAAGATGCTTTCCGATGGCCAGACCTAGATTATCGGCTGGGTTTGGAAAACAAAAATATTTAAAACCAAGTAAGCCCGGTCAGAACCCGGTCCAAGTCCGGAAAAAGCTCGGCCCAAACCTAGCTCTGCTTCTTTTGGCATAAGCTTGATATTGCTCGGTGATGCGGTTGGATGTTCTGTTATACACATGAAAATTTTATTCCTAGGAATCCATTGTAATCTTTCAAATTTTTGTAGTGAATCATTTAATGAGTTTTCCAATAAATAAATTTGTTTTCCTGTTCAAATAATAGAGCGAATACAATCTCTTTAGCAAGAATTTGATTCATAATATACAAATTAAAAAGGAAAATATTCAGACATATGACATGACATGCCACATTAGCATTCCAGCAAGAATTATCGACGAAAACCGGTTAAAATAACTTTTCTACAAAAAATATAATAAGTTTAATGACATTTAAATCACAAAAAATAAGTAAGTTACTTTTGGGCGATTAAACGTAAGTTCAGTGAGTGTGGATGAAATTGACTCTTAATCACGTTTAAATTTATATTTAACCACTAAATTCAATTATAATAAAATAATTTGAATAGGAATGGATTGAACTCAATCTAATCAAAGAGGGCAAAAGAATGTATCCAATTAAGCAAAGACAAAAGTGAGAATCCAATTGAATGGATTATGGTGGGATTATGCTATTTTAGCTGAATTGATAATGAAACTTAGCCGATGAAAACAAAGTCAGCCCATCCTCATTATATATATAATTAGACTTGAGAGTTAATCCTCCCTCGACCACCTCAGTATTGCCAAAGTAAAATGATTTATCTATAAAGTAGATAAAATGTATTTTTATATGATGGATGTATTTTTCTAATATGTATAATGAATGAATCCTCCTGTTTCAATAGATGACAGAGTGAGGGCCTCCATACATCAATCATTAATTTTTTTTATTGTCCAGAGTTAAGAGGATTTTCATTTTTTTTCTCTTTCAAATATTAAACAAGCAACGAGAGTGACGATTGGATACACCAATTTGGCAAAATACATTATTACATATCTGAAATTTCACATTTTTTTTATATTAAGTTTTTAATATGAAAATACCTACATTAAATCATTTTATTTTTACTTTCTACCACATTTATGCGGAGGTGAAAAAAAATTAGATATTTATCCAAAAAATTAAAAAATTTTACATCAGAACAAATTAAAAAAAAAAAAAGATGCATTTATCCGATCCATCTTCAATTCCCTTCCAACGCCAACAACCCCAAACTATCAAAATAAGGCCAAAATTAATTTTCATCTACACTATCGTTACTAAAAAAATACAAAATCAAATACAACCATAATTAATTTGGTCTTTTTAATTTGATTTATTTAATTTTCGGTGCAATTGATTAGTAAATCAAATGGTGTGGTCTAATATCTTCTTCCTCGTTTGAAACAAATCCAAGTGGGAAAAGATTACTAGTGAATACCATAATATTGGTTGACAAAAATTAATTATTTTACTTATTTTGTTTCTTTTATACTATAATTTAATTGGAAGGGCAGCAACCGCGGGGTGCGTGGATTCCACATAATGGTTGAAATATTGTTACAGGTGAAAGGGCAAATGGTTCACCCTGTGGCCTTTCCGTATGGCCTCCCAACAAGTCAACTCCTCCATTCTTTTCTGTATTTGTGACCCACTCGTTTTCACTACTACAAACTTTTCCACATTTGCCAATCACCTTCTTCGTTATGTTTCATATATATATATATATATATATATATATATATATATATATATATATATATATATATATATATATATATATATATATTTTTTTTTTTTTTTCACCTTATTCTTTACCTTTCCTTTTCTTTGTTCTCTTTTTCAAAGAGGCAAGTTTCTCTGTCATTACTCCTGCCGTCCAATTCATCATGGCAGTGTTTTATATTTTCTTTTACACTCAAATGTCACAATTTTTTAAATTTTAAGAATATTGCATATGTATATAAAAAAGAAACAATTAATAGAATAAGAATACATAATTATAGACTATTATTAATAAAAAAATATTTTAATGAATTATAATATATATTTTATAAAATTAATATTAATTAATAATTTTTTTTTCTGTATAAAGAGTTTAAAGTTATCGTACTAAATGAGAAAGAGGAGTTAGTTGTTTTACAAATTTACTCATTCCACACCAAAAGTATTACGGAGAAATTTAATAAAATAATTAGAATAATGCTCTAAGGTTTGCAATTTTATTTATTTATTACATATGTTCTGTCCGACCAAGCCAAAAATATCAAAAAGACCCATGCAAATTTCTCTTTTCAATGTTTGTTTACCGGTGCGTACACACCACATATATATTTGCAAAAGCATGCTTGAAAATAAATAATAATCTTTTGTCGTATATTAAAATGAAAGCAATCGCAGCAAGAATGCGGCATTAAAAAAATATTTATGGAGAAATAATTTGAATATTATCATAATCATAAGTTGATATATTTATGAATGGTCAACTTAAAGAAATTAGAAGGCTTTTTTCATACAAATATATGCTTCTTGTTAATTTTAATCTTCCGCATATTCCAACCAACGAAAAGAAATTTGGTTGTTGATAAAAGGGTTGCTAATTGAAGACGTGAATGGCAGTACAAGTACGGGGGGGAAGCAGATAAGGCCGAAAGGTACAAGCATTTGACAATTAATATGAGATCACGAGGCTCCTTTTAAACAAGAGAGGAGAATATACAAAACAACCAGAGAGTGTATTGGGTTCCAGCTATTACATATTTACTCTGCTTTCAATTTCATTTGACCCTTCCATAACTACCTTCCCTTCTTGATGTGCTATGCTTGGGATTTAACCAAACCCATCCACTCCCATTCTCCACTTTTGCCCCACATTTTCTATTCCATTTGACAACCTCATCACTACATAGAATTCTCCTAGCTTTGGTTTTCTATCGGACAATTCAACTCGTAGCAAAACAAATTCCAACTGCATATTATGATAAAAGAATCATTAAAATATACTGCAAAACACATAATATTGCATCTCATTTCATAACTTAATTAACGAACAAGAAGGCGGAGGAAGCGAGCAAAGCTCAGCATCCAGCAAACTCAAACAACATTTAGAATCCCTTGGACTGCTCGTATAGCACAGGAAAACCAAAGGACTCCTTTCCATGCTAACAATGCTCATCTCTCTCCCTCCCTCGATCAAAAGTAAATTAAACTCACTCACAAAACCGTTTCTCAAGAACACATTATTTGTTCCTGAGACCTCTTTCTTGCTGTAAATATGAACTTAGTATGAACTACTCATAATAACAAGTACAAAATCCTAGCTGCAAAACTTATGGGCATGCAATATTGAGGGGTAGTTGGTGCTTATGCTGTTGATGGTGATGATCATCCAGGTAGGCAAACTCCTCATTCCAAAACTCAAAATCATAATCAGGAAGCTCGCTTGGTTCGTTGCTGTCGAACCCACATAAATCAAGATCTTCAAAGCCACAATAATCATCATAAAATCGCCCAAAGTCATCAATGATGCTTCCAAACTCCAGCTCCAAGTTAAGATCTTGATCCATTGGACCAGACCCCAATGGCTCGTTCATGAAACTCAAATCCGGTATCTCAAGATCAGCAGCAACAACTGCATCAAAATCATCCTCTTTCAATAAATCATGGGTGTCAGCATTAACATTAGACACAACAGAATTGTCGAGATCCAGTATTGAGGATGGAGAAGTATGGGACAAGACACTCTCAGTATCATCCGAGGAAACATGATCGGTATTGTTCTTGTCACACTTGATGTTGTTTGATTGAGAAGCAGCAACAGAAGATGACATGTTTTGACTCTTCTCAGAGAGGGCCACAGTCATAGCATCATACTCTCTTTTCTTGGCCTCATAGGCCTGAGCAGCTTCTTCAAGAGTATTATAAGTACCCAACCAAGTCCTAACTTTGGTAACTGGGTTTCTAATCTCAGCTGCCCATTTCCCCCACTTCCTCTGCCTCACACCAACTGGTTTTTTCACTGCTCCACCGCTGGAAGCGGTGGCTGTGGCCGCACTTGTGGGTGTTGAGGATTTACTCAAAAGTCTTCTTTTTTTGTTGGGTATTTTGCCACTGTTGTTACTGTCTTGGCAAGAGGTCTCAGGCTCGGGGGAGATGGACTGAGAAGAAGGGAAAACAACAAGAGGTAGATTGATCTCTCGCACAAATCGTTTTGATTTGCAGGATCTTTTATCATTTCTATCTGATTCATCATCGCTTGAATCAGAATCAGTTGCATAAGGATCATGGTAAATGACACGGATTTTTCTCATTTTGGATTCCTCTGACAAGATTAATTTGGTATCTGCGACTCTTTTGCAGGATTTGGAATTGTTCAAGGGCTGTTTTCTAGGCTCCGACATATCGAAATTTGTATAACCAAAACCCCTCAATTATCCCAGAAAATGTCTCCAATAAATAAATAAAAATCTCAGGCTTTAAGAACAAAATAAATAAATAAATAAAAAGATCAGATTATCACGGTGGTATCAAGTCAGAGCCCCTCTCAAGAACAAGAAAAGATAAAAGAATTTCTTTATGTGAAAACCCCCAAAACACTCGACACCAGTAGAAGTCCTGCAAAACCCCAAAAACCCCATTTAGATTCACACAAGATAACAAAATAAACCAGAAAAAGAATACCGATTGTAGTAAGCAAAATACACCCAGATACCTTTTTGGTCTCAAACGCATCGAAGAAGACGTGAACCCCAGAATCAAGCTCCGCTGTGAACAGCAGAGAAGAGCAAAGCAGAGAGCACCGAAGCAAACAGAGAGAGTATAAGTGGAAGATGAAAGAATCCAGAGCTGCAACGGAGCCCTATTCAAAGCCAGATCAAAACTAGCCGACATAAATCCACAGCCTCAAAACACAGAGAACCTCTTTTTGAGTTCTTGGCTTCCTTCAGTCAGAGAAACCGAAGGCAATAAATTGTATGAGAGACAGATAAATATAATGTGAAGAGAAGAGAGAAAACCCTTCAAAGGCGGCGATACAAAATAACACACTAGGGTTTTAAAAGGGATTAGAAATCTATGGCCACGATTTTCCCCCCCATATCATGGCAAACACCAGCAAGTAATATAAGACCTTAACCATAGTTTTAAAAAAAAAAAATTACGCAGAAATTTAACAGAGGCAGACCGAGACGCAAATCTCAATGAAAACATCATAGAAAAATTATTAATTAAATTAAATAGAAAAATCTAAGGTACCTCTCGCTTACCTGTGTCTTTCTCTTACTACTGGTCTGTATCTCTGCCTACACAGTCACTCCATCTATCTTTATTCTATTCTATGCCATTCACCTTTTTCTAAGCAGTCAAATTGGGCCATTAAAAGAGTGAAAGAGTGGACGCCTATAAATTAAATTATATAATAATTCTAACACTAATTTATTAATTAATAATAAATGGAAAGTTGCTGATGATGAGCTGGCATGGCCCTTAGACTGATGCACCACTCATCATGCATGACCATCCATCTTCGCCTTTATCATGCATATATCATGCCCATACGTTAGGATTTTAACACTCTGGGCGCGTGTTTTTTACTGTCCAATTAAATCACGATAAGTATTGATGCTAGACTAGTAGTTGCCGGGTTTTCATCTACACGCGCCAGCCAGATTGGGAATGAATTAGGGCTGTAGTTAGGCTCTAAAATGACCCGCCGTATCCTTAGGTACCTATTTTCTGTTGACTTATATTCTCACAAAGCCGTATCCCAATTTTTGGCGTATTGCATAAAGAGTACCTGTACTTTTCCATTTTTTTATTCAATCCCTTATGTTTTATTCTTTTTCAATTTGCACAACGTATCTTAATTTTCAGTTCATTTAAACACTAAATTTAGGGGATTGATGTGAAATTTAAGTTATCGAATTCTTTTTACAAAAAATATATTATCAGAGGCAATCATAATAAAACAAAAAGGAGTAAAGAAAGTTAAATGAAATTGTGCTAATTACGGAGGGTATTATCTTATAGGCTTTTTTAATCAAAATCATATTTAATAATTATATAATTTTTTGAGAGATAATAATCATATAAATTAGATATGTTTTTATGTGTAAAAATAAATAAACTTTTGATTTGAAATTTGTAACTAATAGGAACGGATCAAGATGAAAATTTAGCGTTTGAATTGGTGTAATCCTGGTTTTTCGTGGAAACGAGGTAGTTGTAGATATTTACAGTTGTTGCCACTGAGAATCTTTTGGACCAAGCAAACCACAAACATGAAGAGTTTTCCCCATCCTACATAGGAATAGATGCCACCTATGAATCACACTTATCTTTCTTTCTTTTTCTTTTTTTTTTTCCTTCCCATTTTGACACTTATTTATCACTTTTGCGCTGGATTTTTTTTTAATGACCTTACGTGATGGATTTTAATTTTAGTATTTTACCATAACATTTTGTGAAAATCCTTTCATAGTGCCGATTTTCTTTCTTTTTTTTTCAATTTTTATTAATAGAGGTAGTATTACTATTTCTCACATAATACATTTCCTCAATTTTCAGAATTTAAAAATAAAATATAAATTTATTATAAATTACTTTCAAAAAATGGTATTGTAAATTAAAATAGCTGAAGTATTTGCGTAGTATTATTCTTTACAAATTTTAAAACATTGGGAAGATTATCATAATTTAAATTCATCTTTTCCGTTATCAAAGAAAACAAATAACCTTGTTCCTTAATTATCATCGATGACATATGAAAGAAAAACAATGTTGTTATAATTTATATAGAGGGAGACAACTAATGCGCGATGGATCTAATTTAATAACTTACAAAAAAATAATATAAAATCTATATTTTTTAATTAATTTTATTTATTTATAAAAAATTACGAAGCTTTGATTTGATGTGCATGCATGCAGAAAATATATATTTGAATTGTCAAATTTTAAATGTTCTTTTAATTTAATGGTTCGTGCGTATAGCGAATTAGTATTTAAAATTACTATATAAGAATTCAAAAAGTAAAAAAGAAAAGAAAAAGTGGTTTTCCCGTTTTAGACAAAATCAGAATCTTAGGTACAAATCACTTTCTACATTTATATTTTATTTTATTTTATTTTTACGGAAACGGTAGTAATTTCTTTATTTCAAATGCGCAATACATGTCTTACCTTATATATTTTATGAGATTCCAATTGGACCTTTTTTTGTTTTTTGGTAAAAATACAATATTTTCCGAACTGGCGCTGTATTGACATGTACTACAAGATATGCTGTCATTTTCTCATTTGCCATTTTTAAAACATTAGCATCTACTGCCTGCCAAAAATAGTTCCTTCTTTTATGCTGCTCGTTTAATTTTGTTCTTTTAAGAAACTAATTAATCATAAAAAAAAATAGCATATTGATAATTCGACAACTGTAGCCGTGAGGTTTTAAGTTCAGATATTATATTTTTCATGAATATTCTTATGTGAGCAAAAAAAAATCAATTTATTTAACAGAAAAGTCCAACCAAAACTAAACTGATTTTAAATTAATTAAATTGATAATTAATTATGATTTTATTTTTAAGAAAATAACATTGAATATTTCTATGGCAATTTCTTTTTTTTTCCATTATTTAGCTGTAATTTTTTTACTTAAACCAAGAATTTTAGATTTTATTTTCTTAAACATTAATCATCTCAATGTTATTTATATCATTATTATCTACCTTCACCTGCTTAACATGACATGAGCACAATCACATAAAATTAATACTAACATGCACACTTAAAAAAGTTGTATGTATGTGTGCATGGTTGATTAATAGGATGTAATTTTCGATCATGTAGTCAATGTAGTGTATTGAAATGAGTGAATACAGTATGCCTAAAAGTGAATACAATATATTCAATTTTGCTCAAAGTGAATACATTGTATTCAGTATGTATAAAAGTGAATATAATGTACTTAGTTTTCTAAATATATTGTATTTAGTTTGTCTAATGTGAATATATGTATTCAATTTTTGGAATACACCGTATTCAGTTACCCAAATTGAATACAATGTATTCAATTTTTGAAATATATTGTATTCAGTTTGCCCAAAGTGAATACAGTGTATTCACTTTTATGAACACATTGTATTCAGTTTGTCAAAAGTCAATATAGTGTATTCAGTTTGCCTAAAGTGAATATAGTTTATTAAGTTTTTAAAATATATTTTATTTTGTTTTACAAAAAGCTATTTTAAATCTAACTTGTCAATACATTAAAAGGATATCAATAGCACCAAAATTATCAAAAATGATGTACAACATATATTATTCAAAACTATATATAAAAATTTTAATTGTACAATTTCTGTACATATTTAATTTTTAAAAACATTAATCTACTTCTACTTTGTCCTTCACTGTCTTATTTTTCAATTTTATTCTCTTATCCTTCTTTTCCTTTTTTTGGGGATTATTATTCCCACTATCATTTTCAATAATTTCTTCTTACTTATCCAATACATACTGTAGACACCGTGACTCGAGACAGTCTAGATTAGAGTTATCCAATGATGAGAAAATAGCATATTGCTGACAACAAGCTTGGATCTCGAAGCTCCGATCGTGAATTTTTCACTTTTTCTTAAAGATTTTTCATGATTCTCAAATATTGCCAAGTGATTTAACAAAATATACATAAAACCCTAGTTTTGGACATTCAGTGATGGCAGATGACCATCTATCACTTGAGGGTTGCCCGTCTGTGGGTCTCTTTCTCCTGCACAGGCCAAACCAAAGGCATTTTGGAAAATTCAGGGTTTAGTGATGAGGGACAACCGCCCTTTATTAAGGAACGGCCTGGCTTGAAACACAAATTTTCCCACTTTTTTGGATTTTAGAAGAGGAACTTTGATCAAAAAAGGATTTCTTCCGGATTTGGGGGATTTTATCTCCAAATTTGAGGAGATTTGAGTTGGAATTGAACTCAAATTCTTCCTTAGGTATAAATTCTTAAACCTAAGGTTTTTTAGGGGAGCATGATTATTTCTTGGAGTCGCCTTTAGAGAAGAAGAAAATAAAATTTCTCTCTCTCTCTAAAAAATTCTTTGCTCTATCAATATTTGTTGAACACATACACCACATACAAATGAATTTCATATCTTCTTTTGAGAATCAAAGAGCTTGATTCGGAGTAGACATCTAAACTACATAATTCATAGAGTTAGAATATCTCATGAGGATAATATTCTAAGCTCATTCATTCCTTCTCTCTACAAGTTTATACATATGTTCACATGATTAACATTGGTTTAATAAGTTTTTTTATTGCCATATGTGAATGATATGCATTCTTATTGATATGTGATGTGTTATTGGACTATAAAATATGTAAAGGTATGATAAAGGCATGTTCTAAATCTTGGATTCCTCCATTGTTGTCTATATGAAGCTTTTAGTTAGCTTTTTTGCTTTTTCTCTTAATCTTGTGAACAAATTCTCTTTTTCCGTCTTATGTATGATTCACTGTTTTAAAATGTTTTTAGTATGATTTATGATTTAAAATCGCATTCATAGGGTTAGATATCCATTTTTCATGATTTTCTGCACTTTTGCCATAATTTTGCATCTTCTGGTTATGTCCAGAGGTGACAGATGGGAGGATAGCCTGACGGACGATCGTCTGTCACTCAACATACAAGACATCTCCAGGCCTGTCTCTTCATCCCATCCCTCACTTCCCTTAGGTTGTCCCTCGCTTATTTTGGGTGTCTGTGAGTATGTTTTTGTGGTATTTTCTTGTATGTTTCATGCTTATGTGCATTTTTATGTCATTTATTTATTTCTTAGGATATTTATGCATTTTTTTAATCCCATTTTGCTTATGTATGATATATTTCTATGTCTAAATCTCTTATACTTGTATTAATAAATCTGTAATTATTTTTAGTATGGATACTAATTTATTTATTTTTTATGTGATTTTTCGAGTAATTTATACCTTTGTGGCTTTGAAGGGTTTGTGGTTTTTGCATGGAAAGTCGTGCTCCCAAATTGGTCACCTCTTTCACTCCCTAGTCAGCTCAGTTATTTCATTTATTTTATTTATTATGGTTTTATCTCATTTATTATTTATTTTGCCCTTATTTGTTATGTTATTTTGGATGTATTATTTTTCAGGGATATAATAGTTAGTAAAAAAAAAAATTTGTGCATGATAAAATAAAAGATATTTAAATATTTTCTATCAAATAAATCAAATTTTCTTTCAAAATATAGACCAATGTTCAATTTTTTTAACCCAAATCCACATAATGTAATAAAAGAGATTTTTGTAAATATGGATAAGAGAACCAATGTTCCTAAATTAATTAATAGCCCGTTTTATGTATGTATATTGATATGGTTTTATATATGATTATTATCTTTTGGACGATTTGCTTCTATAATAATCTTTAAGTAGGATTTTATTATTTACCACTTTTTTATTTGATTTGGATGTTTTAAATTCTATCGTTTGCATTGTATAAGATAGGGGAGGGGATTAATTTTAAAACTCAATTATAAGTTAACACCTAACCAAAATGCCTAATAAGAGGGATGTTCCGAATACCAGTCTCTGTTTGACATCAATATAAGGTCGAGAATCAATTCACAATGTTTTGTTGGGTGACAACTCCATGACACCTGCTTCTTTAAGCCCACTAATAAATGTCTTCATAGGTTGACTGTCAGCAATAATTATGATTTAATCCTTCTTATTGCAAAATGGCTAGTTTAGGATTAAAAGCGAGCCTCATTTAGTCTCGTGCTCTAAAAATAGACCTCCGAGAGCGAACCCAAAAGTGAGCAACAGCTTCGGCGCTCATCACACATACAAATATGACAAAGGACTTAACCTATTTCTATAATTTCTTGCATTGAACTTTATTGGAATTGTTTTTCCTTCAATGAAATAGTCGATAAATGCTGCTAGAAAAACTCTACAATTATTAAAAAAATCATCACAAAATCAATTATTTTTCAAGAAATATTAATACAATATATGAAATCAAGATATAAGAGACATATATCACAAATACCTATTTTTTTGTGTTGCAAAATTCTAAACATACACGATCTCAATCGGATTATTTCCTTTTTTATTGTGAACATCTACTATATCTTTCCTAATTTTAAAAATTCAATAAGACTAAAAAAAATAGGAAATTGATACATTATATGCATTCATCATTTTTTTAGTGTTGAGCGCAAACAATCATATACAAAAAAAAAATCTCCTTTGCTGACAGACTGGCCAAAATCCAATGGAAGTTTCCTATATTGATTGGAAAAAAAATACGATCAACTTTCATCCATTGTATAATATCAATTGAAAATAAATTCATTCACTTGATTTGAAATTAAATTTAAATGAAACTAAATTTGAATGAATTGAATAAACTTGGATTTGTATTTTTTTTTTAAATAATCTTAATTTGAATAATCAATTTCTAATGGAAATTGCTTCATTTGGATTTGAATTTATTTAATTTATTTGAAAATTTAACATAATTATTAAATTATAATTCTATTAGTCATATTTTTTTTTATTTTGATATAATTGAAGTTCAATTTAAATATAGATAATTGATTTTCAATTGAAATTGAATCAATTGAGTTTCAATTGGTTCAATTACAAAATATTGACATTCAATTAAAAACATCAATTATTCAAACTGAAATTGAGTTAGTCCTATATGCATACATGTGCATATATAGTTATATATACTAGTTTTGTATAAATTTGACCTTTGAATAGCTCTTATCTCACTAAAAAAATTTAATTATGGTTTCAATTTGATTGCTGGCCAATTTTAATTGCATTTTCATACATACATATATGTGTGTATATAGTAGATGACAAAGTCAATTTTAATTAGAATTCTTCATTGTATTTCAATTTGATTACTAACTAATTTCAATTCGATTACTAACTAATTTCAATTAAATAATAATTAGGGAAAAGTAGATAGCAAATCAATTTAAATACAATAATAACTTGATCAATTTTAATTGTAATTGATGAAGTTTTGGTGCGTCCATGACTCTACTTGTAGCGGCCCGAATATCGGACTGATAAAAATGAACCAAATCGAAAAATAGTTTCAAAATGACTCAAAAATATTCACGAGGCCTATTGAATATATTTTAAGAATATTAGAATTATTTTTAATGATATTTGATCTCAAGAAACAAGAGAAAAATAATGATTTTGGTTTAAATAGTAATCGGTCAATTATAATTTGATCAGGGCTTTAAAAATAGCAAATGATCTTAAAAAATTGCAGAAATTTTCAGTTAAGATTTTTATGAGATCTAGAATCATTTGGTGAAAAAAAATTAATTTTTTGGTAACATCAAAATTTTATTAATTGGATTGGGTGGACTGAACCGGACTGGAAACGGATTTTGATTGAGCCGAAATTTTTCATAGAGGCTCAATATATTATTTTAAGAATTATGGAATTAATTTTGAGTGAAATTGAGCTTTGGAAGTGAGAGAAATAAATTGTGAAAGCTTACTGGGCTTAAAAGGCATAAATAGGCTAATTGGTTGGACCAGATCCAGCCCAAAACCAGCCTATAAATAACTTAAAAATCACCATTTTTCCAGAAGAGTCACCAGACTTCATGATCTCCTCTCCTTTCCTTCTTGCCGATTTCTTTTCTTCCATTTCCATGGAAGTTTTTCAATTTCTTCACTCACTCCCACCAAATCAAGCTTTATCAACTAAAATTCAGCCTCTTAACTAGCTTATGGAGGCCTCAAAAAGCCAAATAACTTGCTGGAAGTGCAAGAAAGAGAGAGAGAAAGTTAGTATCCCAAAGTGAGATATGTAGGAATGGAAGTTTTAATTTGATTTAAGAGGTTATATAGGTAGATTTAAGGTTGTAGAGTAATATTTTGTAGTGATATTGAGCAAAGAAAGCAAGAAAATGATGGATTTTTGCCTTGAAATATTCAGCCATAATAGGAAATTAGAAGGGAAAAGAGCTTTCAAAGAAAATGATGGAGGAAATAAAGAGCTAGGTGTGATTACTCAAATAATTTCATTGATGGCAGCATGTAATGTTTTTTTCAATTACTTTTGCTTTTGCACGCACTGTAATTGATAATAAAATATGTCGTCCATGGAACAATGATTTCTATCTCTGTGCACATGCTAGAATGATTGTGAGTGCCAACAAAAGTGCTTGTATTTTATTTGAACTTAGTTGCTTTTATCTTTCCAAACTAAACCAATTGCACAATTCAATTAAACGAATGAGCATGGTTGAAAATTACATACAACTGGAATTTTTTGGTCTTTTTTTCTCTGTTAAAATTATAGCAAATTAAATAGATGCGGGTTAAAATAATTTTTAGCGACGTATTAACGACGGAATGTACCGTCGTGAATTTTTCTATTGTTGGGTGAATTTAGCAACGGAAATCCGATTCCGTTGCTAAAAGGAATCGGATTTCCGTTGCTATTTTTAATCAATTCATAGAATCATACATTTGGTGAATTTTGCAAAGGATTTCGTTGCTAAAAAATAGCAACTGTCAAATTAGCAATCGAATTTGCCGTTGCTAATCAAAAATCAACAATTTCGGTTATTAATTTTCATTGCTATTTGATTATTTTCTTATAGTGATTTAAAATAAGACAAAACACACTTGTCTTTAATCTAGTAATAGGAAATATAAATTCTAACAAAGAATCCATTAATCAATAATAACTTGAAGCTCATGTCAATAAATCAGGAAACTTAGAATGTGACAAAACTATAATTGTCACTGTAAATGATTTCTCAACCCTTTCGAATAAATCGAGAGGTATGCCATAAAATCGATGATGAAGCCATAGAAGATACACACAATGTTCGCTTCTGATTACCATCTCATATTTAATGTTGCTTCTTAACATTCCTTTTTTGGTCACCAAATACAAAAACTGGATAATGATTTTTTTATAAATTTCATTTTCCTTGATTCAAGCATCAACCAACCAATTTCTCATATTTGGATGACAATCAAAAGAGTCTTTCATCACCTTATACAAGATCCTATCATCACATCCTTGGTCCAGGCCATCAACCCAAATACACTCTTGCATCTTTTCATGTATACACAAAATATGATGTACTATTAAATCAATGTCATCAGCTCGAACCTTCTTATGCATCCTTATTTTGCAAACCGTTTTTACTTTTGCTTCGATTTCTACAATTTCTTGAGGAATTTATGGATATCTAGGAGTTTTTATCTTCACTATTTCTGTTACACATAACAGAAAATTAAATAATAAGTACACTCATGCACAAATATGTATGATTTAAACTCATTTCAATCCAAAAGATAAAGAGAAACTGTTACTCATAATAGAATATAAATAATCAGTACACTCATGTACAAACATACATATGATTGAAACTTATTTCAATCAACAAATAAAGAGATATCCACAAAATATAATTTTCAAACAAATTTGAAAATTTAAGAAGGCAGGAAAAATAATTTTTTTAATTTTTATCAATTTTAAAATAATTTTATTGGAATAAAATCCAAAAAAATATTTTCTAGTCCTAAAACAATTTTCAAAAAATGACAAAAAAAAATCAGAAAAATTGAAAAAATCAGATTAAAAAAATTAAGTTGATTTAGAGGTCGAAGGAGGTCGCACGTGCTATCATGCGCCAGCAAGGGTGGGCCTCACACGCCACACGTACGACAGACGCACCACGCGCCAGCTGAGGCACTCTGCCACATGGTGAGACCTTACTGGGCCAAGTGCGGCCACTTGGCTATCGCACATTCGTCCATGTGAACGCCACTTGGCACCCACTGCACATATAAAAATGGACACTCGGCATGACCACAGTTCACCACGTGTCATCCAGTCACTGGCCCACGTGTTGACACGTGGCATGACTCATCAAGCCACGTGTCTGGACATGCATATCACATGACTGCACCGTAGAATGCCATGTGATAGGACCCCCGCCACATGTCATCATGTGGTTGGTCCATGTGGCATCACGTGTACCCCTATTGACATATCAACTAACATGTGGCGCTTCACCATAAGGCCACGTGTCACTTCTTCATTGGGCCACATGGCTGAGTGACCTTTCACTTAACGTGCATGGCCTAGCATGTGCTGGAGATGTGCCCTCTGGCATACGCCTAGCACACTGATGGCATGTGCAAGCCAAGCGTCGCCTTCCCGATGGTTTCAGGCCGCCAAATTTTTTTTAGGGTGAGGTTTTTTAGGTCTCTGAGTCTAATGATTTGGTAAAAAAAAAATCACTTGAAATTTTAATTATGGATTTTATTAAATAATTATTTAATTTTGGTGTTCAAAAAATATAAAAAAAATCCAGACCAGAATTTAAAAAAAATTACATATAGAACATATCTAATGTGCATATCAATTGGCATATCGATATGTCTGAATATTCATAAAAAATCAAATCTACATAATAGATATGCCAGAATGCAAAAAAATGGACTCTGATACTAATGAAAGAAATATATATTGTGAGAAGCAGAAATAAATACCTCTCGAATCGCAAATTATTGAAGCGAAAGCGAAAGCGAAATTCAATTGTTTTACATTACCGGTAAGACCTATCACCTACATGTCATAAATTACGGGATAAAAGCATAAATCCAAGAACTAAAAACCCTTTAGACAAAGATAGAATATGTGAGGAGACAAATCGACGGAGTTTCGGTATCTCTAATTTTTCTTCTCCTTCCAAATGAACAAATTGAGCCCTTATATAGGACTCCAATTAAGAAATACTTAATTTCCTTAATAATGATCAATTAAATTGGCAGTTACAATATTAATAAAAAAATAATAAATATGAAAATTTCAAAATTAATATGTAACTGTCCATATTAATGCACACATAAATAGTGGATTTCTTAATTAAAGAAAAATCCAATATGAAACTAATTTCATATAAATTATTTTGTATTTCGTTATTATCTCTATTATATTTGGGTTAATTTATCACCTCATGAGTTATGATCATATCCAAAACTCCTTTATTTTTTATAAATATTTTGAAAACAATATCTTATTATCAATGTTTGATGGTAAATGTAATTTTTAAAATATTATTTTTTATGTATTGATATTCTCATAATATATATTTATAAAATTTTAAAAATAACCCTTTTGTTTTGTTTTATTATTTAGTTTGGTTTTAACAATATTGGTATCTTGTATCCGATTTATTATTTAGTCTGATCTGAACAATATTGATACCCACCATGTATTTACATTTATATTTTTACGAGCTAGCCATTCTCAATTTCTAGTTCAAAATGATTATCAAATTGGTACAATTTTTTATATCACCACGATTTGAATTTAAACTCATACATATAATTTTACAAAAATGTCTAATATTTTTTTCAAAATGTTAAAAAGTTTTTATCATTTATTTTAAAGTAAAAATAACTTTAATATAATGAAAATTAGTAAAAAAATATTTAAGTCAATTTTAAGTTAACATCATTGAGGTGGTGTTGACATTACACTAAAATGGAATTGATTGGCAAAACATACCGTATCAGCCACACATTTTTCTCAGTCAATAGGTATATTGCTAATAGGTAAAATTGAAAAAAAAAAAAGAATTGATATGTTTTCCTGTCGGTTAGTACTGTATCAATGCCACATTACCGTTGTTAATTTAAAGTTAATGAAAGTTACATATAAAAATATTTTATATCAATTTATTTTGCATCATAGATATTTTTACTCCAAATTAAACTATATAATCATTTTGCACTTCAGAAAAAATGTGGAGCATTTTTATACTTTTTCTCTAATTTTAACCTATTTTTGAATTAAAGCTACTTCATATTGACAAAAAAGAAGAAGAAGAAAAAGAACTGCTACTATTCAGTTAAGGATAAAAATTTGCATATTATTTACAGTAACTTCGTTAATTTTACACTAAATTTTTAATTTTAATAATTATTTATCATTTGTTTTGATATAAATTATTCTATATTCAAAATCTATTGTCTTTTTACCGACTTCCCCGGCTGTTTATAGTTTTTATAAAGTTATGAAATTATACTGTTTAAGATGTTACTATAGGTGCTCCTCAAAAAAAAAAAAGGATGTTACTGTAGGCGAGTGACAGGATGGGCAAGGGATGATATGCCTAGGAAAGGTATGATATTTTAATTTGGGTACAGTTTTCCAACATAAAAGATCATTAGTATGTTCTTTATAAGTGATGGTATTCTGATCGACAGGTTTTACATGTTGACTTTAGGATGCTTTGGGCTTAGTCCCTGAAATGGGCCTTTTATGCAGATAATAATTAGTACCATCAATAACTCTGAAATTTGAATGATACGATTTCTAAAGTTTCATGTACAATATTTAACATGTCACTTGTATATTGCTATAATTAATTTTGGCTAAGGATACACGTATGATATGCATTATGATAATTGAAAGTATACGTATGACAAAAAAATATGATATAATATTTTATGTTATTGTCGAGGATTGCAGAGCTTTTTTAGTGAGGACGAAAGATATTTCACTATAGTGGGTCGCAAGACAAGTTAAAATGGTTGCTGAACTAACTAATAAAATATGAGTTTGATACTGATTGAGTGCATATCACATGTGATATACATATATTTAAACGGTTGAATTTCGCTCATTTATTCAATTAGACGGTTTAAATGTTCGCATATCTTTCTTTTAGCACTCTAATAAATAAACAGCTAAAATATAAATAATTTTGATTTTTTTAACAAAATAATAAACAACTAAAACATAAATTATTCAATTCTATCACCACTATTATTCGCTTTCCACAATGAGAAAAGATCTGAAAAATTCCAAAACTAAAAGATCTGAAACTTTTGCATTACTGCATTTTACGCAAGCAATGTGTCAAAGCTCCCATGGAAAAGGATGACCACATCTTGGCTCTTCTCCTTTCCATAATCCTCAACTCTCATAACAAAACATCAAACACATCAACTCAATCTAAATAAGTAAATTCATGCTACAATTCTCACCGACTTAACCCCATTTTCCAGGTCATAGAAAAGTCTTTACCAATAGGAATATTCAGACCCTTCACCTCTACCATCACGCTCTTCTTTTCTTCAACTTCGGAATTCATCATATACTTGTGTTCTGATGAGCTCCACCCAATGCTTGATGTTCCGGCAATGGGTTTTCCATCAACCTCGAGCCCAGATGGATGCCCGCTTCCCTCTAATCCCAACACAGTCACCTTGTCTATGACCCAACCCTTCTGTAAAGCAAACTTGCCATCCTGAACTTTTGACCAGACCTTTACAGCTCCTTGACCTGCAGTTGCATCGAATTCCACATAAGTTGAAGATCCACTTCCAAGTTTCATTTCTGGAAGCTCATCGTCGTCAAGGAAAAGGCTCCCTTTTGCTTGCGCATCACTAGCACCCGTAGGGAAGGTCACTACGAGCGTGAAGGGTGTCATTCTGGCTTCCTTGGAAATCAGTCCGCCCCGCTGCATAGGTAGAATGGTGTTTTGATATAAATGGACATTAACCACATGCAAAGGTGCGTCAAGGGTAACGTATTGCCCTCCTTTCGATGTAATGGTCTGTGTCATATCAAATACACTGTACCAGCTACCTGGAGGAAAGAGGGCCTTAACCTTTGATTTCCCTTGCTCGAGCACTGGAGATATCATGAGACTGCTTCCAAGCAAGAACTGTGTGCTCAACCCATAACATTCAGTGTAATTTGGAAATGAGAAGAAAAGTGGCCTGGCAATTGGGGCACCGGTAAGATGTGCTTCGTAGTTCAGTGTATACAGATATGGAAGGAGCTTATACCTCATTTCAAGAGCATTCCTAGCTGATATGGCTACTGATTCCCATTGATAAAGCTCCTGTCTTGGTGAGTAGTAGTTAGCATGATCCCTTGAGAAGGGGTAAAAAGCACCTACCTCAATCCATCGGTTGCAAAGCTCTTCTGTTGGTGCAGGATAGAATCCACAGATATCTGAACCAACCATTGGTACCCCAAATATACCGAAATTTAGCACGGTAGATATGGAATATTTCAAGTCTTCCCAAGTGCCCTTGTTATCACCAGTCCAGTGAGCAGCATATTTTCCTGATCCAACATAGGTGGAGCGCGACAAAATAAATGGCCGCTTCCCCTCGAGCCCTTGAAGAGCCTTGTGGGTGGCAATTGCTTGAGAGAAACCATAAAGACTGTGAGCATCATATTCCAAAACACCATTGTAGTGAACTGCACTAGTGGCTATTGTTTTGAATCCTACTGGTACCTGCTGTCCCGAGGCATTTATTTTGTAAGGTGGATCATCCCATTTTGTATCTGTTATGTTCTTACAGTCCAAGCAACAGATCCACCCAGGTCCTGTTCCAGTTGGACACTGCTTGCCCTCTGGAATTTTGCACAATCCAGAACAAAAATTTGAAGCTTCATTCATATCAATCCATAGGCCATCAACAGGAACAAGTTCATGGAAGCGTCTAATTTCATCACCCCACCACTCAACTGTTTTGGGATTGAGGAAGTCAGGAAAGTTAACAGCTCCAGGCCAAACTTGAGCCAAGTAAGGTTTACCATGATACTTGATAAATACATCATTGGCAATGCCCCTTTGGTATACACCATAAGAAGAATTAACATTAATTCCAGGATCAATAATGACGATGTACTTCATGCCAATCTTGTGTATTTTCTCTAGGAATGCCAAGAGATTTGGACGAGGATAGCTGATGGGATTAAGCGTGAAGTCCTTGTGGAAATCCATGTGATCATCATCATTCCAGATCACATCAAGTGGGATCTGAGCCTTTTTGTAGTTCTCAACCACATCTTCAACCACGGACAGGTTGTGGTACCCCCACCTGCATTGATGGAATCCTGCAAACAGAACCAAAACAGAGCATTAGAATGATTGTTCTTGAGTTTAGTTTCACATGCAGCTCCAGACATATGATTAAATTGGATGCATGGAACCCAAACTGATCGCAAGAAGGAACTCAATCATTTAGCTGCTACCAGCGCACAGGTGATTCCAGACTGTTCAAATTATCAATGGAATAAAGAAATATTTGACGACTAACATCTTAGATTTGCAAATCATATAATAAAAATCTATTGTCCATCAATGATTTAAGTCAATCTTCTCAAGTGAAGGGAAACCAAAGAGTTACATATTAGGAGAATAAACTCGAGCTAAAATTGCAAACCTGTGTAGCTAATTTAGCAACTAAAACAACATGTGAGAACACCAACTAAATAACTGAACTGTTATACCACCATTTTATCTTAGAAAAATAATTAAATTCCACCAGAAACCATGCTCCAGAAATTACATATGACAAACATGGGACATCTGGTGTGCCAATGCTGACCTACCTGCTAAAAGATTACTAGATCTTCATAAATTTCTGTACTACTTACCAGCTGGAGAAAAGGCCAAAACATTAAGCAGATCAAGGATCCAAAGGCAATGGATGAACATGGATTTATAGTACTATTTCCAAAAATCCAACGTGGGCAAATTCCTTAGTTTGCACCCCTTAGATGCCATTCATCAACCGGTATTTTCATTGCCATACCGCAAGGGAAAAAAAAAAAAAACTACACAAATTCCCATAGGCAAAAGATGTTATCACCCCTATGGGATATGGTAACTACAGTTGCGAAGCACATGCTTATAATGCGAATACCTCTATAGAAGCCATTCTGCTATTTGGCATCATGTAGGACCCAAGGCCTAATCACTGCAATTCTCAAGGGTCCGTTAGTAACTATCATTGTGAAGTGATAACAATTGAGGAATGATTAATCGATTTCCACCTCATGTAAGAAAGATGATATTTTGGAGGACAGCATGATGTGCAAGTTTTAATTAAAATTGCTTTTTCTACGGTCCCACTAGTTACTTTCCACAAAACATATACAAAAATGCCAAGATTTTGGCTTGCAAAACTTGACTGAAAATCTCAAACTTTCAAATAAAAATATTTTTAGACGCAGATCGATGTCTTTATCTCTAATATGGACACCGAACCTAGCAGACTGATTTTTTTCTATTAAAATATAATCTCATAGACCTAGAAAGTTGATTCTGGAGAATTGCAAAATATTCTTTGAAAGGTGAGAGCTTTAAGAATTGCAATAAAGTAAAACAAACTCTGACCAACCCCACCAACCTAAATTTAAAGATAATCAATATAATCCCCATTCTGCGGCAACACACGTATGGCATATGCCAAAAAAAAAGCCATCTTCAATCATAAGGGTCCTCACTCCAACTAAATATCTCATTCACCCTGTTTAATCGTTCCTAACATCAAGGTCCATTTTTATTATGCAAAACAGAATGAGGATCACACAGACAAAATTAATAGCACAAGGACACATAATCATCCTTTCTTAGCGGCATGATTACCGGATTGGAGATTGAGAACTATCTTGTATGATTAAAACCAAAATTTACATATTATGGCATGTCACATTTCTTAGGCAGGTCAATTCCATCATATTCTTCTTGTTCAATGCCATCCACATGACAAGACCAGATCCTATGTAACACCCAAATCATAAGAAACTAATATAAAACTGTTGACACGCTACTAATATCAAAAAGCCAAAAACAATAAGGTACCACCAGCCCCAGTAAAATTTACATGGTTTCCTCACACCCTGAAAAGGTGCAATAGATCTTTTCTTAAGCCTTATATGATTCCATCTTTTAAAAATGGTTAAAGCTATAACCTTTATAGTAAGAGTTAATCCCATGGCCTATTTTACTTTATCAAAAATGTTATCTTTACACAAGATTAACTTCCTCTCAACAATGGACTTATTGAATCAAAACACAGAGGAGAGAGATAAATGAACCATACCGAGAGCCCAGTAAGGCATGGGTGCTGGTCTGCCAATGAACTCTGTGTACTGGTCAACAACGGCCAAAGGAGTGGGTCCAGAGAAGAAGTAAAAATCCAAAACACCCCCAATAACCTTGTATGTAAGAGAAGTTCCTCTGTAGAAGACATCCATGCCATTACTGTTCAATAACAGAACAGAATGAGCATAGGCCTGCCCATTCACATTCCTAAGATCCATATAAACCGGGTGAGACCCATACAAATCAGTATTAAGATTAATGGCTGAAACATCAGTAGTGTACAAAGTGTAAGGATCTCCAGGGAACAGCTTAATCCCATGAGGCTGTGTGTTCTCCCCCAAACCATAAAGTGAAGCATCTTTAGGCAACTTGGTGGAAATCTCAAGATATTGGTCTTTAAAAACCAATTGGCTAAATGGGTCAGAATCTTCAGAGCTGGAATTGAAAAGGGTCTGCCCATTTGATTTTCTTTTCACCGCAAAACTAAAAGGGTCAGCTGTGTAGCCGAAAATCAGCTCGGAGCCGGAATATTCCTCATCTGCCATTGGGTTCTTTCTCGATCTCCCAATTGTTCGTTTCAATGCCGGCGGTTGCTCTCTTGGTAATAGATTGTACGGCACTTCCCATCTCTGCTTATCTGCATCTGTGATGTGCACCCTTAAACGATCTTGCGTCTCATGCCTGCAAAATTTTTGGTGCTCAGATTAACAATGAGGTGCATTAAGCATAATGAACATGCAAAAGAGCTTAAAAAGGTAAAAAGAAAGGAACTTTACTTGACAAAGAGCTGCAAAAGAGGGATATCAGGGCCGTAGATGTTGTTCTTCTGCTTGACTTGAAGGTGGCCAACAATGCCTCCGTCATGAGTTTCTTCAATGGAGATCAAACGGTAGCCATTACCAATTTTAGTAGGAGTAGAGGAAGAGCTCCCTCCATTAATTAATAGGAGAAATGCAAGAAGCAAGGAAACTAAACAAGAATAAGAAGAAAACATTACTTTGGTTACTTAGTAACTAAAGTAATAGTGAGCAGCGAGCATAAAGACAATGAGTGTTTAAGCTCTGTTTTAGGCAGGTTAAGTGAAGGGCTTGTGAATTATATAAGAAAAAACAGAGGATAGAAGAAAAGGGCGTCGCAGTGAAGGGAAAAGTCATTCAATACATGTGAGGACCATGAGGTTGCATGAGGACATCTATGGTATGTGATGATGATGGTCCATTGGTCACGGGACCCCACTTACTGTCTCCTTTTACTTTGCTATCTGTGGTCCCACTTGGCTTTGATCATGGCGGGATAGTTTCGTTCTTAGATTATCTTACAATGTATGCTAGAATATCTCGTTCCCCATGAATCAGAAGTCAAGCATTCAAAATTTGGGCAAAGGTCTTGATTATAATTAAGGAGTTACTGCGCAAAAATAAGATGCCAAATTGAATTATTTATCTAATCTAATCTAATCTATATTGGAAGACAACTAATGTAACCGTACTGTAATTTGAATTTATTAGATTTCCGCTTTATAATCATAAAAGTTTATAAATTCTTACTGTTAGGTTTATTTTTGTTATATTCATTTTTAGTTTATTCGGTCTGTCCGTGTTGAACATGAAAAGTATAAACTCAATAATATTGTTATAAGCCCCTCATAAAAATATAGTTTTAAATATATCAATCTGATTTTATTCTTGCACTGTCGTAATATTTTATTTATTTTTTTAGACAGCCATGATAGAATGAGATGGATCCAAAGTTTGATTCCAAGTTTTCAATTTTAACGTTGCATACAGTACAAGATTATTTTCAAAGTTAGTGTTTATTATTTAATAAGGAGAGCAATTAATGAATGCTTTGTCAGAAAATCCGTCTAAATTAACCAATTAAGACATACGGTGATTATTAAGGAGGTTATAATTTTAGAATACCTAGTCATTATTATATGATTCGTGGTCTATCTAAATCTAATAGATCCGGTTTGTGTATAAACTCATAATCCAAATTACTAATATAACGACATATTAGGTAAAGAAATTAAAAAAAATAATGGATGAGTGATTACTAATTATATGTGATAATTCACCATTAATTTAGTTTATAAAATACTCACTAAGCTAAAAGCAGAACAGAATCTTACTGTTGAAGCCAAATTTTCTATTTTGAATATGTCGGTGTCGTGTGGAATGGTTTGTATTATGATTATTAACATATACCAATTTCTCAATATACAAATTTTAAAGGAAAATATTTTCATATAAGCTCTAAATCTGATGCTTTTATTTTTTGGTACTTTGTTTATAAATTTCATATAAATATCATTTGCACAATCATATTTTGCGCTAAGGATACACTTTGTTATTCAGGTAAGTGATCTGAAGATATGAATTATTTTCAAGAAATCTGGAAAACTAAAATAGAACAAAATCTCTGTCGGTGGTCCCAAATAAGTAATTAGCGAAGATATTGGACTGGGTGAGGGGATTATTTGCTTTATTAAAGCCTTGGTCATAGGTTATTGGTTCAAGTCATACCTGTAATTTTTTATCAGCTTAAACAAACCATAAGCAACTGATGCTCTCCGACAACACGATTTCAGATTTCTTGTTTTAGGCATTAAAATTAACAATGCCATCCAAGCGGATTTTTGCTAATTTCAAAAAATAACTTCTGTCGTCTACTCAACTTGAATACTTTTGTCATCCAATGGCCAATTCTCAATAAATAATTAGTGGAAATCTGTCGGTAACATATATATATATATATATATATATATATATATATATATATATATATATATATATATATATATATATATATATATATATATAATATATTTATTAGGCCAAATATAAATTTTTGCCCCTATTATTTTTTTAAAAGTACAACTTTATCTTTAATATTTTATTTGAATAATTTTTGCATCCCATATTTAAAAAATGAGAGATTTTTGCTAATGTTATTAATAACTATTAATTTTAATTAAAATTTCGTTAGTTGATCGATGATGTGTTAAAAATTGACACATTGTAGAAGATAATTGGTCATGTCATCGCCTAAATGGCAAGGTAAAAAAAAAAAAACCTTTCATCCTCTCCATCTTCTCTTCTCTTCGTTTATGCTCCAGCAAAGTCCCAATTTCCCATAATCCAGCCAAAACCTTGATCTCTAATTCAAAACCTACTAATCTTTCCTTCTTCATTTTTTATAAGCCAATCTCTTTCCAAAAAATTCCAACCAAGAAACCTCTCCACCATTTGCATCGTCACCAGGCTCTACGTCTCTACACTCATTGAAGAACTCCCTCCAAAACTTTAAGAAATCGTCAAACTCTTCCAATATGTGCAACAGCCAAAGGCTAAATGCGAGTAGCTCCTTTTGTGGAAGGATTATTACTTGGAAATTTTTTATTTTTTGCTTGATTTTACAATAAGATTTGAGCTTTCAATTTCATTTGTTTTGATAATATAAAAACTACTTAAAACAACCATAGCTATAAACTCAGAAAGAAGAAAGTTCTCTCTTCGGTATTGGATTCTAATTCTCCATTTGGCTCCACACAAACAGAGGTATTCTTCAGAAGAATTAGCGACAGTGATGTGATTTATTCATGTTTATAAATGGCGAGGGATAGTTATGTGGTGCTTGCTGATCCTCAGTTGACATCAACAGATGCGGCCGCCGCCATCAAGAAGAAGACACAGCTAGCTAGGAGTTGGATACTCGTAGATGCTTTTGGCCAAGGAACTATTCTTGATGCCGATAAACAAGCAATCATGCATCGAGTGCATATTCACAAGTGCGATCTTCGGGTTCTGGATCCTCTATTGTCGTATCCTTCTACCATTCTTGGATGAAAGGGCGTTGTGGTTTTGGATTTAGAGGTTCAACCCTTTTTTTTTAAGAAAAAAATTCTTATAGTTTTTTTTATTGCTAATATGTATATTTTATTTTTGGCGGCAGCATATCAAGGCAATAATTACTTCTGAAGATGTTAGTTTTTTGCTTCTCTTTATATGAAATTGTGTATATATATAAGAAATGTGGAATGCGTTGTTAGTGTTTGATAGCTGATATAAGTGGAATTTAAAGAATTGTTCCGATAAATCATTTATTGTTGTTTTATTTTGAGTCTTTGTCAAAATCTGACTCTAATTTCACTTTGGTATTGCTCCGAGATCCATCGGATGAAAATGTTATCCTATTCTGTAATAAGATTTGAGCTTTCAATTTCACTCGGTTTAAACTGGATTCTGGTTCAATTTTGTGTTCAAACAACCATAGTTATGAATTCAAAAAGAAGATGGGAGAGAGAGAGAGAGAGAGAGAGAGGACAGATCGAGAGATGGGAGAGAGAGAGGGCAAATGAATATATATATATACACTTAACACGTGACATGCACGTGCTGCCAACTGGGCGGTGATGTATGCAATCATCTTCTGCCACATGTTGATTTTTGACACATTACCGGTTAACAAACAAGAGTTTGGTCAAAATTGATAATGGTTAATGGTAGTGGCAAAAATCTCTTTTTTTTTTCAAATATGGGGGGTAAAAATCGCTCAAATAAAATATTAGAGGCAAAGTTGCACTTTTTGAAAAATATTAGGGGTAAAAATGCACCTTTGGCTTATAATGGCCTGAACGTCGGGTCAATCGCGAATAGTATTTTTCGATAGTGAATAATATTTTCGGGCTGAAAAGTACATCCGAAAGTGAAAAATATTTTATTTGACCATCGAAAAATATGGGTCAAAAGTAGTTCGAAATTAAAATTTGAAGTGAAATCGAGATTAAATAGGTCTCCAAAAATCGAAAATACGAAAAAAAACGAGTCAACTTCTATGGTACAAAGGTTGATGTAAATTTGACCGAATTTTTAAAAATAATAAACGAACTCCAAAATTAGCAGGTCTTAATGAAATTTCATGTAGAATATTTTGGTAATAAAAAGTAAATTTTTCGGTGACACCGGTAGTTATCAAATCTGACCGATTGAATTGAATCAGACCAATAACGAATTTCGATTGGGATGAAATTTTGCGCACAATATATTTTTTGTATGATAAGAATTATGAAATTAAAATTAAAGTGATTTGGAGTTTGGAAGTGAGAAAAATTAATTATAGCCTTTAATGGATAGTTAATAGGCCTTTGGATTAATGAGTTAGGCCCATTAGCTTAGTCCAAAATTTGGCCCATGAGAGGAGGTATAAAAGGTGAAAAAATCCGTAAAGTTCCAGCAATTTTCAGCCTCTCCTTCTTCGTCTTCTTGGTTGAATCTCCCATTGTCCCTTTCTCTCCCAAATTTCTTTCATTTCACTTAAAATTCACACTAAATTCAAGCATAAGAAAGTTACTTCTATCCCTCTAGATCATTTTAATGGCCTCTATCCTTTGATTTGAGAAAATAAAGTAAGAAAAATCAAGTGAGAAAGGCTTAGGAGTCAAATTAAAGTATGTAAAATTCAAGGTTTTAATTTTGTTTAAGGGTGTCTACAAGGGTTTCTTTGGATAGGAATTTTGGTCTCTTATGGAAGTTCATGGTGATGGATGATTCCCTAAGATTTAAGGCATGAAAAAGGAAGCCTAAGGAAGTTAAAGCAGGTGGAAAAGGTAAGTGACTATGAAATCTAACTATTTTTCTTGATTTAGCAAAATTTTCCTTTAGGTATCTTTGGAAATTATGGGAAAAAGATGTGTAAAATTGAAATTGACTTTATAGTAATGCAATTGGACCTTAAATAAGCCTAATTATAAGCTTAAATTGATTGGAATGATTTTGTAAGATGGAATTCTTTTAGTGGCCGAATTGATGCTTAAGGGAAAATAAAGTGTGTTTTGGTTATTTTTGATAATTTATACTTTAGAATGATAATAAACATAAATTAAAATGTCCATAATAGGGAGATTATGGATAAATCCTAAAGATTCCTCACCATAATGAGATCTAATTTTAGAGATGAGGCAATAGTACTTGCAAGACAAAAATTAATAATTTTTTTTTTGAAAAAAGTATTAATTAAAGGGTTAGATTAGAATGCTTTGATTCCAACTAATTGGTGGCCATCACTTAATCACAATATAAGAGATTTCAAAATACAATCGTAATTAAGCTATATAACATTATATAAAGGCATAATCGGCCCATCAGACTTGTCACCGAAAATCATTTAAACACTTAAACTTCAAATTTGACCAGATGGATATTTAAACTTGGTTATTCGATATGCAATAAGTACAAAATATGCATTTCTCTGGGTAACAAAAGCGTGTGAGTTACAGACACGATGACGTGGCAAATGGACCATGATATGATGACATGTGTCATGCTGTTAGATAAAATGTTTTTTTAAATTTATTAATGGAAAATTCGTTGATTTTTCGTCGGTAACTTTTATTAATGAATTTTTTTTACTCAAACATTGAATTCGTACTTAACAGCAGCCTCTTGCTCTACTTGACAACAGCATTGAATTCCATCGAATTTTTTACTCAAATTGAAACAGTGCAGTAGAAGAAGAAAACAAAAATAAGAAGAAGAAGAAGAAGTGAAGAACGAATCTAAAAGTTTTTGCGGTAAACCCCACGAAGAAAATGTCTCAAACCCATAGTTGATTCAAAATTCAATTTAATTTCAGCAAAATTATCAAAATTCAATCATGAATTCCAATTAATTTCAACAACCCTAATAGTAATGCAAAGAATTCTACAATTGCCTTTCAACAAAATTGATATTAGAATAAACAGGATAAGAGCTAACTTGGAAGAAGATAACTTCCAGATGTTTGCATATTTGGCACTTAACAAACTTGGTGCAATGATATTTGCAATTAAATGTGGAGCCCTGTTAGAATTTATGGTGCTATTTGTGTGGGCAATCTTAGTCAATAGGCACACTGTGTTTCCTATTGAAGGTAAAGTGCAACTCCTAGATTTCAAGTATAAAAAGATTGATATAGTTATGTAGGAGAAACATGGAAAAATGTTTAAGAATTAGTAATCTACTTGTGCGGACTTTATTTGGCCTTGGAGCTTTTATTGAATGGTAATGAGACACTGAAAATGCATAGAAGGGAGATTTGTCCTTTGACAACTCTTGCTGGGATGACTTTTTCTCTGCTAGTAGCATTGGTGCTATTTGTATAGGCAATCTATTGAAGGTAATGTGCAGCCCCTAGATTTCAAGTATGAAAAGATTAATAGTGATTGTGGAAAAATACGAAAAAATGGTAAAGATTAATCTACTTGTATTGTTAGTTTATTTTGCATTACAACTAGTAGTTATTTAAGTTTATGTTGTTCTATTGTTGCAATGAAAATTGGCCAAATATATTTCATTTCCACAAAATAACCACCATAAATAGTTAACCTAAGAAAATAAACAAAATCCAAGAAAAAAGTTGAAAGTTTTCCTCAAAAAAGGCTCAAATCTCAAATCCAAAACTTATACCACAACAAAAAAAACTCAGAGCAACAATCCAGCACAGAAAAGGAAGATTCATGAAAAAATAATCAGGAATTAAAAAAATCCCAAATAATAATCAGCTAGAGCATAAAGGCAATGTAAGTTCAAAAAATATAAAAACTAAATTAAAAGCCCATGAAATTTCTTATAGAAATAAGCAAAAAAATAAGCTAGAGAATAAAACTAAAATCCAATACCCCGAGAAATAGCGCGATTAGTAGTAGGATGAAAAGCAAAAGCAGCAAAGAAAGCAAAGGGCTTGACATCAAACTAAACATCATCATCCTCTTCAACACTGGACTCATCCTTAAATTCCTAAAAATCAGCTTCGAAATTATCGTCAAGATCGACAATGACAGGCTTAAAGTACTGCTTCCCAATGGGGTTCTTCAAATTAGGCCAAAGAAAATTCGTCGTCAAAAATCGAGAAGATCGCCCCTTAGTTGCTATAGGGGGAATGAATTCGGAAATGATAACACTGCCACACATGGTGGTTGTTGCAGTTGCAGCTGCTGATGATGATGTCGGCGTCAAAGGGACGTAAATGAAGAAAAAAAGATAACGGATAAAAAGACCATTTTAGGCCTTTAGTTTTAGGCTTTCTGAAATAATAACGGGTGGATTAATGCGCATGTTATTATGTATATTACACTCATTTTGTCACATTGGATTTTATGCTTATTATATATCGAATAACCAAATTCAAGTGTCTATCTAGTCAAAATTGAAATTTAGATGTTCAAATGATTTTCGGTGTCAAGTTCGATGGGCGGCTCATGTATTATTCCATACACATAAACATATATAATACACACCATAGGGGCATAGCCATCCTTATTGAGTGAGGTCAATTGACCTCACTCAACTAATAAAATAAAATAAAAAACTCACTTTAATTATTTTTTTTGGGTTATTTACAAATTAAGACCCAGAATATAAGATATCTTATAATGTTGAATCCAATCTTCAAAATATTACAATATCAGTCTCCAAATTTGACTCCTCTTTTAATTGAGAGATTTCGTCGCTATTCTATCGCTATTGAAAGGGAAATGACGGAATAGCGATGGAGTCCCTCAATCGAAAGAGGAGTCGAAATTGGGAGCTATCATTATAAGATTTTGAAGATAGAGTCCAATATTATAAGGTACCTTATAATTGAGATTCTTTTTTGTAATTAACCCTTTTTTTTAATTGATCCCACCAAAATGAGTCATTCTTGCTTAGACTCTCTTTATGTAAGTTTCATGGATAATGCACCGTTGTCCTTCTTACCACTAAAATGGATTGCTATGCACTATCAATTTAGTTTATAAAATTTATTTAAATTGAATCTAGACAAAAAAATTTCCACCAGAATATTTAAATAATCCCACTAAAAAATTTTAATTCCACTAAAATATAAAATAATTAAAATATTTACATATAAAATTTTGATATACAAAAATTTAAATCATAATAATAATAGATATGTCTCATATAATCTTATTCAAAAGTTAATTAAAATAAGAAAAAATTGGTATATATTTTAGTTCATTTGCTTGTTAAATTAGTTCTTGTACTATAATCACTATAACAATTGTTGAAAGGCATTTTCTGCTAAATCAAATGGAAAACAAATGATTGAATGGTTATTTGGTTGCTTTCATTGAAAATGACGTATTTGAAATAAACTTGTCAAACAAGTCTGGTAGACGGCTTTGGGTCCGGTTAGTTTTGGATCATCAACTTCGAGTTAGTTTTTGGATCAGGTTGGTTAAATTTTTAAATCAAATCTATAATTATTTTTGAATCATAAAAATTTTCAAACTATTGATTTAGTTTCAATTTTATTTTTTATTTTTTCTTGAATATCCATCATATATATATATATTCCAAAATAATGCAATAAATTCTGAAGTAATAAAAAAAATTATGTAAAAAAAATTATTGAGTAAAAAGCATATAAATGAAGAAGGAAAAATATTATCAGCATTAATACTAAAAATAATTTTTTATACATGCATGCATAAATACATACATATATTTATATGCGTGTGTATATATGGATGCATGTACATATACATACAAATATACACATATATTTATATATGTATTTATGTATACATATACGCATGCATACATATATGTACATAGATATATGTGTATGTAGGTACCTTGTATGTACCTGCATACATACATAAATACGTACAATAAAGTATGTAGTATAAAGGTATGCATACATGTATACATAGGGATGATCATGGAATGGAAAATTTCCGTCATCGGTGGGAAACCACCCCAAATGGGGTGAAAAATCCCCGAAAATTTCCCCTATGAGGACTGAGACAGGGAAAAATATTCCCCGACTTAGATTACGGGGTAAGGACAGAAATCGTGGTCCCTGGCCCGAAATTTTTTTGCCCCTAAAATTTAGTAATTAAATTTAATTATATATATAATTTAATTTTAAATTATATTTAATTTTAGTTTTATTAATTGTTAAAATTTATATTAATTTAATTTGTAATTGAATTTATATTTTTTAATTATTAAATGTTGTATTTCAATTACAATTAAATATTAAATATTATATTTTAGTTATAATTAGATTTTTTTTTAAAAAAATATTTTTTTTACCGGGACGGGGATCCCTGCGGGGAGGGGGGAATTTTTCCCCCGAAATGCTATCGGGAACGGGGACGAGGAATCCCCACCCCTACGCGGGGCAGTAGGTGGGGAGCCATTTCCTGCTCCGTCTCGTCCCATGATTATCCCTATGTATACATACATACACACAAAGATATTTATGTGTATGCATAAACGTATTTATGTATCCGAAACGATGTTTTTCACAAAATTCTCTATAAATTAACAAAATAAAATAGCAAATGTGCAATTAATATTTAAAAAATATTGAATTAATAGTAATTGAAAAAAAAAATAAAATTAAAATTTATTAAAAAATCAAATCATTAGGGCTGCATTGTAATCCGATCTATTCGGGTTATTTTTTTATCAGATTGGGTTTGACTATTGATTTCTCGAATCGTATTAGTCGCCTTTTTTGAGTTTGTGTTATTTTTTCAAGTGGCTTCGGATTAAAATTAACAAATTTAATTTAAAAATATTAATAATGAAATAATTATTTAATACTTTGAAAAAATAAAAAATTCATAAGAGACAAATTGCAATATTATGAGTATTTTTATATATAATAATATCATATTATAAAGCTTTTTTTTTTTTTTGTGTGAATGAATTTCTTACTCTTTGATCCCACCCAACTCAATTTTTTGCTACGTTTCTATATGTATATATACACATAGTGACGTTGACAAGCAACTTAGATGGTTTTTGTAACTTCTACGGATAATACCATCAATCATGTTCATTTTGCGCTTCTTCTTTTTTTTTTTTTTAATTTGTCAATAAATTATTTATATTTGAATAATTGACAATTTTTTTTGGTCTCAAATTCCATCATTCGATTTGAAAAGTGCATTATATGAAAAAATTACATGTGATAAGAAAGGAAGAAAACTTGAATTTGAGCTCGCATATTTTTTCTTGATAGTTCATTTTTCAAAAATTTAAATACTGTTTGTCGTTACAACTTTTTTAACACAAATGAAGAAAAAAATATTAGTTATCATTAAATGTATGAAAAATAATTACAATTTACTAGAATATCTTTTATTAATTCTCTAAAATTACACTATATAAATTATTTTATATTGGAAGCAAGTACAAGAGTTCAACTCAAAAAGAGTACAAAATAAATATTTTTAAAATTTAAAAATAAATATCAAAAGTATATTAAAAAAATTTAAAAGATAAAGTATCAAATTCATGAACGCTACCCAATAACGAACTAATAAATTATGCTCTTCTAAGCTCAATTTATCAAGCTAAATTGGGTGTTACTAACATTGAAGGCAAGATGTTACCAAACTTTATAAAATTAATTGATAATACTGGATTATCTTTGGGCTCAAGTGAGTCACAGCTCAAAATCCAAAACCTATTTACAGAGAGCCCTATCGAGTGATAAGCAAACACTATAAAGCAACCATATGCTATCCGATCGAATTGATGAGATCTTTTGTCTCATTAATCCACTAACACACTGTAGAACTTATACCTCCAATCTGTTTCATATCATGTCGCCACTTACTTGTTCTAACACTTTAGTAGCTATACTTTAGGCATTCAAGTACACTCTCACACCTCTTATAGATAGTCCAATGCACAGTTGCTTCATGTATGAAAAACTTTGAGATTTTTTTCTTAGATTGATTTTTTTCTAAGTCTCTAACTTAATTTTCGGAGTACTCAAGTCTGGTCGACCAGGCAAAGCCTCCTGCAGGTACTTACCAATCGATCAGATCATGCTGCCGTTAACTTATTTTAAGGTTTTGACAAATCATACCTTATCATTAATGAGTTAATAATTTAATTATTATGACCCTTATTGAACATTAATGTCCCTAACTCTTTTTTTTTCAGAATATTCCAACTCATTAATAATAGCCAAGACTATATAAAGTTTCTAATTCCTTAAGATATGGCTCTCTAAACTCTTTTCCATCTATAAAAATATTTTCTTTCACTAAGTGGAATTGACTATCGATAATTTTCACTGAAATTTTGTGGAATTATGTTGTCATATGACTAGAGAGCTCAAAAAAATACAAAGAAAAAAGAAGAAAAACCCGAGTGTTATCCCAATCCTTGGAGTGAGTTTGAGTAGTGCAAGGGGCAGGTCCCAATCATCTTGGAAATTGCAAATGGGATAGGAAGTCGTAGGTCGGTCGGTCTTTGCTTGCGTGATTGTAGCGTGACTTATTCGGCGATTCGGTTCGCAAAAATGTTTGGGCCCATAAATTTGTAGTGAAGTGCATCACACGCCTACCTAATGGATCAAGCTCAATATCAGTAACGGTGACTTTAGCCCTAAGCTGCTTAAGCGCGGGAAGCGGTTGTCCCAAATTTTTCATATTTAAATATCTCTACTTATCTTTTATTATAATCTAGTTTATGATTGGAAAAAAAAAAATTCTAGTATATGTGTTGCATGTTTTCAATAATTTTAATCAAATATTTTTATAACTCGATTCACATTTAGTTAATTTTTAAACAAATAAGATTAGAAGTCTAATTACCAAAAAAAATTTAATTAAAACCAACATGCTCCATAAAGTGAATTTATAACATATTCGTACAAAATAAATCAGTGAATCAAAATAGAATTTAAGACGAAACATATCTAAAAAGTCATATTTATTATTGAACTAAAATAAAATATAAGGTGATAGATTAAGTATTGATAAAAACTAAGAGAAAATAAAGACGAGGCAGTTGAAAATATATATATGTGTGTGTGGATATTAAACATTTTTGTTATTTTTTCAAGGGATAATACATAAATTTCCTCCTAAACTATCATCATTTATCAAATTTCTCCACTGAACTAATTGTATATTAAATTATCCCTCTAAAATTTTTGAAAATATCAAATTAGCTACTCAAACTTTTTTGAAATATAAAAAATATATTATATACTATTGAAAATATTAAATTACCTTCTAAAATTTATTAAAAATGTGAAATTATCCTCCTATTATTATTTGGCTTGTATTTTTCATACGTTTTTTGTGAGTTGACACGTGTTTTATAGGATAATAATTTGATATTTTAAATACATTTAGGGGGATAATCTGACATGTAATTAGTTCAGAAAAAAATATGATAAATGATAATAGTTTTAGAAGGAATTTATATATTAACCATTTTTTCAATGATATTACATTCTAATAAGTTTCATTTATGCTATACAAGAGAAATATTTAGAAAACAATTTTTGAATGAATTTTCAATTAAAATTTTAAAAGAAAAAATTTATTAATTAACGATTTTTACGTACTGAAATTGAATATCGATTTTAAAAGACCATCATTAATAGAATGTATTTGAAAAAATAAATTGTATATTGATCAACCAATCCGTATTTATCATTATGATTGTACAAATCCTAAATCCACCTCATAAATAAATGAGATATAGAGTTTGACAATGATTTCAACGAAGGGGACTAATATTTATTCTGTCGAATTTGTATACATCGTTATATAATCACATTTTAGTATTTTACAACAAACATATAGTAGTGGAGACTCATAATTTGTGCCATGCTTCATGAATATTTCTTAAAATTAAATAATACCTAAGAAGAAGAATTTTGTAGTTTCACTGAATGTAAATTCGAATTAATTAAATTGATGAAATTTGAATAACAAACCCTTATATAATAAAAATAATAAAGAAAGAAGTAGAATGAGGGTTGGTTTAGTAATTACAGAAAATGGCAAAATAAACACGTTTCTCTTTCTTGAAAAAAAAAAAGAAAAAAAGAAAAGCGCGTTTGTCTTCTGATTCCGGGAAAAAAGTCATGCATTTTGCAAGCAAACTGTTGGCTGTGCAATAATTTTTTTTTTTTTAAATTCATGAAAAATATTAATGCATTTTGCGGACTTTGAGCAGATTCAACTTTTAAAGTTTAAACCATAAAATTAAAAAGAAAAAAAAAAGTTTAAACACAAGAACACACAAAATCATTTTCAACCGTCGAGGCTGATAAAACATAAAATATCTTGTTTTTTTAATAATAATTCAAAAAAGAAAGTATGTTGAGAACTGTAAGAAGCTTAGGTTGGAATGGAACTGGAGACATGACAGCGTAGAATTAGAATTAGAGCAGTAACATCAAGCAATCGCAATTTCCCATATTTAATAATATTACACTTTTTATTCTGGTCGGATTCGAAATCGAGACATGATGGCCTACAAGTTCACTGCTTCAATTTTCTTTGCTCCATTTCGTACTGTAATGCAGTTGAAATAAGCACCCAAGTCACCCGACAGATCGAGGCAGCACTAACTGACAGGTACTTTTGGTTGGCACAGAATTATTTCTATTATTTTATTAATTATTGAAGAATGCCCAAATATGTTTCCAAGATCAAGCAATGTTAGACCACATATTTCATTTGGCACCCAATGAAATTGGATTTTTGTTTTTGTTTATTTATTTTTTTTAATTTTAACAAGATTGCACTCATCAAACCAACCTAAACTGAAAAGGGTAACATCTAAATGAGTAACTTTATGACATAATTCTAAATCTTCTCATCCTCAGTTACTCTACACCATTTTCCAGGACATGGCAAAGTCTTTACCAACGGGAATATTCAAATCCCTGACCTCCACCATCACCATCGAGCTCTTCTTCTGATCTTTTCCTGCTTCAGAATTCATCACAAATTGATGTTCTGATGAACTCAACTCAATGTTTGAAGTCCCAGGAATTGATTTTCCATCAATCTCAAGAGCAGATCGTCGCCCACTTCCCTTTAAACCCAACACTATCACCTTTTCTACAATCCAACCTTTCTGTAAAGCAAACTTGCCTTCTTCAACTTTTGACCAGACCTTGACAGTTTTTTGACTTGTAGTTGCATAGAATTCGACATAAGTTGAAGATCCACTTCCAAGTTTCATCTCTGGAAGCTCATCATCATCAAGAAAAAGTTTCCCCTTCGCTTCTGCGTAACTGGCTCCAGCAGGGAAGCTCACTACAAGGGTAAAGGGTGTCATTCTAGCTTCCTTGGATACCAATCCACCCTGCTGCATTGGTACAATGGTATTTTGATACAAATGCACATTAACCACATGCAAAGGTGCATCAAGCGTAACGTATTGCCCGCTTTTCGATGTAATAGTCTGTGTCATATTGAATATGTTGTACCAACTACCTGGAGGAAAGAGTGCATTAACCTGTGATTTCCCTTCCTCAAGCACTGGAGATATCATGAGGCTGCTTCCAAGCAAGAACTGTGTGCTCAATCCATAGCATTCTGTGTAATTTGGAAATGAGAAAAAAAGTGGTCTAGCAATTGGTGCCCCTGTAAGATGCGCCTCATAGTTGAGTGTATGTAGATATGGAAGAAGCTTATACCTCACGCCAAGAGCATTTCTAGCTGATATAGCTACTGATTCCCACTGATAAAGCTCTTGCCTTGGTGACAGGAAGCTCGAATGATCCCTCGAGAAGGGGTAGAACGCACCTACCTCAATCCATCTGTTGCAAAGCTCTTCAAATCCATCGATTGCAGACTTTTGGAATACTTCCGATGTACCATAATCTGAAGGAAGGAAACTGATAGGATAGAATCCGCAAATATCTGCCCCAACCATTGGCATCCCAAATGTACCGAAATTGAGCACAGTAGATATGGAATACTTCAAATCCTCCCAAGTTGCCCTGTTATCACCAGTCCAATGAGCAGTATATTTTCCTGATCCAACAAAGGTGGAGCGGGCCAGCACAAATGGCCGCTTTCCCTGAATCGCTTGAAGGGCCTTATGAGTGGCAATTGCATGAGTGAAACCATAAAGACTGTGAGCATCATATTCCAAAACACCATTGTAGTGAACTGCGCTGGGGGCTATGGTTTTATATCCTATTGGCACGTGCTGTCCCGAGGCGTTTATTCTGTAAGGTGGATCATCCCATTTTGTATCTGTTATGTTCTTACAATCCAAGCAGCAGGTCGCATCGCGCTCTACTGGACACTGCCTGCTCTCAGATATTGTGCACAATCCGTAACAAAAATTCGAAACTTCATTCATGTCAATCCATAGGCCATCAACAGGGAAAAGTTCATGGAAACGACGAATTTCATCACCCCACCATTCAACTGTTTTGGGATTAAGGAAGTCTGGAAAGTGAACAGGTCCAGGCCAAACTTGACCCAAGTATGGTTTGCCATGATACTTGATGAAAACATCATTGGCAATGCCTCTTTGGTACACACCATAAGTAGAATTAACACCAATTCCAGGATCAACGATCACAACATACTTCATGCCAATTTTGTGGAGTTTTTCTAGGAAAGCCAAGAGCTTTGGACGAGGAAAGTTGATTGGATGGAGGGTAAAGTCCTTGCGACCATCCATGTGATCATCATCAGTCCATATCACATCAAGTGGGATATGTGCCTTTTTGTAGTTCTCAACCACATCTTCAACCACAGAGAGGTTCGCATAGCCCCACCTGCATTGGTGGAATCCTGTAAAACCAGAACAAAACAGAGAGCATCAGAATGAATTTTCTTTACTTCAAGCTAGAATGCTAAATTTTCTACAAAACATTTGCTAAAAGTGAAGATTTTTGGTGTGCACAACTTGGATAAAAATCCGAAATTTTAATTAATAAGATTTTTGAACCAATGATGGATGTCATTATCTATAACATGGACAAATGAACACAGAACAGTAGACTTTCATGAAAAGATCTTGAAGACGTTAAAAAATGATTTGTTAAGGCCATAGCTTTAACTTTAAGCATTACAATAAAGTAAACAAATTCTAACCAGCCAGACCACATGAATTAAAAAAAAAAAAAACAAAACAAAACAAAAGAACAATAACATCCCCATCCTGCAGAAACACGCATATACCATATGGGCAGACAGATCAATCAACATGTCTCGCAGGCCATTTCAATCGCCAGTCTCCTTATTACAACTAATCACAGAGGTCTATTTTTAATAATACCAACAAAAGGGGGCAATAAACTCTCCAATTATATAAAATATAACGTTTTGTGATCTCATCTATTGACTATGGTTAAATTTGTAAATAACCTTTATAGCAAAAGTAAATCCATGTAAGTTAAATTTATAAACTGATGCTATCATTTGACCCCCTGACTGAAGACCAAGGTAATGATCATATATATCTCTCATCAATCCAAGTAAAATTAAGCTAATAATAAGCAGATACTGAATCAAAACAAATATAAAGGGTGAAAAATGAAACCTACCAAAAGACCAGTAAGGCATAGGAGCTGGTCTGCCAATTAACTCCGTATACTGGTCTAGAGCATCCAAAGGAGTGGGTCCAGAGAAGAAATAAAAGTCCAAAACACCCCCAATAACCTTGTATGTAAGAGAAGTTCCTCTGTAGAGAACATCCATGCCATTACTGTTCAATAACAGAACCGAATGGGCATACCCCTGCCCATTCATATTCCTGAGATCCATATAAACCGGGTGCGATCCATACAAATTAGTGTTAGTTTTCGCTGCTGATCTATCATAAGTATACAAAGTGTAAGGACCTCCAGGGAACAGTTTAATCCCATGAGGCTGTGTGTTCTCACCCAAACCATAAATCGAAGCATCTTTAGGCAATTTTGTGGAAATCTCAAGATATTGGTCTTTAAAAACCAATTGGCTAAATGGGTCAGAATCTTCAGAGCTTGAATTGAAAAGGGTCTGCTCATTTGATTTTCTCTTTACTGCAAAACTAAATGGGTCAGCCGAGTAGATAAAAATCAGCTCAGAGCCGGAATATTCCTTAACTGCAATTGGGTTTTTTCTAGATCTCCCAATTGTTAGCTTTAAAGCCGGCGGTTTCTCTCTTGGTAATAGATTGTAGGGTACTTCCCATCTCCGCTTATCTGCATCTGTAATGTGCACCCTTAAACGATGTTGCGTCTCATGCCTGCAAAGTTTTTGGTGTTCAGATTAACAATGAGTTGCATGAAGCTTCGTGAATGCATAAATAAGTAAAAGCTTACTTGACAAAGAGCTGCAAGAGAGGGATATCAGGGCCGTAGATGTTGTTGTTATGGTTGACTTGGAGGTGGCCAACAATGCCTCCATCAGGGGTTTCTTCAATGGAGATCAAACGGTAGCCATTACCAATCTTAGTAGGAGTAGAAGAGCTCACTCCATTAATTAATAGGACAAAAGCTAGAAACAAAGAAGCTAAACATGAATAAGAAGAAAACATTTGATAGGTGTATCAGTGACTAAACTACAAGTGGATAGAGAGCATAGAGGATTAAGCACCGATATAAAGACTGTTACTGGCAGTGTGCTTGGATTATCCTGGGCGTATTTCACGCACAATACTACAAGTTGATGATAAAAAACAAATAAATGAAAAATAAAAGAAAACGTTTAAACAATATATGATAAAAAACGGACTTAAAACAAATTTTTTTAAAGTCATTTTGCTAAAAAAATTATATATATTGAATTATTTTATTTTTTATATAATGTTTGAATTATTTTATTTTGAATTTTAATAAACTGTAAGCTTTCAAATAATTACCAAAATTCTAAAATTTAAAAAATATTAACATGAAAATCAATTTCAATATGCAATGACATGGTTTGGCACCAAATCAATGTGCATTTTGATTCGTTTTTCTTTTTATTTTTAAATTTATTTTTAAGTTTCTTTTTTAATCAATTTATCTGACAAGACACATGCACAAACTTTACCAAATGCATTTTTTTAAGTGAGTATTCAGTCCAATTAAGTCAATCCTGTCAAATAAGGATTTAATTAGACCAAAATTGACAGTGAATAAAAAAAAAAGTATATAGGGACTCAATCTAAAATGCAAACTTTGAGAGGTATAAAGATGTGTTTTGCCAAAAATAAATTACAATAAATCCATTCATCATTTTTATTTTCGAGAGGATCCATTCATCAAATTTTGGACTATGTTTACGATAGATTTGTAAATCGATATTTTATTCATCAATTACTTTTTCATTTATTTATTTAAACTCGAAAGTTTAAAACCCTTTATAGTCAACATAACTTCATCTCGAATCAAAAGAAAAACGAATAATCAAGATAATTAACTTGATTATTATTGCTTACATAGAAGATAGCTTTTATTTATTATACAATTTATATAAGGACGACTTTAGTCAATAGTTTATATACTTATTGTGATCTTTTTTTTTTTCTTTGCTTCGAAATGACACATTCACTTATATATGTTTATTCAGAGAAGTACATATATTGATAATTTAGAATTAAAAAAAAATCTTAAGCTAACGTGAAGTTGACATAATATTTGTAACGGAATACAATTTTTTTATCTCATTGAAATGTTTAATGGGACACACTCCAGGAAGAGTGTACAATAGACTTTTTTTTGGCCCAGTTTGAGACTGCAAAACATGCATTAGATTTAATATTTTTTTACTTTTTTAGTTCTAATGCGGCTCATTCACATCACGTATAAAGATATATATCCAAATAGAGTCAATTTCATTCATGATTACTAAATTTACATTTAATCACCAAAAAGTAATTAACTTATTTTTCGTTACTTAAATATTACTGAACTTATTATATTTTTACAGAAAAATTATTTTAATCGATTTTCGAACATAATTCTTATCGGAATGTTGAAGTGGCATGTCGCATTATATGCCTAAATACATATAATATGACACGTCAACAACCACATCACTGAAAGATATCATATTACATGACATATCAGCACGTCACGTCATATTTCTGGACACACGTGGCCTCTTCTAGTGACATGGTTGCTGATATGTCGTGCTACGTGTGTCCAGACATATGACATGACGTATCATGTCAGCATTCTGGTAAGAGTAATCACCGAAAATCGGTCAAGATGATTTTTCTGTAAAAATGTGATAAGTTCGATGACATTTAAATCATAAAAAATAAGTCAGTTACTTTTAGACGATTAGACGTAAGTCCAATAACTATAGATGAAATTGACCCATCGAAATAGGATGGGAATCGTTACAATTTTGTCAAGTTAGAGTGTACAATAAGATATTCGAAAAGTTTAGACTTATAATAGTATTTTTTTTGGCCAAATTTGTAAATGTAAATTATATATTATACTTTTCAAATATCGTGTGCTGAATAATTTATGAAAATTTTAGATATTAAATGTGTGATTTATTGATAATTATGTAGCATCAATTTTTGTTATTTAATATAATTATATAGATTTTGATTACCCCAACAATTTAGTTCTTTATCACATAGAGTTTGTCTCCCTGTTAAAAGAGAAAGTGGATCTATAATTGTTTTTTAGACAAAACTTCTCACTTTTTTACTATTATTGAATCAATTAACTGTACCATCTTAATCATAATTTAATGATTAAAAAGTAAAACCACGGTAGAAAAAAGATAGAAAAAAACTAGCAAACGCCTTAAAATTGATTGTGAAGATGATGCAACGTTTTACCCATGCGTATAGAATTGGTACCTAGACAGTAAGTGTGCTTAAGGACGGAAGCTGGCGACTATGATGGTCCAAAATCTACATACAGTGGTCGCATTTACTGGAATAAATCGCCCATTTGGCATACTTTGAGCGAGGAGCCGTGTCCTGGTTAAGGGTGGCAATTGCCCCTTAATTATTTGTTTAAAACGTACCAATCGGTTTACAAAAATTAAATAATCCTCACGGAAGGTGAGAAAGAGATGAATAATCAGAAATCAAAGAATTTTTTCGAAATCCTACAAAATTTTATGCAAATTGAACATTTTCACATACCAAATGTAAACCATATATTAGATGTTTTCGAAATAGAAAAACATTTCACAATGAATTTATCAAAGAATAACATCCAAATCCATTTTTTTATATATAGAAAATAGGCCTCCTTAATTATTACTCCATTCGTTTTTTTTATTAGTCGCTTTTATTATTTTCATCAATGATAAAATCTAAAATATCTTTATTTTGTAAGAAGTAAAGCCAGCAGTTGAAGGCCCGATCGGACGGATGAACCTGTAAGAAGGAGTGTCCGGTCGAATTCAGATGTTAGCACTCCGAAGCTTAAGTTAGTAGCTTTTAAAGAAAGAATGCTTAGAAAGAGAGTCTCAAATGTTCAATACCTGGAGCTATTGTATTTTAAGCTATTTATAGGAGTTCTTTGGATGTGTACTCAAGTACCTTGGGGAGTGATAACTGACAATTGAAGCAGGTGAGCAGCAATGTGATAAGGAGCAGGTGGAGAGTAGCGTTGGCTTGTGTCAGTGGGTTGACAAGACGTACTCTCCCATCAGTCCGATTGGATATCACGCCTCGCTGTACTATCTTCCAGCTCATGCTTAATGCTTTGCCTTTTTGCTACTGGCTTTGGCCCCTGCCAAGCATTATTGGGCCAACCTAATTGAACCTATGGAAATATATTTTCCATAGTTATAAACCAAGATTAAAAAAAAATAAATAAGTTTAAATTTAGTATTAAATTACGTGATCGATACTAAATTATCAAATCTGATTGGTTCTAACTTTATTGGAAAAGAAAAATAAATTGAAAAAGCAAATTAAATTGCATTTAAGTTTAAAAGTGACAGATAAATAAAATATGAATTTCACTTAAAAATGACAGATAAAAAAGAACGGAGGAAATATTTTTTAAGATTCTCAATTGAACTTAAACCAGTCTAAAACTGAATATAAATCAGATACTCCCCTTTAAAAATCAAATATACCTTATTAGTTCAAGTTAATCTAATTAGTTACTTCACAAAATGATATTTTTGGCTTTGACATTACTATAAACATATATAGAATACATTATATATGGTAATTGTAGATGGATTGCTTCAATAGATATATTGAAAGAGATTCTTTTTCTAATTTAATTTAATAACTGATTTTTTTTTATTTTCATCACTAATCAATAATTAGAAAAATAATTGCGTCCAACGTTAGTATCCAATAAGCCAGTGATCAAAAGAGGTAAAATATTTTACCAATAGATTCAATTTTATCTGTGTTTTTTTTTCAAATCAAACAATAAATTCAATTTTTAAAATAATAAATACAAATTCATAATATTCTTAAAATATTGGAGCACGTAATACTCAACCGCATTAATATAATATTTAAATTGTTGTAATAAATATACGTGTTTCACATGTGCAGTGAGACTAACAGGAATTGAAATGGAATGAATTGATTTTTTTTATCCACTTTGATGTATTTCTTGTTAATTTTAATATTATGTGTGATCATATTTGTGCACCTAAGTATCGCTATGTGCTTTAATTTTTCAAATGCAATGTGAATTTATATTTATTATTTATAAAATGGATAAACATAGATATTTGATAGGTTATTGTTAAATTTTAAATATTTAAATAAATCATAAAATTAAATTCAGGCGTTTGTATATATTAAGCTTTTAAAATATAAATTATTAATATTTATTTTTTATGCAAAAATATAAATTAGTGCTTTAAAGTTCAAACTATTATATATATCATATATTTGTTGGGATTTGGTGCACCGGATACGCACTATTAGATTAAGGGTAGTGCAGCGGAATAATACTCTCTTCATATATACTCTATTAATTTACTATCGCCCATTAATATTTATTTTATTTCTTTTTAAGTGGCTATTTTCGCTACTTTATTTTATTCTACTTTAATTTTTTTTAATTTAAAAAAAATTACATATATTTTACTATTTATTATGTAATATTATACTTAAGAGAATAATAAATTTGATTTTAATGATGTAAAAATTAAATGGTGTACTAAAATTAAAAAAGAATGTTTTAGTCAACTATTAATACTTTTTTATTTAAAATTTTTCAATAATTTTAAATTATTGTGTTACCCTAAAAGTGATAATTTAAAATGGAATTGAGAGAGCATTATAAATTAATGTCCAGAGGAATATATTTCGTAATTTCTTGGAAGTTTCTACGAGTTTGATGAGAGGGCAGAGTCTCTATAAAGTCATTGACGAGCTTAAATCTTAGCCGGTCCAGAAGTCATAATAATATAATATAATAATATATCGGGAGCATTGATGAAACCGAAGAAGGCTATGAAACGGGTGGAATTCCTATTGACTTGAACTTACGTTCTTTTTTAAATATTAAAAAAATTGCTATTGGGGAACACGGTGAGTAGTTTTTCATTTTAATACTCATTTTATTTTTTTATTTATTATTTTTAAATAAAATTTAAATTGTATTTATATGTTATTTTTAAATTTTTAATATAATTTAATTTATTTTTTTTAATAAAATTAAAATCAATCAAATTTTATAATTTAGTCTTAATTATATAATTTAATATTAAATTTAAATTTATTTATTATTTCTTAATTCTAATAAAAATAATAAAAATAACTAATAAAAAACAACGAAAAAAGTAAAAAATATTCTTTTGAAATAAAGCTCATAAGGAACGGGCAGTTTGAAAATAAATTAGGTGAGAAGAGTTGTGAAATGCTCCGAAGAGAAATCAATGCATATTTTTAAGCTGTATTGTAGCACATCCAATTTATAAATTTTTTTTACACTTTTTTCACACAAAAATTTTAATTTTAGTTATTATAATTAAAAAAATATTTTTTGTTATAGCTTTTATTATATTCATCTTAAATATAAAATGATTAATTAAATATTATATATTTAAATTATAAAAATCATAGTTAAAGATAAAATTAAATGGAAATATGATCAGGGATTGATCTAAAGGGATAAAATTGGTTTAAACCAATAGTAAGGGGATAGATTTGATTGAAACTAATATTTCAGGGACGGATAGTTAAATTTAAAAGATAAATTTAAATTTATAGAAAAAATTATTTAAAAGATAAGGGGTTTTGTGGATAATGTTACCACAGTGATCGCATGCGTGAGGGTGCTGTGCATAGCACTATTTGATTGGAGGAGAGCACTCGATCTTACTATGTATACGAGAGCACTGTATCATACCTCACCTGTGGATCCCTCAGGATAATAATAATAAACAATTTATAAACTAATCATAATTTAAATATTAAAATGAACTATATTTTGGAATAAATTAAAAAGAGAATATGGACAAAAATTATAAATCGGTGGAGTATAAAAAATTACATTTTCTATTCTCTAATATTTGTATAATAATTATTAAATTTACATAAACCATGCAATTATACTGTTCGAATGGAATGATTTAACAAAAATAAAGATAACATAAATAATTGAAAAAATCAGTATATATTTTTATGGAAAGGAGTTACACTATAAAAATTCATAAATTATCTCATCGGTTAGTTATTTGGAAAATAATTATATGATCTTTAAATTTGATAAGATCCGTTCATAAAAATATGATTTAAATTTGATTTGATTAGTCAATTATTTATTAATTATTTGATATGTTTTGACTAGTATTTACAATTCAATTTATTTATACTTGGCTTGTGACTTGTTAATATTATTTACAATTTCATAATTTTGTCCAATCCAATTTATTTATAAAATCTTAAAGTTTTGATCCATTTATGGCCTCATCAATCATCAATCATGTGCTCCCTCCATTTTTTTTTGTCAATCACTTTTATTATTTTTATTATAATTAAAAAATAATAAATAAATTTAATATTAAATATTAAATAACGTGATTAAAATTAAATTATCAAATATGATTGGTTATAACTTTATTGAGAAAGGAAAATAAATTGAAAAAATAAATTAAATTATATTTAAAATCTAAAAATAACAGATAAATAAAATTTAAATTTTACTTAAAAGTGATAGATAAAAAATAATAAAAGAAGTATTAGTTCAAATTCATTTAATTCGGCCAGTTTGACACCAATAAACACAACATTATTTTAAATTCACACTAGTATTTTCAATTCTTTAATTTAATTTAACTTGAAAAATTCTAAAAACGTGAAGACTATAAAATGGTCGCCACAAATTTTAAAGAGTTTTTCAAGCGGCTGCCCCACGTTTTATACCTAATGACATCGCCATACCATGACGTAATTATTCTTTTTGTGATGACGTCACCACCACCTATCATCCACCGTCCATTATTCCTATTGAACAAACCCATAATAAGTTGACAGCAATAGTCCCCTCACTTGCACTTCAAAATTGAAAAATCTCCCAATTAATTTCTTCTGTTAAACAACTCTACGCTGCTTTCCTGAAATCCATGGAGCCGTCGAAGCGAAAGCGGGAAGATGACGGCGAAGTATGGGAGGGCCAGAGATCCAAGGACAAGAGAGTAATTAAAGGAGTAGAAGCAGTGAAGGATGAGGAAGTGGAGGAGTTCTTCGCGATACTTACGAGGATTCAGGTGGCCGTTAAGTACTTCCAGAAGAATGACGGCATGAGGTGGACACCGTCGTTTAGCAAGGAGGATTTTGATGAAGTTAACAGAGACGTTGAACGACGGAGGAAGGAGGAGGATCAGTGTGTCGACGATTGTGTTGGTTTGGATCTAAACTCGGATCCTCCATCAGATGAAAATTCCGTTTAATTAACTTTTAAATTTTTTGTTTTTCTGTTTTTCCCTTCTGCTTTCCTAACTGCTGTTTGACGTTCTTGATAATTTTATACGAAGAATTTTCTCTCTTTTTTTTTAATGGAAGAATTTTCTCTTTTATGCACAACAAAAGCTATAAGAATATTGAATTTCTTTATTTTTAATTATCCTTCTGTATGCTGTTATATATTTTACAAACGTGATTATGTTTTTGATAATCTACAATATTTATTTATATATTAACACATCCCTCGTGAAAGGAATAATATCGGACTTTTTTTTTATAAATAATGCTTTTAGAAAAATTATTTAGATTTTTAGCAGTATTTTTCAAACCATCTGAATTGGCATCTTTAACACTTCCGCCGGAAATTTTTGTAGAAATGGCATGTGGGATATTCGAGATATTAGGCTGATGTGACTTCATGTCTTCAGAGATTTTTTTCAGAAATGAACAGTGGGATCAATTTTGAAATATTCATCAAAATTTAAAAATGAAATAAAATTTCAACCTAAATATTAAAAAAAACTAAAAAAAATCATTTATAATTTACTATAACAAATAAAAAAAAGAAGCTTGTATTAATGAATTCTTTTTCTCTTCTCTGTAAAATTTTCGCCCTTAATTTATTTTTTGATATTTATTTCAAAAAAAATCTCCTTGATATTTTCATAATTTCAGTCTTGAAATTCAGTTTTTTTTCCAAATTGCATCTCTAACCTTACTCAGATCTCTGCTTTTTAAAGTTCTCCCTACTCCTTCGTGCACAAAAAATGATGCGATCCTCGTCCTCGTCAGAAACTCATGAGGTAAAACTCTTAGAGCATCAAAACAATCCTCTTCGTCCACTTCATCATCAGGATGAGGATCACATATTTTTCTGTACACAAAGGAGTAGGGAGGACTTTGAAAGGAAGGGATCTGAGTAAGGTGAGGAATGCAATTTGGGATAAAACTGGATTTCAAAACTAAAATTATGAAGAAATTAAGGAGATTTTTTTTTTGAAATAAATATTAGAAAATAAACTAAAATTACAGCAAGTTTTTTTATTTTATTTGTTAGAGTAAGTTACATATGTGGTTTTTTTCTGCATTAGTTTTTTTTTTTGTTTTTAATATTTGGATTGGAATTTTATTTTATTTTAAAATTTTGATAAATATTCCAAAGCTGATTCAACTGTCCATTTTCGTAAAAAATCTCTGCAAAAATGAAGTCACGTCAGTCCAACAACATCTATAACTTGTTTGATGAATTTGACATAAACATACATACATATATATATATATATATATAGAGAGAGAGAGAGAGAGAGAGAGAGAGAGAGAGAGAGATAGACACACACAAAGGAGATAAATTTCATTGCTTGAAAGGGTTACAAAGCAGTGCTACTGTTCACTCTTATCAAGAAAAATTGATTTTATGTCAAGAAGCTTTACACGTAAAAAAACAAAAAAAAGAAATGAATGAAGATTAATATGGATGACAATTCATCGTATTGAAAAAAAAAGAATATGGTAATAGTATGATTAAATTATAACAAAACATTTACAAACCTATTAACAATGGTAGACTCTTATGATTTATTGCCGAATTTAAAATATGGGTGGCTATCTATAATATGTGGTTGATTTAGGTGATAATTGATGTAAAAGATAACGACTGTTATTATAATTCAACTTTAGCAAACCATTAATTTGCTAACATAATTATATATAACAGCAAAATCTATACATTAATTTCCAACATGCTAGCATAATTACTGACAGTAAAATTTATAAAATTGCAGTTGCAATATTTGGCACCAGTTTTGTATCGTGGAGTGCGTTATTATATATACCTGAAAAATTTAAGAGTAATTTTGCACCAAATTTTAACATACGAACATAGAATGAAGATCAACTGAAAAGCCGACAGGTGAGTCAACATTTTGTTGCAGAAAAAAGGCCACTTTTTTTTTACAACACGGTCATTTTTTACAAGAAAAATCAAAAGCAAATATGTACTTCAAAAAAAAAAATTACGCTTTATTTGTTCCGATAGAAATGTGTGGATGAGAAGAGAAGAGAAAAAAAAAAAAAAAAAGGACTGTGCTTAAATTCCATTGTTTGGACGGGATGAGAAATGAAACTTGATTTCCCAACTCGTGCTAAATAACTTGGCATCTTTCTCCACTCAAGCAAGCATCATCTACAAGGAGTAATTTTGAAGAAATTTGAGTTTAAGTTTGCTTCTGCTTTACTGTGAGCGATGAAATTGAATATGAATGTCAAATTACATTTTATAAATTTTCCTTTTATAAAAGAAAATTTTCAATTTTGTTCTCAATTAAATTAAAAAACCAAACAAATTAAGATAACTGCAACTTTGATTCATTGTTTTTTTTTTCCTTTCATGTTACAACTTCATTATTTTTCTATTGTAGTAATTTTCTTTTCACTGCACCAAACATAGCAATTAAAGGTAAGTTTTTTTTTTTTCCATAGACAACAAATATATTAAATTTCTTGATAAAAACCAAATTACCTACACTATGTTGCTATTATCTATTGTTTTCATCAAAAAAAAATCAGAAATATACTACATTAACTTTATTCATTTCATATATTTTGTACACTTTTAAATTTTATAACTTCATATATACTTTATAAATATGTTTTTTATTTCATTAATGAAAGTTTATTTTACATTAAAAAAAAGTGTCAAGCATAGGTAGCAAAAGAATAGGATAGATAGGTGTGATTGGAGTTACGACACATCCAAATTTTGCATGTAATAAAAGGGTTGAATTGGATGCGACTATGAGTCTTCAATGAATTGTATCATAAACAAATAAAACTTCATGATATTATTTTTTTATTTGCATAAATTTTTCATTAAAAATAATAAAAAAACGTAAAAGTCATTTAAATTTAATATCAATGAACTAAAATAAAATTACATAAATATTAATTTATTAGTCATCTACTTTCTAAGGTTAGAGCAATATATATATATATATATATATTTCCCTTATACCTATATATATACATGTAATGTTACATATAAAATCGGTTAAATGTTAACCAATTGGTTAATTAGATACTTAAATTAATATTTAAATTTATTAACTATTATTTTAAAAATTAAAGTTCAAATTTACAGTTATTCGAATTGATTAACCGTTAAAATCTATTTGGACTCAATTTTTTAAATCGATTTAACGATTTTTTAATTTTTTTATACAGCAATAGTAACTACAATAGTTTAGCCGCGTATTTTTGTTGTTTTTCTCTTCCTTGTTATTACACGCGCATATATATATATATATATATATATAAACCTGCATAGTTGAGTGGAATAAATGAAATTTTTGTTTCTTTTTAAAACAAATGAGTTCTGGTTAATTATAAGTCAGTTAGATCTAAATTCTACGGGCTTCATAGGACTGAATTGGGCGGTTTAATTGGGTTGAGCCCATTTTTTAAACAGCCCGATCTCTCTTTATTTCTCTCCCAGCCGAAGTTGGTCAATCATAGGCGTTTTTGTTAGTGAATATTACATCAGAAGTTGATAGATGCTGCTTATTAATGTATTTGGCTGTAGAGACATCATTATGTCAATATTTCTTATTTACAAATTTAGTTGTGCAGTTATGTAAAACAGTGACTAAACCAAATCTTGTGCACAAAGTTTCAACAATATTTCCATAATCTATTCAAATATATTTTTTGAATCGACTAATTTAGAATAAAATACTGTCCAATAATTCATAATTAAGATGAATTTTTCAACGGTGTACATTCAATACAGAGAGTAAAAATTGAACCTGAAATATCGTTTAAGGAAATCCAAATTCGTATCCCTCTATCAACAACAACTGGAAGCCTCCCATGGTCTAATTTAGCATCAAGCGAAATTCACAAGTGAAGGAGAGAATTCCATGTTCACATGTTTTGTCTACATGTAAACCCATTTGCCAATTTTAGAACGGATTCTCTTTTGGAATCGTGGGCCACTAATATCCACAGAACTTCAGGGCCCATCTCAATGATGTTGAAGTTTGGGATGATATTATTGTGTTTTGGTTCACTGATATAATTTAGATCAGCAACTATATAAGAGACAATGACGTCTCTGCGTAACACACCTTATGCTACATCTGCCACACCCTATAATTTTCTCTGTGGATATGAATATAAATGCACTTCACATGAAACGTTGCCTTGGATTTACTTTTGTTCCTCTTAAATGTAATTTGGGACCACTACTTGATCTCTTTGTGGATTAAAGGGCAACTGAAGCATTAAATCATTTCAAGATTTTTTGGAATATTGCTTTTTTTTTTTCTAATTTATACTTTCATTTTTACATAAATTCGAAAAAATAGGTAATATAATTGAATATGCATTTTTTACCATATTTCTATAATAATTAGAGGCATTTATTTTTGTATTTCTGTACTAATAATACATTAGGTATTTATGAAATAAATAAAAAGTAATAGAATAAGTATCTATTTACATTTAAAATTTTTTTTATATGTTAAACATTATATCTAAAACATACTTGAAAGACATTGTTTCTCTTTTTTTTTTGTCAAAAACTTTGATGGTGCCAAAATTATATACGTATCTACTCTGAAACACACTTTTGTTATCAACGCCAACTTGCCAATGAATTGAATAAAGTTGTGCACGCAACATTTCAGCATAAAAATTAGATAGATAAGAAAACAATTATCTCGCTAATATAATTGTCTTTTTCTCTTGATATTAATTTGTTTTGTCATTTAGATCACTCAGATATTATTTCAGATTTGAATTAGATTCAAGTGGATTTTTTTTATTTATTTTAGAAAAAAGAAAAAAGGATGACGTGGGTTTTTTTATTAAATTAAGGAAAAAGTAAGGCACATTTGGGAGCTGACTCAGCATTCCCATTCCTAGTTAATGGAATAGGGACGGAGTTCCTAAATTATAATCGTAATTAATTAAAAAAAGGAAACTAAAATAATCAATCAACGTCGCCAAGCTGTTCATGGTTTCAGCTAAAATTCTTAAAATAAATGCCTAATTAATCACTAAGGATTGTTCTATTACTTGCGTGCAGCAACAAATCACTCTCCCGTTGCTTTATTTTGACATTTTCCTTAGAATTATTCTTTATTTAGACCTTTTATTTCTGAAGGATTGAAGTATCTTTCTTTGGATGGAAGATTGAAGATGTTCCTTATTCCACTTTTGAATTACTTGGTCCTGTTGGCCAACAGAGGCTGTCCTAATTTTCGTCTATTTCAATAATGTTTATAAATAATGCTTTACCATGTTTGTTTCCATCTTGCGGAAATGGAAACACCATATTTAAAAAATATATATGCACAAAAAGTATTATTTTAAGAACAAAAATTTCACGTAAACAGTGATATCTTTCTTTCAAGGAAAAAAAAAAGTATGAATTCAATTCAAATGGCCAATTTTTGGTTCTACCATCTGCTTATGTTATTTCATTTCTTAGATTAAAAGAATCTCATATTTCCAAGATTCCTACATTTTAATTCAGAATAAACAAATTGATAACATGTGAGATGGTGGCTCACATAAAAGATTGATCGATAATTATTTCTTTTAACTAAAATTTTAAACTGAGAAAAAAAATCTTTTAAATCTTATGATATTCAAATTGAATAAACTTAAAAATGTGAATTTTTAAATACGGATAGCTTATATATATATATATATATATATATATATATATATATATAATAACTTACTATATATGTCTAATTAATTATTGTTCTTTCTTTAGAGATATGTCACATGCGCATTATCTATAAATTTACAAAAAGCAATAAATAGAGAAATTTATGGGGTGCCTATTCATACCTATCAACAATATGTAGGATTCATTTTAATTACATTAATTAGTTTTTAAAAGAAATTAATTGCATTTAGTCATATTTCTTACAAAAATAAATAGTTTTTTCTTTTTTTTCGAGACAAATTGAATCGTTGTTAATTATTCGTACTCTAATTTGTTAATTTTATTTTAAGATTGAGTTTTTCATTTTTTTGATAAATGTAAAATAGTTTTTATTATCTTATTAATTAATCTCTTTAAATTTTAATTTATCTGACATTAATAACTATAATTTGAGCATCACATTTAGGGCATATTTACTTACAGAAAACTGCTCCAATTTTTCAGAAAAATTTTCTACAGAAAACAAAAAATGGAGATCATGTTTATTTTCGTCAGTTTTCTAAAATAGAAAACAGAAAATGAATTTTTCAATTTTCCAAAATAAAGAAGAAATTAAAAAACTAATAAAAAATGTTTTCTAAATTTTCTAAATAATATTAATACACACATATATGTGTATATATATATGTACATACATACATACATATACATATACATGCATATGTAAGTTTTTGTATGTGCATACATACATAAATATATGCATGTGCATGTATATGTAGTACATGCATACATACATATATATATATATATACACACACACACACACACATACACATACATATGCATATGTATATGTATACATATATATGTATATGTATATATATATATATGTGCATATATACACATACATATGCATATACATACATACATACATGCATGTATACATGTATGTATCTATATACATACTTATACACATAAATATGTATTTATGCATACACCTACATATACATATATACATATGTACATACATATACATGTATATTTATATACATATATCTGTATGTATTTGTATGTGCATACATACATACATATGTATACATATGGATACGTATATATATGTATGTACATATATATACATACATGTACATATGTATATATGCATAAATACATGTGTATGTATGTGCATATATTCACATATATATGCATATACATATACATATGTAAGTATGCACATATATATATATATATATATATGTATATATATATATATGCATACACACACATATATATATAAATGTATGTATGTATGTATGTATGTACGCATATATATATATATATACAAAAAAATAAACACTGCAGTTTTTCATTTGTTGATAAATAAACGCATTTTTTAAATTTTTTATAGAAAATAAATATTTAAATTTTATAAAAAAATAAAAAATAAAAAACAAAAAATTATTTTTTGTAAATAAATGCACCCTTAACATCTCAATTTATTCTATGGGAAGCAATGTTGGGTTTTGGTTCTTCAAATACTACTTTTTGTGCAATGTTGATATCTTTTTCTTTTTTATAGTATGATGTTTCCATTTTCGCAAGAGATTCTAGCGAAAATAAACACGAAATAGTCTTTTTTAATGGGTCCCCCCATCCATTTCCACGGAATTTGACTGCAGAAATAAAAGTATTCCAAACTTCCAAATAATTTTTAAAACACCTGGTTTTCCTAAATAAAAATTTAAAAAAGCATTATTTATAAAAAAAAGTCCTCCGGAAACTTTTAATTATAAATCCCATATGGGATATACCAATTTTTTTAAGAAAAAAATAGCTTAAAAAGTCAGAAAACAAAGGGCTGGAGAATCAGCCATTTGTTAAACGAAAAACCAAGGTAGAACCCAAAGAAAAATTGGATCCGGATTTTTTAGCCAGCTGATGAAAAACGATGATTAAGATTCTTTATTTGTTTGGATGAAAAGAAAATAAAATTCCAATTTGTGTACTTTCTGGCTGAGAAAAGCATCTATTTCCAAATGTTACCAAAATTTCTTGGTATCTTTCTTAGAAACCAAACAGCGATTCTATGGAAATGTCCGACTAATCAAAATCTGCAATCAGACACATAAAACTTGAATCGCGACCTATACAATTATGGAAATATTGCCTCATAATTTCATTAAAATATTATTAATTAGTGGATAATAAAGAAAGGCTATCTTCCGAGAAAAACCTGAGAGATACGACCTAACAGCATTAAACTTAAATTACAGAAACAAACCAACTGTTTGGGTTTTGATTTTCTTTCAATTATAACTATTTTCATTGTTTTCTAACAATTGAAATCCTTTTATGTACGGTTCATTTTATTTAATTCAACCTACCTTTTAGATTTTTATCCATTTTTTAATGAAAATTGGATTTGAAAATTGTTGCCCTTACAGTGTCCACATTTAATTACAACGGCAACGAAATATGGATGCCTCTGCTTTATGCCGGTTTACCTTTTTTATATATATAATTAATAAAAAATATTGAAAATTAATTATATGCAACCTAACTTGTGAGAAAGGAACCTCACCGACAGAAAGAAAAAAAAAAAAAAAAGGAGGATGAACCAGAACATAATAATGAATATATAAATGCGCTGATAGGACCAGAATTGGATACCTAACGAGACAAAGTTTAAGCTGTCTGAATTTGTGTCACCATGTGATGTTTCCTTGTGGTGGGGACTACAAAATATCCTCCATCATGTTAATGCCTCCATTTACTTTTTCTTTTTATTATTTTTACAAAAACACATATTTACGTCACTTAATGACACTTTTCTTTGATTTTTTATACTATAATTTTAGTTTTTATTAGATCCCTACCTATTTTCTGAATTTTAAATTTATAATATTACCCTAAAACTATTTTTTTCTCTCAAAATTTTTTTTTTAAACACGTTCGATACCTATAAAAATAATCTAAAATATTTAATTCAATTTTTTTGATACCATTCAAAAAATTTTACTCTATTTTAGAAAATTTAAGTCACCTAAGCGGATGTATAAAACTACTCAGAGATCTTTTTAAATTATTTTATAGACCGGATTCTGAATTTTGAGACTTCTCTCAATTTTCTTGATTCATTAAATTACCAAAAACTTGTGATGAAACCCAAAAACTCCATGTTCTTAAGAAAATAATCCTTGAACTCGTTTTGTATAGGCATTTTTTAGAACGTTTAATAAAACTGGCTTTAAATATAGTGAATTTGAAAATTATTTTTTTTCCAAATAGAGAGCATTTAGATTTTGTTGTAAGTTTTTTTGGTAATTTAATGAATAAGAAAAATTGAGAAAAGTCTAAAAGCTCATAATACAGTTTTCAAAATAGTTTTAAAGATTTCAGATTAACTCTATAATTCCGCTTATAAAAGTTAAAATTCATAGTGTAGAGCAGGCTCGTATTAAAAGGTATTAGATGATGTGGATTAAATATTTTGAATTAATTTATAGGCTTTTGATGTGTTTGAAAAAGAAAAATAAGTTCTAGAACGAAAAAATATTTTTTTGAAGCAATATTATAAATGTAAAAAATTTAGAAAATACGGAGAGATCTAATAAAAAATAAAATTAAAGTACAAATATCCAATGTGTAGATTTAAAGCAGGGTTTCTATTAGGTTAACCAGTAATTTTGAATTCGAATTTTGAAAATACAGTCGTGTTACATATTTTGTGGTAAAGTTTTGCCAGCTCTGTAGTCCTTCTAAGCTTGAATGGGGATTAATCTGAGTATAATATGATTTAAAAGTACCTCTCGTTTACACGGATTCAGTTAGGACACCTCATGATCTAATCTAAAAAAAGTTTGAAAATTTTGTAAGAAAAAAAGGGGGATAATTCAAGAATCTAAATATGTGTGTTTTTTTTATCTTGTTTTATTATTATTATTGTTTGATAATCAAACTATTCCACTCGAATCTCTACAAGCAAGAAAATGTATAATAATTAAGTTAAAATTCATAGCGTAGAGCAGGCTGATATTAAAAGGTATCAGAAGATGTGGATTAAATATTTTGAAATAATTTATAGGCTTTTGATGTGTTTGAAAAAGAAAAATAAGTTGTGGAATGAAAAAATATTGATTTGAAGCAATATTATAAATGTAAAAAATTCAGAAAATACGTAGAGATCTAATAAAAAAATAAAATTAAAGTACAAATATCCAATGTGTAGATTTAAAGCAGGATATTTGCTAGGTTAACAAGTAGTTATGAGCTCAAATTCTGAAAATACAGTCATGTTACATATTTTATAGTAAAATTTTACCGTGTTTGTGATTTTTCTTGGCTCGAGTGAGAATTAATATGAGTATAATAAGATTTAAATTAATGTGCCTCTTGTCTGCATAGATCCGGTTAGGAATGGTTTAATAATAAAAAAAAAGTTTGAAAATTTTGTAAGGAAAAAAAAAGGGATAATTCAAGAATCCAAATATGTGTGTTTTTTTATCTTGTTTTATTATTATTATTTTTTGATAATCGAACTATTCCACTCGAATCTCTACGAGCAAGAAAATGCATAAGAACTTCATTTAAACCCTTTATAAGCTTCACCGAGCTTTTAACTCCATAATTGCTGTTAATATTTTTCTTAAAATTATCGATTTGACTATTGGAATACTCAGTGGTGCTTTCATTAGAATAATTTAAAAAAAATAATGGGTTTAGATTTACGCATCATTATATTTTGGCTGTGGTAAGGTTGTTTGGTGTCTTTTATGACATGTCATTGATTGGGTTAGGCCATTGCCCTTTTCTTTATATATTTGCCAGAGATCTCTCTGCTTGATGCCCACTCTCAATTCAATCCATTTTTGTACATAATTCTGAAGTAAGATGCCAAAAAGATAATTGTTTTTTGTTTTTTTGTTTCCTTTTAACAGACGTCTATGTCTGTCTGCGTGGATTGTTGAGCTGCACAAGATTAAAAAAAAAATCATAATTGATAATTGATAAAGTTTAAAATGACTTTATTTTGTAAAGTGAGGAGGTACCAACCGTGAAATTAGGAAATTTCACTCAAACAGTTGAAGTTATTATAAGAAGGAGCCGATTGATTCAATGGATCAAGCCTGCAAGAGAAAAGGAGGGTCCGGTCGGAATCGGGCCTTAGCACTCCGAAACTTAAGTCAGTGACCTTTTAAATAAAGGATGTTTGGAGAAAAAGTTTCAGATATTCAGTACTTGGTGTCATTGTGCTTTTGGCTATTTATAGGAGAGTTTCGGAAGGACACTTGAGTGCTTTGGAGGGGTATAGCCAGCAATCTGAGTAGGTGAGCGGCGATGTGACAGGAAGAAGATGGAAAGCATGGGCGCTTGCTTGTGTCAGTGGGCTGATGGGATGAGCTGTCCCATCAGTCCGGTCGGGCGTCGCGACTTCCAATGCTACTTTTCAATCTATATGTCATATCTCTGAGCCGCTTTAAGTGTCGTCCGGGCCGGGCCGATCAGGCCTTAGAGAATGTTTTTTAGGTAGTTATCACTTGTCCCCCCTCCAACGGATCCGATCAGGAGATTACCCGAATCTTGGCGAAATTTTCAAGCGAACTTTTCAAATTTGCGCCTTGTGCCTTTTGGGACTACCGTTGTGCATTCATTGCGGATGTGCATTCTAGAGGCGCCGCTTCGCATTCTGTAACCGCCATTAGTAAGTTAAGTACACGTGGCGATCATCCAAGGGACAGTTATCGGAGCTTTCTAGAATCGCTTCGCTTATAAATAGGCACCCTTGTGGCGGTTTTTTTTTTCCTGTTTCTGGAATTTTTGGCGAAACTCTGTCGAATTTTTTGCACAAATTCTATCATTTCAGTAACCTGAACTTTGCTCTTTCTGCATTTTCGGAGATTTTACAGGAGTATTTAGGTAAGCAGCCAACGCTTGATTGATTTTTGGTGTTTTTTCTCTTCTTTCTTCTTTCTTTCTTTTTTTTTTAAACTGAAACGACATATCCAATTTTTCCCTTCCTAAATAAGTGATTTTGAATGACCACCAACCCATAAACAAGAGTATTCATTCAGCCTTTATGAGATTATAGTATTTGTTGAACAATCTTCCTATGAGAACCTTTGTGATGGTTTCTGTTTTTGGCTGTAAGAATGATAGGCGGCCCATTGATGCTTTTGGGGTTGTCTCTGCCAGAAATGACTTATAATTAATTTGCGAATGCCATATTTTGCTAGTTTATGAGAAAGAGAGACTTGGGAAATTGAGCGGCCGATTGGCCTAATGATCCGAATCTCACTACTTATTGTTGATGCGAAGTAGGATCATTGTAGTAGAAGCATAGGAGGAGCATATATGTGAATCTGACTACTTATGCATAGAATCATAAATTTTGACTTTATAAAACACACTAACTGGAGAGATACTTATCTTTTATTTCCATGATGCGATTGCAATAGTGATGGCGAAAGGGGATGACGTTGCTAAACAGTTGGCTGATCGGGCCAAGGTGGTGATCGAAGCCGATCGAGCTGCAAAAGAAGAAAAAAAGAACAAAAGGAGGAGGCTTGCATCCTCTTTGGAAGCTCAAGCTTCTGCTCCTGTTGTTAATGCTCCCGTGGCTGTGCCTGGTAACAGTGTAGCAATTGCTAATTGCCCTTCTCAGGTTCTTCTAGGACCGTCTTCCGACCAGCCGTTACCTGGGGGTCATTCCTCATCGCATTCAACTCTCGGGAACGAGCCTGACCCAGACAGGGAGCGAATAGCTCAAGAACGGGGGAAATCAATTCAGTCAGATACAGCTATCGTGGGCAAAGATATCCAGGGAGCCCTGCAGGAAGTGGCTAGGAGGAAGGTTGTGAGGATTGCGAGGAAGTGCTGCGAGAAGCAAAGGAGGCACGCCAAATGTGATTGCGAGGATTGCTGAGGACCAGGCTTCCTCGCTAGGAGAAGTTTTAAAGAGCCGGTTTGGTCCTGAATGGTCTATCGACAATAAAGCCGTATCAAGCTATTTGTGCCGTGGCATGCTTCAAGATGATGATTTCCGGACAATGGGAAATCCTGATGTATTATCCCGGGAGTGCGGCCTCTTTCAGCAACAAAGCTTGGGGGTATTTTTCCATATCTTTGCTTTTATTAATTTTGCTCCATTCGACTGTTACCTTTTAGACCGATCGGACCTTCTACCTTCGTTTCTTTTGTCTTTCAGTTAATAAAAAGGGGGTTGCGCCTGCATGGCATGGCCAACCTCTGCAAAGCGAAGCTCAAAGACTCCGAGCGGGCAAGGAGGGAGGCAGAGGATAAGTGTGAAGCTATGAGGAGAAAGTCCTCTAGCATTTGGTCGGAGTTTGAAAAGCTGAAGGAGGAGACTGCTCATCTTTCGCAGGACATGCGAGCTCGGCAAAGAGAGGTGGATTATCTCAAGGGGGACGTGGCTCGTCTAACTGTCGAGAATGCTCTAATGCAGAAGTTCGAAGAGGAGGCAACCGGGCAGAGGGAGGAGTGTAAACATCTCTCTTCTGATTATTCAAAGATTAGAGAAGAGTATGAACGTCTGCTAGCCGAGCACGAATCGCTGAAAACCCTATTGGCTAAAAAGGAGGCAGGGTGGGATAAAAAACTGGAGGACGATCTTGCTGTCCAAAAGGAAGAGCTGATGGAGCGGCTGGGAGAAGCACAGGGGCGACTATTGACTCAGTTGATTTATGCAGCCGAGCAACACTTTCCTAAAGCTGACCTTAGCTAGATGGAAGATCTGGGAGTCTTGCCTGACCCTCCTTTTGGCAATAGTGAGGATGATAACCCTCAAGATCCTGAGTCGCTACTAGCTGCTCCATCAGAAGCGACCCAGCCTGGTGCGATTGTTCTGGCGCCATCAAGCTCTAGCCCTACAAATGTTCCAGGATCTTCACAGCTTGCGGCCGACCTGGATGTTCCTCCCATCATTGTGGAGATTGTAGATATAGATGCTTGATCTTTCTCTCTCTTTTTTTTGATGATTGTATCAAGGACGACCTTCATATTTGTGACATTTGATTGGTCAGGGCATTTTCCTTATATGACCTTTTCATCGTGGCTTCAACTTATGTATAATCTGTCATGAAAATCGTTAGCGGAGAATAACGTTAACGAATGGAGATTTTAAGTATGGAGGTCACGTAAAATTCAAATGAGGAGATTACTTCCTGAATGCACGCAAGCGGCACCATTTACCATGGTTTTTTATCCGATCGGAGAAAGCTTATTTGACAAGCGCAAATCATCGCTCAGGATTATTATACCGAACGAGACAGATGATTTCAAATATCATACTAGTCGCTGGGCTGTCAAAGATGTCGTTCATGGCGAACAATCATTTCGATCGCAATAATTGGGGATAAAACTTCCCTGATCGGCCACTAGAGAGGCCATCATTGGTTTAGTATGCCCAAACGTTTTTCGTGTATTATCTTTGTGTCGTAATCTATAAAAAAGATCATCAATAAAGGATAACAGTTATTAATCACTTAAGATTTTGGGGATCCGGTCGGGGAGAATACGTAAAGGAGTATACTTCCTGAATGCAGGCATACTTTCCCTGTTATTTAAGGGTCATAACTTTATTAAGGGTGCTTGATCCGATCGGATCAAATCTGTCAATCGAGCGTAAATTATTGCTCAAATTCATTGTGTCGAACGCAATAAATGATTTTGTTGATTTTCAACTGTCATACTAGCCGATCGGCTAAATAAGATTGCTTTCGACAAGGATCTTTTCGATCACATTGTCCTCTTTGGGAGTTACCCGCAGATGGGGAGTTACCTTCGATAAGGATCTTTTCGATCACATTGTCCTCTTTAGGAGTTACCCGCAGATAGGGAGTTACCTTCGACAAGGATCTTTTCAATCACATTATCCTCTTTGGGAGTTACCCGCAGATGGGGAGTTATCCTTGAGGATTTATTCCTCTCTTCGAGGGAGTCTTTTCGACAAGGATCTTTTCGATCACATTGTCCTCTTTGGGAGTTACCCGCAGATGGGGAGTTACCCTTGAGGATTTATTCCTCTCTTCGAGGGAGTCTTTTCGACAAGGATCTTTTCGATCACATTGTCCTCTTTGGGAGTTACCCGCAGATGGGGAGTTACCCTTGAGGATTTATTCCTCTCTTCGAGGGAGTCTTTGAATGGAGATTTTTCGTATCTCATGCTTGGGATGGACTTCGAGCTTAGTAATGGAGCTTTTGCCTGATGGAGAAGGCTCATGGCCTTTCAGCTAATTATGGAGAATTGGCGATTTCATGATTTCGAGGAGCTTTTCTGAATGGAGAAGACGCATGGCCTTTAACTCTTTATGGAGAATCGGCGATTTCATAATCGCGAGGAAGTGATTGATCCGTTTGTTGTTTCCTTGCTTTTTAGGCTCGGAATGGACATCGAGCTTAGCAAGTGAGTTAGTCATTCTGGATAGATTTAATAAGGACGACTTTTGTACGCTCGGGATGGACTTCGAGCCCGGCAAATGGTGCAAAGCAAATAGTTATACTTTGGCTTTAGAATAGACGTCGAATTACGATAAATAGCCATTATTTACTCTTATCGAGTTTATTCAAATCGAGAGTAGCGTATTTCATCGAATGAGCCGAATAGATATCCTGCAAACACACATTTAAACCTAGCAAGCAAAGAAAAGAAAGCATACCTTCTATAAGGATGAAGAGGAATGGATCAGACGGAGAAAAATGGAGAACATTCTTTATTGGAGATAAACATGATACATGATTATACATGACACTTTTTGAGTATGTCGATGTTTTGACTTCTAGTGATACCCGTCCCCTCAAGGGGCTTAATGTCGTCGAGATGTTAAGGTTAGCCGCCCTTGGTACAAGAGTCGTTATAGCCAGTGATCTACTATTTGCACGTAGCCCTATCTGATGCGTTAATGTCACGCTCGGATACCGGCGCCTGCCGGATCAACATAAGAGTCAAGTCTTTGTGTTTGGGTTGAGCAGGGTGGCGCACTCTTTTGTTCGAATATAGAATGCCCAACTAGCTTTCAAAGCTTGAATGGAAGCCTGATGAGCCTCCCCTTGTGCCTAGTCGGGCGTCTAGTACGGGCCGTCCTACCATCATGGCTTCCACGTGACCCTTAATTGTGGGAACGTATAATTCTCCGGTTCCCTTTGGGACAACAATTTCTTCCCTAAATGGGATCTTTGTTGCTGACGATAGCTCCAATTTGATAGAGTAAAGACCTGCCAAATAAGGTGCGATGGGCAGGAGTTATAATGGTGATTACAAAGGTTACCTCACAGGCACAGATTGGAGCCTCCGGGCCGAGTTCGCCTAAGAACTCAACTGACCTTTCCTTTGGAGTGGCCATATTGTTGAGGAGGCTTGATTTGTGTCCCGCATTTGGAAGGCTTACTGCTTCGTCGGCTCGTAATGTAGGCTTCCTTTTCGCGCTTTCGCCATTCACTGATATTCTTCTTTTGCCAGGGTTATTGACCCGCGCTTTGATAACGTGGGTGTCCTCATGAGGAAGTAACAAGTCCCGCTCCTCTTCATCGGATGCGGTGACGGCGATTGACTGCTCAAGTATGCGGGTAACATGAATGCTTTTGCCCCGCATTAGATCGACAGGATCTGTTTCCCAAAACAATCCTTTAATGATCGCCTTTATCACGCCGACACGCTGTTGATGTGAACGCGCGTTTCCTGACCCTCTTTCTTCTATATCTTTGTCCGTCGAATTCATTTCCTGCTTACCTCCCAAGGCTCGTGTCGCGATCTTTTTCACATGCCCTATTTTTAGTGAAAGGGCCTAGATCTGAATCCAAGGAGGAGTTGCCTTCAACTGGTGATCTGAAAAACTTCTTTCTTTCCTCCGGAGGTTTAGATCCGTTTCACTCGTGGTGACTATGCTCTTTGTGAGTTGGAGATAACAACGGCTCTCAACGAAAGCACCAAATGATAAAGCTCAAAATGGCTTTATCTTGTAAAGTGAGGAGGTACCAACCGTGGGATTAGGGAATTCCACTCAAGCAGTTGAAGTTATTATAAGAAGGAGCCGATTGGTTCAATGGATCAAGCCTGCAAGAGAAAAGGAGGGCCCGGTCGGAACCGAATCTTAGCACTCCCAAGCTTAAGTCAGTGACCTTTTAAATAAAGGATATTTGGAAAAGAAGTTTCAGATATTCAGTACCTGATGTCATTTTGCTTTTGGCTATTTATAGGAGAGCTTCGGAGGGGCACTTGAGTGCCTTGGAGGGGTATAGCTGGCAATCTGAGTAGGTGAGCGGCGATGTGACAGGGAGAGGATGGAAAGCATGGGTGCTTGCTTGTGTCAGTAGGCTGATGGGATGAGCTGTCCCATCAGTCCGGTCGGGCGTCGCGACTTCCAATGCTACTTTTCAATCTATATATCATATCTCTGAGCCGCTTTAAGTGTCGTCCGGGTAGGGCCGACCGGGCCTTAGAGAATGTTTTTTAGGTAGTTATTAATAATCTTTAATGATAAGGGTGACTTGATTGTCTTTATTATACCCTTTTTATAAGCAAAATTCGTAATTATAAAATACTTAAACTGAATTATAGATACTTTTTTCCACAGAAAAATTATTTAAGTACATGATCATGATTATTGAAAAAATATTAAAAAATTTAACTGGAACAGCTCCATTCTGCTTCTTTTTTTTTTTTTTTAATTTTCTTACTTTCTCAATAATATTAATTCTTTTCATAGAGTCTTCATACCATCCGAGAAATTTTTGAAACTAATACTCGCCGATATGAATATTTTAGATTCTATTTTTAACATAAAAAAATAAAATTTAAATACAAATAAATCTGTATTTAAATTGTTTTTATCTCTCGCTGCATGTTATGAACATAGTATAATCATTCACTATTATAGTTTAGTACAATTCTTCACTATTATAGTTAAACGAATCTCACCACCTCCTCAAGGAAGAGCCAATATATTTCATAAAAAGAATTAATAATACGTTTATGACAGGAAGACCAATAAACTCCATTAAAACAAAAATTAGCAAAAATAATAAACGAAGAGAGTAAAACAAACAAACCGAAAGGGTCATATTCATTAATACAATAATTCAAGATTCCTTGGATCTCTAAGATTTGAAAACGATGAGATGATGAGGTTACAAAGAGGATGAGCTCTTTGTGCAATTCAAGATTCGTTGGATTGGATCTCCAAATTTAAGAAAAAATTAAAAAGATTAAATGTAATCTAGTGGACTCCAAACCAAGCACTTTAGTTTATTTATATTTTAGCAACAAAACAATCTTTGTGTGGAAAAAAAATTTATGTATCCTTTTTTATCGTCCTCATAATCAGCCCACAATAAATGGCAACTTATTTTTTATTCGTTCCAATCTCAAATGTAAGTGTGATAATATAGAAAATTTTCACAACTTGGTTTTATATAATATTTTTTTAAATTAATTGAGTATTAAATTATTTTTTCAAAAGTTGTTAAAAATGCAAAATTATTATATTACAAAGACAAGGACATGTCATGAAAAGCAAATGATATTCACTGGCATGTGGCATTTAAATAATAATAGAGGATATTATAAATTTTTAATAAATTCAATGAGTATTTCAAGTCATTTTTAATAATATAGAAATATTACTAATACTTTTAACAAATTTGTGGTGATTATAAGCTCGGAAATAGTTAAATTCAAACTTGAAACTGGGAAAAAAAGAGGAGATGACCGGTAGAAGTTCGGTGATACTCTTATAATCAAGTTAAATCCTAAAACATAATGAATGATCAGTGGCGAAGTTAGCATTTATAATTAAGAGAGATAAAAATATAAATTATACTTAAAAAATAACATAAATACTATAAATAAATTATTAAATAAAAAAATATTCATTTATTATATTTAAAAAAAATTACAATTATCCTATATGAGTTTTTATGTCTCACTAGCGACAAATAATGATTTCGTTATTAATAGAATTAAATACATATTTTTCAATATAAATGATCAAACAATCAGTCATTCATTAATCTCATATTTTATTATGTAATTGATTCTTCACAAATTTCATAACAAAAAATGTTTTTTAACTGTTGCAATCGCAACAGATAAATCTAGTGATAAAGTGATGAGTTTATAAATCAAATGATATAAAATATACTTTTTTGTTTGCACTATTTGTTTAGCAAGATCACCTACAAAAAAATTAATACTGCACTTATTATATTATAAATTAAATTTTTAAAATCATTAAAAAGCTATTTGGATATAATGATACAATATGGACCTTTTTATCCATTTAAATAAAAGTCATTCGGATAATATATAACATATTTACTTAATTTGCTGGTACTCTGTAAAAAAGAGTAAAGCTCTATAAAATCTGTTGGTATTATACCGGTACTCTTTTTATCAATTTAAATTGTCTACAATTGCAAATGTATCAAGTAAGCTAAACTGATACAACAGAATTCTTAATGGTATAATAAGGAAACTAAAGAATTTAGACCCATAGAATTTAGGCTTTTATCAATTCAACAGATAATATAAAATCTAACTAGATTAGCATTTATCTAAAATTTTTTATGCGATCTCTAAAATGCAAAAAAAAAAAAAGAATATATAAAGCAAAAAAAGTTGAAAAATTAAATTACTAGCCTTTAATTAAAGATAAATCTTTGTTGTACTTTTAATTTCTTCTGAAATTTATTTGATTTTTCTTTAAATTTTTTTAAAAAAATAGAGTTTTGTATTTTTGTTTCAATGGAAGTGGGAAGATAAAAAGTTTTATTAATAGAAAACTTAAGAAATAAATTAAAAAAAGAGGGGTAAAAATAAAATTTTAAGAGGGGCAAAATTATATATAGGGCAATTATTTTTGATATATATATATATATATATATATATATATATATATATATATATAAAATTTTCAAAAATAATTGCCCTCCTTCCTCTTTAAGTGGCGTCGCCACTGTGAATGATAAAAAAAAAAAAGATTAGAGAATAAAAAACTTACATGTATGTATATCCTTGCTAGAATTCAATAGGTTTTAATATCTTATAACGTTTGAATTCATTACTAATTTATAAATTTTAACTATTATTTATAATATTTGTCGGTTATATTTTATATGTCCGTTTAGCTAATTTGATGTAGCAAGTTTATAAGTTCAAGTTTAATTAGCGGTTTTTTAATTTTTGGAGTTTTTTGAAAAAAATTTTGAATTTTGATGTAACAATAACAAAATTAAAAAAATAATGTGTTGAAAAACGATAATCAATATGCCGTTTTGTGTCGGTGTAAACCCCGTCCACTTTTGAAAATCTTGTATAAAAAATGGCATGATGTCTGCCCTTTTATTTTTTGCAATCTTTTTTTTTTTTTCTAACTACTATTATTATACTTCTTAGATGAAATAATAAAAAAATAAGTTCATTCCAACTTTAATTATAATTCTTAAAAGTGTGATAAAAATAGATGGTGTTGTGTACCTTTTTTTTTCTTTCTAAATAATTCTTAATAAAAATTATAAATAGATGGTTTCATTTCATACAAATAGATGGTGTCATTCTCTAACAAAGTTATTAAAAAATAAGAAAAAAGGTTATCTTACTCTCAACTTAAAATAATAATGGATTATTATTGTCTAAAAAATTTTCACCTGTGATGAATTATTTTTAATAAAAATTACAATTATTTGTTTTTATTCATGGCCTACGAAAATTGGATTAAAAAATATTATAATAATTAGATTGAAGTGTACGTAAATGTAAATTATTGTATCCAATAGTCATTTATTTTCTAATATATATTTTTATGTTAGAAAGAAAATAAAAATAAGGAATTGAAGTTTCAATTAGATTCAAAGTACTCAAAACTAGGTAAGAATGGAATTTTATGTTTTAATTAGAATCTTTACGGAAAGTCTCAAATGTTTTTTTTTTTTGAAATAAAAGTCTCAAATGTTTTAAAATGATAAATGCATATAAGTTCTCATTATATATAACTTCTTTTATTATTGTTGTTGCTGCAAATTTTATTAAAACTGGATCGGATAAAGAACCGGCAAGGCTGAAAGTTCGTAGTTCGATCGATTCAATCGGATTCAACCGATTTTTTTATTTTTAAAATATTATAATTTTTTAAATACTATTGTATAAAAATTAAAAAAATATTCATCAAATATTAAATATATATCACAAATATTCTAATAATAAGTTACAAAATATAATTTTAATTTTATTATTACAAGTGATTAATTATTGATTTTTGAATATCATATGTTAGAAACATAAAAATACAATCATATCATGAAAATAATTTCATGTTTAGATGGAGTACTAATGTAGTAAACACAAAAAATATTAACCTTGCATATATGAGTATAATTATATTTAATTACAATAAATTCAAATAGATAATAAGTATATTAAATTATTAATGGATATTTTTAGAATTTAAAATTCTAATTTTTTTAAATAAATAAAAAATAAAAAATTTAATATATACATATATATATTTATATTTTAAATTTTCATTATTTATTTATTTGAAAAAAAATTAGTATTTTAAATTTTAAAGATATTACTTAATAATTTAATATATTATTACAATGATCCAAATAGATAATAAGTATATTAAATTATTAAGTAACATATTTAGAATTTAAAATAATAATTTTTTCAAACAAATAAATAATAAAAATTATATATATATATATATATATATATATATATATAAATGATTTTTTACATTTTTTAGCAAAAAATTCGATTTTATCCGGTTTTTCGGTTCACTCCGATTTTTTCGGTTCAATTCGATTTTTTTGTCAATCCATTTTTCAGTAATTGAATCAAATGGCTGGCCTGTCGATTCACAATTAAATCGATTCAACCGATCGATTCAATTTTAATAACTATGGTTGCTGCATATAACTTCTTTTATGTTTATAATTAAAGTTAGAATGAAAGTATTTTTTTTAGTATTTCATCTAAGCATCAAAGCAGCATCATAATAGCTGTTAAAAAAAAAAGATGAAACAGTTGAATTCATGAGGCATCACCATCCAAAAGAAAGGGGCCCACATCCTTTAGAATTATTAATACTAGGGGTGAGCAAATAATCGGTTCGGTTTGGTTTTGAATCGAACCGATTGAATTGAAAATCGAACTTCATAAAATATAAGAATCGAACCGAAATTGAACTTTATAGAATAGAGAACCGAACAAACCGAAATAATTTTGATCGGTTCGGTTTGGATCAAACGGTTCTGGGTCAATATAGGCTTATTTTTATTGAACTTTTAACCTATATGAATCCATAAATTAAATTAATTTATATTCAACTAAATAAATTCATTTAAAATAAATAAAATTAAAATAATATACATAAATTTATTATATTATGTCTATAATAAATACTAATCAAAATTATATTTAAAAAATCTATATATATCCTTGTCTTGACACCAACAATTATTATCAGTCATAGACCTTTAATTATTAATATTAATGGCCACTTTTTGAAAAAAAATATTGTACCCCAAAATTAGCATTCCGATTAATTCAATATATTAATATTTAATACATATTTTTCATAAATATCAACAAGATATTTAATAATTTAATTGATATTTTTCTTTTTCTACACATTTTATTTTTGATAGTCTTAATTAAAAGAGATGTTCAGTCTTTCAATATAAAAAAAATAATTTTGACCAAATACGAATACGACTTGTATTTAATTATTTAGTGAATAAAGAGAAGAAAGTCAACTAAAAAGCTAATTAAATAAATGCAAAATTTAAGGTGAATTCGAAGGTAATTAACTTATTTAATCAAATGTCATATTAGCTTTCAAAACTGATTTAAAATTGTGGACTTTCGATATTTATTCACCCTCAATAATTGAGTGTATCAGTATGCAAAATTAAATTTTAAATTTTACATCACCAATAAAAATCCGAGTGATAATTTGGTATCCACATTTTAACCGTATCATATATGATATGTACACAACACGCGCTATTGCATTTTCTAAAAATTATGCTTTACACAGAATAAAAAAATTAAAATTCTTATATATATATTTTTAATTTTTCTTATGAACCGGTTCGGTTATGCACACTCATAGTATGAGCAACTGACCGGTATCTAGTAAATATACTAGATCGGCTAGTAATATAGAAAAATATAGATTAAGACCCCAAATATCGTACCTAATGAAACATGGATTGCTAAGGATAATATCTATGTATTAATTAAATTAACCTGAGATTGTTTTCCAAATATTTTTGAATTAAAAGCAAAAATTAAATAAAATAAACAATTAAACAAAACAAAAACTAAAATTAAAATTAAACTAACATGAATTAAAAATAAACTAATAACTGAATTTATTTTGCTAAAGGAACTATCTACCTTAACTTTCATTGTAATTACTTAAATTCAATAGAAACACCAGTAATTATGGAAAAACTAGTAATAAAACCAGATATCCTTATTCAAGTATATCATTCTTAGTATTAAACTCATAGACAAATCTAATACTTAGCATGAAAATCTAGTTTTAACTTTCTAAATATTCATTGAACTCTTTTTCAAGTAATTCAATTCCAATTTATTCTTAGTTCATCTTCTCTTAGTATTAATCAATAAAATCAACGCATAACTATCTCATATTTCGGATAATAATTATGCATAAATATTAAAGAGTTAACCCAAGAACATGCAAATCATTAACTATGTCAAAACTAATTTTTAGTTATTTATTCAATAAACCAATAATTAATCTTAACACAATCAAAGATAAGAATATGCTTAAAACCAAGAAATAATCAACTGATATTGAAATTAAACTCAAAATAAAGTCATAACAATAAAAATATAAGTTTTCAAGAATCCATTAGCAAAAGAATGAAATACTACTTCCTAAACATCGTTAAAAAACTAAAACAAAATTGAAAAGAAAAACTAAAAAAACAAAGTAAAACTAAGACTAAAGAACTCTACTAAATCTTCTACTTGATCCTAATTGATTTCTACTAATTGATGATCTAATTTGGTGCTTCAGACTTCTTTTTATAGGCCAAAGACGTAGTAGAATCCTTCTTAAACTCCAGAAATTAAATAGGAAGCAAATCCTCCTTAAACGGAAAGCTTGGAAAAATCCTTCGTCGAATGGGAGAGTCTGCACATGGCCACGGGCCATTCCTTTGTTAATCCACATGTGGGCACGTGTTCTTCAGCAAAAAGAGAGACATGGCCACGGGTAATTCTTTGTTATTTCACACGTGGGCACGTGTTCTTCCTCTTCTTGTTCTTCATGTGGTAACCAAGTAAAGAAATGAAATTAGGCCAAACTTGCTTCAGTGCTCAATGATTACTATCTATATGGTACAAGGTGGACAATGCATAATCTCAAGTGAAAGATAATTAGTGATGGTTAGGCTTAAATAAAAGGAAGAGAAAGATTTTAATTGGTCACGGTAAACACAAAATAAAATAAGCCAATTATAAATACAAACTCAACTTATATGAAGCCAACAATAAAATTCAATGTCTAACAATAAGTAGCTAAGATTAAATGCAATGCATAACTGAAAATCAATCTCTAAGCAAACTGATATTCAACACTAATGAAGTCACACCAATTTAGTTGAATTCAGCTCATCAAGTAAATCATGCAAATGAAAAACTAAGTGTGTGTGCCTTAGTGGAAAGGTGTGTGCTTGGGTAAGAAATGAAGTGAAACATGTTTCATTATAAGAGTCCCAATTAACCATGCCATGCATCATAAAGATATTAATGAAAATCAAGTCATCCATATTATGCTCAATTAAATGTATATATAAAAATTGATGTATCAAAATTACAGATAATGACTTGAATAAAATTTAAGGCACTAGGATTTGAAACAACGAGGAACTCCTGAAAAAATTTATGCACAAAACTTTATTTCGAAGCAGTAAGGAATGAACTGAGGAAATAGTATAATTGAACTTTGATTCTTTAATGTAAAAGTATGTGCTTGAGTGTATGTGTGAGTGAGTGTATGAAGGTGTTTTGGGTGATGTATGGGTGAGGGGAGTGGTAAGAGCACAGAAAATGCAAATGTATGGGAAGAAAGAAAAAAAATCGTGGCCATTTAAAATGGAATAGTGCCCTTACACATGGCCACGCGTGGGTGTAGGCATACCCACACATGGGCGCATATGGGAGCAAGGAGGAATCACGCGATAGTGTATAGCTGAAGGCATGAGCTTCACGTGGGCGCGCAAATAGATGGGGCAAAGCAGTAGGCTTTCACGTGGCCACGCGTGGGTATAGGTACACCCACACGCGGGCGTGCATGCTGTTGGGTGGGAAAGGCAGTGTCTTCTTGCTTGGGCGTGCAAATTTGGCCAGCTTTCTTCACGTGGGCACGGGTGAAATTTTACCCTGAAATAACTTGCTATTTTGGTTGTGTTGCAGTAAAACTCCAGCTTACTCTCTGCCAAGCAGAACCTTCACGTGTGGGCACACAAATGGTAGAGAGAAAAGAAGACGTGGGCGTGCACAGGCTGCTGAACTTCGAAAAATCTTCTGGCCTTCTTGCTGCATTCTCGAGCTCCATTGTTCTGCACATTAAAGCACAAAATTAATTTTTTTCACCTTAATTCGTTTTAACCTATTTTAATTAATCCTATTAAAAATATTACTCATTCACTCATGTAAATCAAAAATTAAATTAAAACTCCGTCAAATTTGATTTTTGAACCATAAAAATCAATTACAACTCCACTTATACTCACTTAATTAAGCCTTTTCCTTCTTATCAAGCTCCAATTGAATTATGCCAACAATATGCACATCTATCAATTAATTAAATTTCATTTGAAGTCCACTCTTAACTCAACATATGCAAAGTTCATGAAGCTTTATGCAATTAAAATCAAACTTACATCTAACCAACTTATAAATAGTTGATAAGCTCAATTTCACTTACCTCAAAAATCATATTAGCTCTTTAATTCCTTTAAAAGCACTTACTAATCCAAATTTAATCATGAAGCATAAAAATCATTAGAAGTAGCTTTTTTTTTCAAACCCAAATCTTAAACTCATGAATTAAAAGACACAAACAAATAACAAACATGCATTAAACTTTAAACTAAAAAATAAAAACAATGGCAAAACAACTTATTGAAAAATAACATGCAAAACATAAAAAAATTGATGAAAATTTAAGAGAGAAGAGTTAGAGAAAAAGTTTTGGTTTATTGAGTCCTAGCTCGACTCATGTTACTCTCGGGAGATCGAGCTTGTGATCCAAACATAGGTCTCTCAGGACCATGCTCCTCATTTTCTCCCATTAGTAGAAAAAACTTGTTATAGTTTATCAAAGCTAAAAACTCCATATCTTCAATAAAATATGACTCATCCTTGAGCTCATTTATAACAAACTCTACCGGCTCTTCTAGCCTAAATAAATCCTTCAAGTGGACTGAATTCAGTATCTCCACTTGAGAATTTTTTCTTTCTTACTCATTTGGTGATAAATTTGATGGAATATGACATGGTATGAAAATCATGATGGCACAGCGGAAAACAAATTTTTTTTTTTATCATACATACCATACATATCCAAAGCTAGAATCGAAACATGCAATTTTAGGGTTTTTAAACTTACAACTTTAGATGCCTTTAAAACTTGATTTTGATGATGATCAGCAACCAAGAAGGATATGTCCACCTTAGATCTTCACCACCAATGCCAAAGAATAGCCTTTACGCCACTCCCTCTATTCTCACACACACACTTGCAAAGATGGCTTAAAATCAAGAGTGCTAGCTCTATGATTGTGTATTCGGCAATGGGAATGATTTGAAGCCATAAGATTTGTTCTTGTTCTTCCTTTAGGTTACTGTTTCAGCCCAAGAACACAAGAGAACAAGAAAGATTTCTTTCCCCTTGAGTATTTCGGCCAAGAGAGAAAAATAGCAAAATGGCATACCTTTTATTCATTTAATTCATTAATATATATCACTCAATTTAGGTCAAGTGTGAGTGCCGAAAATTAAGTGTTAATTTCAGTCTCCATCACTTCCTAATTAAGAGATATATCCTAATTTAAATTCCATTAGAATTTAAATTCAAATGGCATTAGTCATTTAATTAAAACAAACTTACTTATTTAAGGTAAAATAAGTTGCCGAATTCAACTAGTATTTTAGTTTGAATTTTGGCTACTTTAATTCCCTCTCAAGTATTATATTTTGATTAAATACAAATTAGGATTTAATACTCAATTAACTTAATTATACATAGATAATTAATCAATTGAAATTAAACCTAGCACATGCCAACAAATTTCTCTCGTGACCAACATATCTGTTTTAGGCAAAAAACTCATTTCACAGATTTGCCTAAAACAGCTAGCTGTTTTAGGCAAAATCGTGGCTTAACAGATTTGCCTAAAACAGCTAGGCAAAATCGCACCTTGACAGTTTTGCCTAAAACAGCTAGCTGTTTTAGGCAAAAAAACTGTTTAGGCAAAAAAACTGTTTTTTACAGATTTGCCTAAAACAGCTCTGTTTACCCATTTTATGCATTAATTTGACTTTAAATAAAAGTCCAAATTAATTCCCAATACACAATTTAAATATTTTAAGCCCAATGCTTTGTGTGCGATCCTATAGGTCCATTTAATGTTGGCAATGAATTAATAAATTAATTCAAAGGCTATATATATTCTCTAGCAAGATATTATAGCATTCCAAATTAAATGAAAATGCATATGGCATTTAGTGACCTAATGCAATTTTGTATAGTCCCTTACCCATAAATATCAGAATTAATATAAGGCATGGAACTAGTCATCCTTATATATATTAATTCCTTTCTTGATATTCCAGTGACACTGAACTCTCAGATAAATAATGATTACTCATTATTTCATCTCGGTATGGCCATACACTTCTCAGTTCACTGATCAAGTGGCCGATGATATTTTCTCTCTTATTGAGAGGGGTAATCCCTTCACTTCTCTCATGCTCTCTAACATGAATTAATGCATACCCAATCATACCCGTACTTGTCACTCTGTTACGAGCACGTTAGGTGTATGTCAAAGTACACAGTAATTCATAAAGAGTTTCATAGAGATTTCAGGTCTAAGAACTCCGATACAAAACTTGCATATGAGAAACACTTATGACTTGTATCATGTAGTGTTCTCATGAGCGGATCGTATCCAGATTCCATGTTCTTTAACATGTATCTATGATCTCTGATTGACACTCTTGTCCTAATGATCCGTAAGACAGAACTCATAATATCAGAGAGAGCATACTAGTCTTAATTCATTGTTATTCCCATAACAATGACTGACTAGGGATATTTAGAATGAAGTCTCGTTTGTTTCAAGGTCTTACAACCATGTGCCTCACACATGATAACTTAAATCGAAACGACATTCTTGGATAGTTTTATCAATTGATATGCACAGGAATACAAAAGATAAAACTAATGCCTCATTTTATTAATTTCAAGTGTTTCGTTACAATGCATTGGGGCTAGGGCTTACACTAACAAAATTCTCTACCAGAAATCTTACATCCTCTAAATAAACACATGACTTGTCTTCAAAAATAAATTGTTCCTCTTGTTCTTTATCCTTTATTACTGAATGATTTGGCTCTTTTTCCTTACCACCATTACCTTGAAATTCCATAGAAGTGCTCAAAAGTTCTAGTTTAGATTCCAACTTTTCAATTCCTTCCTCTCTATCCCTTAGTAAATTTTCTTGAATCTTAATTGTCTCTTTTTGAGTCCTTATCTTTTCTTCTTGAATTCTAAACTTTTCCTCTTGAGCCCTTAATGTAGCCTCCCACTCCTCTTTTTCAGCATAAAATTCCCTTTCTTTCTTAAAAGTAAGTCACAAATATTTTCAGTTTCGAAGATAACCACCTCTTATGTGGCCCTCCATTTTTCTTTTTCAGCCTAAAATTGCTCATCCTTATATATAAGCTGAATATGAAGACGTTGATTTTCGGAGATACAGGCCTCTTTTGAGTATCGCAGTTCTTGATTCTCTCTTCTCAATTCTTCCATTTGTGCTCTCAAAGCCCAAAGAGAAAAAGACTTTTCAGCAACGGATGGTGATGAATAAGAATTTTGTGATCGTGCATGCAATCTTTTTATCTCCTCTCTTTCTCTTACTAGTTCATTCATTTGTTGTTTCAAAAGAAATAATTCATAAACTCGGACATCATCTTGTATCATCTTGAAGAATGTCTTAAATTGTTCCTGCAAAGAACAATCACCAAATCAAAAACAAAATAAAAATAAAAATCTCAGACTAACTCAATCAAAGATATTAAACAAACAACATCGTTGCTCCCCGACAATGGCGCCAAAAACTTGATCGGTATCTAGCACTACAAGAAAATCTGATAATAGCAACGAAAAAATAGCAACGGAATCTAATTTAGCAATGGAATATTAATTCAGTTGTTAATTAGCAACGAAAATTAAATTCTGTTGCTAAATTTGGTTGAATTTTTTATTTTTAGCAACGAAATAAAAATGGTGGTATTCCGTTGCTAAAAAAAGAGAAAAATTTTAGCGTCAAAATATAGCTACGAAAATAATAACGAAAATCTATGACCGTTGATAAATATGGCGGCATTAGATGGCGAAAAAATTTTGGGACAAAATTTAGCAACGGAAACTTGATTTCGTTGCTATTTTAGCAACGAAAATTAAATTTCGTTACTATTTAGCAACTGAATTAATATTTCGTTGGTATTTTGGTCCCAAAAAGGTAAAAAAATTAGCGTCCAAAAATAGCAACGAAAAAGTATTCCGTTGCTATTTAGCAACTGAACTTAAATTCCGTTGCTATTTAGCAACCGAAATCAAATTTCGTTGCTATTTAGTAACCGAATTAATATTTCGTTGCTATTGTGGTCACAAAGAGGTAAAAAAATTAGGGTCCAAAAATAGCAACGGAAAATATATTCCGTTGCTATTTAGCAACCGAATTAAATTCCGTTGCTATTTACCAACCGAATTAATATTCTGTTGCTATTTTGGTCCCAAAGAGGTGAAAAAATTTGAGTCCAAAAATAGCAATGAAATTTGAATTCCGTTGGTATATTTTGGTCAAAAAAGAGAAAAAATTTGGGTTCAAAAATAGCAATGGAATTATATTTTCGTTGCTAAAATTGCAACCGAATTAAATTTCCGTTGGTAATTTGCTATTTGCCCTAGGTATAAAAGGCCTCTTATTTCTCTATCTTCATTTTGTCTCTGCCTTGCCCTTGCCGTCTGCCTCGCTCTCTCCCATCTACCTCGCTCTCGCCCTCAAAATCATCTAAGGTAGCTCTTCCCTCAGTGTCTCACCATTCTTCCAGCCATGGTATCTCTCTTTTTCTTCTTAATTGCACGATTCCTAATTTTCTTGCTCCGTATTGCTCATCTCATCTATTTTAAGGTACAAATTCTCTCTTAATCATCTCATTTTTCTGTTTGATATACTAGTTCTTGCATTTTTAATTTTCTGTGCTATTTCTCAACCAAAGGAATCATCAATTGATTTCAGCCATGGCTAGAAAGTTGCTTTCTCTTCATATTCTGCTTTCGCTTTTCACTTTTCAGTTACGTCTTTCATTCTCTTGTGAGTTCTCTGCCAACAGCTCTTAACCCTAACGCCTCAATCTTTATAATTGGCTTTTTTTGTTCGGGATTGGTTAATTTCTTGTTTGGCTAAAGTATGTTCCCATATTTTTTTTAGCTAACTATTGAACAAACTGAGACTTGGTTTCCTATTGTATTAATAACATCCTTTTTTATTAATTGTGCAGGCTAGGAAGGTATGGTTCACTCTCTTTCCTTTCATTTATTAGAATATAGTTTTCATGGGTTGGGAAATGGTACAGGTCTGATGCTTTTCTTAACTTTACTGGATAATTTATATGCTTTTTAAAATAATAGGGAGATAATAAGAGCAATTAGAGCATAAAGGTTGGAGTTATGGGATATTCTTGTCTGTATATTTTCAGTTATGCGACGACTTTAGGTAGTACTGCTAAGTGAATATCAGAAAAAAAATCAATTAAAATAAAATGGTAGAAGGAGGTATTGTTGGAGCAGACCGATCTAATTTTACAGAATGCTGGAGGATATCATGGAAAAATCCTTATATAATGAGGCTAGCACTCTCTGCTGGGATTGGAGGTCTCCTATTTTGGTTATTGACACTTTCTTCCTATTTTCGTTGGATTTAGGCTAATTTTTGGTTATCTCTAAAGTTTTTTATTACTATTTTAATACTTAAGCACAAAATCATTTATGTTTGATTTTGGGTATGTGGCCGATTTGTTATGTATTTATTTGTCCTTGATACATATAAGCTTTTTATAATTCAATTAAGACATGTAAATTTCAAATTGAACACTTGTATTTGAATTTTAGAAATGATAAATTGTTGAGTACAAATTCACCCTTCTCAATCGCAATTGCTGTGGTGAAAGTAATTGATTAATTTTTTCAAATCATTGTTTTTGAATATATCTGAATTAATTTTTTAATTCTTAATGTTGAAAGCATGGAATATTATTATAAAGAAAGAAAAGAAAGGCATTATCAGGTGGCAAGAAATATGTAAGTGTATAGTGGCATTCGTGTTAAACAAGTTTTATCTAATTTGATGAGGTGGGGACAGGGAGCTTGACGTGGAATAGAAAGAGATAAACCCGTGTTTCACCTTAGAAGCGATGAATAATGTTTAAATTTAAATTGGTAAACATCAAATCAATTTCGTATGGTTTTTTTCCTCAGGTTATTGTAGTTTATTGTAGTGGTGATACATATATATAATATTTTCTTGTTATAGGCAGTAGAAATTAGCTTATGTGCTTCCTCTTTTTGTTGTTTGTTCTTTTGGTTACCATAAGAAATCATTTGTCAATTGGTTGTAGTTGTTTTTCTTTGTTGTGTGATCTGAAAATCAGTTCTTTAGTTTAGCTTTAAATCCACTATGCTATAATGTCCAAATAGGACAATAAGTCTGCATCATATTTCTCCCATATCTTGACTTTTTTTATCGCACACTTAATGTAAAGCTCCAAATAATATCCTAGTAGGATTAGGGATGTAATTGGTATTTATAAATTTGTTCCAAGAATTTATTGAATTACTAAGTTAAACAATTAGGTGTACTTTTGTTTGGAGGGCCTAAATTGAAATAGAAGTTAGCCATAAATTGTTTATGGTAATTAAAATGTTAGGGAGTGACTAAAGTGATATTGTACAAAAGATTATTAAAGCACCAATGGAAGAGTGACATTTTGGCTTCTAGAACAGTTAAAGTTGTCAAGGCAGAATTTGCTCCTTGGAGTGGAGGCCGACCATCTAGAGAGAGAAGCTTCACCATTTTAATTGCCTTCTTTTCCTTTCTATCATGTCTTATTTCAAATTCCTAATTTATATTGGAAATTTACAAGGAGAAAGTAAGAGAGGCTGTTAATGAAGGAATCAGGGTAGGTAAGGTTCTAAGGAGAAAGGAATTCTGATAATCTTTCTTTTCAACTATGTAAATTCATATATTGAATTCTGGAATTTGATTTAGAGTGTTAATTTGATGAGAGTTTTTTCTATTTAGCTAAAGAACCAGGAAAAATCAAAAGAAAGGAGAAGGAGTAGAAGCTGGGCCACAACTCTCTCATAAAGGTAAATGAGAACTAATCTGATGCTTGTTGTAAGTCTCAAAGTTACTGGATTTCTTTTATTTTCTTTTATTTTCTTTTATCTTTCACAGTGCTATTGGCTGAAGAGAGTAATTGAATATTAATTATGTATTAATACAAGATTTAAGGTTACGTAATCTTTACTACAAGTTCTCTAACTTAATGAAGTCAATATTGAGCAATCTTCAGATTGCTCTCTTTGCATTGGGCTTCGAAAATAGGTGAGGCTGAACATGTTTAGCAGAGAATCAGTTGAAAAATAGTAGATAATCCTTAGGTTTATGAAGAAAAAGGTTGTGTGGTTATTTAAGGTTTTGAAGTATAAGTACATTTTATGGTAAACTAACATAAAATAGTTGGATTTATGGCTCCAGAATTAGAGCCATGCTGGGATTTATGTTAGTAGAACATATGTTATGGGTGTGCCTTGAATGTGGGTTGAAAAGTTGCAAATTAAGCTTAGAACTATTTTGCAAGGATATGAAATTTCAACCGACCCGATTGAGATTACCTTTGACTTAGCAGGGATTGATAAAATAAAATATTTAAATTGCATGTTCAACCTCTCAACAAAATCAACAATAATTTAGTGACGGAATAGTGACGAAAATTCTGTCGCATTTTTTTATATATAATTTTGGCCGAATTTAGCAACCGAAACTTAATTCGGTTGCTAGAAATAGCAACGAAAACTGAATTTGGTTGCTAGAAATAGCAACGGAAACTGATTTCGGTTGCTAAATATAGCAACGGAAATTCTAAATCCGTTGGTAAAAATAGCAATGGAAAATAATTTTCGTTGCTAAAAATACCAACCGCCAAATTTGCAACCGAATGTTCCGTTGCTATTTTTCGTTGCTAATAAAAATTAGCAATGGAAATTCAACATATTCGGTTGTTAATTTCCGTTGCTATTTGCTGATTTTCTTGTAGTGTAGTAAGTGTACTAGATCGGCTAGTAATATAGAAAAATATAGATTAAGACCCCAAATATCGTACCCAAGGAAACATGGATTGCTAAGGATAATATCTATGTATCAATTAAATTAACCTGAGATTGTTTTCCAAATATTTTTAAATTAAAAGCAAAAATTAAATAAAATAAACAATTAAACAAAAAAAAACTAAAATTAAACTAACATGAATTAAAAACAAAATAATAACTGAAATTCTCTTGCTAAAGGAACTATCCACCTTAACTTTCATTGTAATGACTTAAATTCAATAAAAACACCAGTGATTATGAAAAAACTAGTAATAAAGCCAGATATATTTATTCAAGTATATCATTCTTAGTATTAAACTCATAGACAAATCTAATACTTAGCATGAAAATCTAGTTTTAACTTCCTAAATATTCATTGAACTCTTTTTCAAGTAATTCAATTCCAATTTATTCTTAGTTTCTCTTCTCTTAGTATTAATCAATAAAATCAACACATAATTATCTCATATTTCGGATAATAATTATGCATAAACATTAAAGAGTTAATCCAAGAACATGCAAATCATTAACTATGTCAAAACTAATTTTTAGTTATTTATTCAATAAATCAATAATTAATCTTAACACAATCAAAGATAAAAACATGCTTAAAATCAAGAAATAATCAACCGATATTGAAATTAAACTCAAAATAAAGTTATAACAATGAAAATATAGGTTTTCAAGAATCCATTAGTAAAAGAATAAAGTACTACTTCCTAAACATCGTTAAAAAAAACTAAAAAAAATTGAAAAGAAAAATAAAAATAGAAAAACTGGAAAAACAAAGTAAAACTAAGACTAAAGAACTCTACTAGTTCTTCTACTTGATCCTAATTGATTCCTACTAATTGATGATCTAATTTGGTGCTTCATACTCCTTTTTATAGGCCAAAGACGTAGTAGAATCCTTCTTAAACTCCAGAAATCAAATAGTAAGCAAATCCTCATTAAACGGGAAACTTGAAAAAATCCTTTGTCGAATGGGAAAGTCTGCACGTGGCCACGGGCCATTCCTTTGTTAATCCACGCGTAGGCATGTGTTCTTTAGCAAAAAGAAAGACATGGCCATAGGTAATTCTTTGTTATTTCACACGTGGGCACGTGTTCTTCCTCTTCTTGTTCTTCACCTGGCCATGCATATTTTACTTCATAGTCTTCACGTGGCCATGAGTAGTTTTATTTTTTGAAACGCATAGCCATGTGTTCCTTTAAGTTTTTTTTTTCTCACGTGGCCATGACCTTTACTAATTAACCTTCACGTGGCCACGAGTTCCTCTCTTCATATTATTCACGTGGTCACGCGAAAACCTTTTGGACTTCACGCTTATTTTCTCACATTAATTTCTTACTTTTACAGTTTTGACCCCAATCTCTTGCCTTTTTATAATTAAGCCCTTTTTTTAGCAAATTAAACCTGAAAAACATCAAAATTTATAATTAACTCCAAAACTATAAAATTAACCAATTAAACTCAAATTCAACCTAATTAATACAAAATTAACTCAATTAAACACCTAAAAACATATTAAAAACATCATATAAATTCATCATTATCAGCAACCTTGTGAAAATAAAATTCCAAAGTGTAATTGACTGCCATATATAAATTATATTCTTATTTAGCTATAGTATTCCTATTAATTTCACAATTGTATTCCTAGTAATTGATTGTCAAATGGGTTATTAGCGGTTCAGTTGGGTTTGGGTAAAAACAAATATAGGTCCTATGGGTTGAATTTGTAAATTGGGTCAAATTCTGATAGATCTAATGGCAATAATTGTGAGATATAAAGAAAAAGAAAGAGCCAAAGATTCTTCCATAAGGTATTTTTTCATTTTTTGAATCATATACCTTAAGGTTTTGGCCTTCAAAAAGAAATAAAAAGTCTGGAGATATTGGATCTAATTAAAATACAAGTAAAGAGAATTAGAAATGAACCTATCGTTTGCTTTTCTTATCAAAATTGATTTTAATTCAACTATTGACTTTTATTTGGTAAAGTTATAAATTTTTAATTACAATCGGATTTAAATTGAATATATCGATTTAAATTGAAAGGAAATATCTGATACTTGATATATGCAAATATATTTTAATCAATTTTAGATTAAGGGTAAATTTTTTTTCTTCTTAAGTCATGATGTATACAAATATATTTTAATTTATTTTAGATTTAGAATAAAATTTGGTTTCTTTTTGTTTGGTTAGTTTTTGCCATTAAAAGTATTAAAATGATAAGATTTTATCTTGTTTTGGGATGAAAAATTCAATGACTGAAAAAATAGATTGTGCGAGGCAAAACAATATTAACGTCAAAAAAATAAGAAAACTGTCGTTTGTGGGTTTCGAACCTGGGACCTTGGGGAATTTTTCTTGTTTCCATACCATCAATCCAAGTTATATTCTCTGAAATATCAATACTATAAAAATATATGTATAAAAACTTTGATCGGTTCGATTCTTTTGATTTTTCATTTTCAAAATCAAATCGAACCAATTAAACCAATTTTTTATTTCGGTTTAAAACCGAATGAATCGATAACCGAAATAAGCGAACCAAATAGATCAAAATTTATTCGGTTCGATTTTCGATTTCGGTTCGATTTTGTATATCCCTAATTAATACAGTTTTTGAGGCAAGTTGTTCAAAAAAAAAAGCAGCTATATTGCCATTTTTTATAAAAAATTTTCAAAAGTGTAAGTGAAGTACACATTGACACAAAACAGCATATTTGTTGCTGTTTTTCAGCATGCTATTTTTTAAATTTTTTTATTATTACGACAAAATTTTAAATTTCTTTCAAAAAAATGTAAAAATAAAAAAAATCCATTTAATTATTGATAAATCACAAAATTTCATAGAACAGAAAAATCAATACCTAAATCAGAGATATGATGTTTGATCGAATAAGAGGTTTGGATGACCTGCAAAAAAGTGACTAGCCCGATCCTGCCGAGCATTAGTATTTCGACGCTCAAATTAGTTATCGGAATATGTAGGAAAAATTACAAAGAGAGTCTTAGAGAGAGACCAATCTGTAGCTTATAAAAGAAGTTATCCCTTTTATAGAGCCTTTGGCCTTAAAAAGTAGTCTAATTGTAGTCCTGCTATAACTTTTAATAGTGGGCTTCTAGTCTTTCAATATTAGATGTTTTTAATAGACCTTTGATTGGTTGGCCTTAGCTCTCATCTTGTATTTTATTTTTTTTATGTGTTATCAATTATTTCTTCTCAGAAGAATAATATTTTAAATGTTGATATATTAGAGAGAAGTTATGTATCATTCTTAATTTTTTATTGTTTTATTCAATTTTTCTTTTTTCTATTTTGCATCTCAAAAATATTTAGATACACAACAATTTTAATAATAAATTTAAGTGAATTAAAAAAAGTAAATTTTATGCAATAAAATTGTATTTCCTTTTTGCAATCAAATACTTCGTTAAGAGAATAAAGAGTTACAATTAATAAAACTAATTTGAGGTAGGGCTGTTCAAAATTGGCATAACCCAATCAATCCAACCAAACCAATCCATATAACCCACAATTTTTATAATTATAATGGGTTATTATAACCCAAACAACCCATTTTAATATTTTATAAATATTTATATGGGTTATTATATAACCCAACCAATTAACCCACATTATACATTTGTTCAAATACACTCTCACTTGTACTTTTTTTTTACTTTTTTTTTTCAATTTTTATTATTTCATTTAAATTTGTTTAAAATCTATAAAATTTCTTCAAAAAATTTCTAATGATAAAAGTTATTTCCTCGTTCCATTCATCTTGACAATTTTTGATTTTTTTCAATCATTAATAAAACAATATTTTAGTAAATTATAATAAATATTCATTAAAATTTAATATTAAAAATCATTTGTGTGAATATTTGAAAGTCGTTGCAATAAATAGAATAGAAACAATATTTCAAAATTATAATAAATATTCATTGAAATTTAATATTAAAATTGATTTGTGTGAATATTTGAAAGTCGTTGCAATAAATAGAATAGAAAAAATATTTCAACATTAGGGAAAACTACGGAGTGAATCCACTGTCCACAATCAAGGTTTTTTTTTTATTTTCAAAATTGTCCTACTTTTTTCTTTTTCAAATTCAACCCTAATATTCACATACTAATCAATTATTGTTGTTATTATTATAGAATTTAAGTAGAATTGAGACTTGAAATATTACAGCCATGTCATAAAGTTAGTGTGGTTAAAATAAAATGCATTGATATATAGTCATTTAATTGCTAAAATTTTATTTATTTTTAAATAGAAATTCGATTTGTTAATTACTCAAACCCAATCAAATTTTTAGATTCATACACAGTTCGAAGTAATGTGAGAATATATTCATTTTTCAATGCTTACTCAAATATTTAAGATCCTATCTTCTCTTTATTTTTTTTTTTGCAATTCACCTGCTCTCGAACTTTGATTTCTAATTTGCTATCATTCTATTATATTGAAAAGGTCAATTTTATTCAATTTTCTCAAAAAAAAGGAAAAAAAACAATAACATTAATGGGTCAAATTAGAATCTTGCATACTAACCATCATATTTTCGAGTAATACGTAATTAATTTAAAAAATATCAGGTATCAAATTATGCATTAAGTCTAATATTAAAAAAAAAATTACTTCGATTGAATATTTCCCTAACAAATTAACTCCTAAAAAAGAAATCGGACTAAATAGTGAGCATCGACTTAATGCGAAACCGCAAGAGACATGAGGTCCGTTTTTAAGTCTGCCTTTTCTTTACCCTTCTCGATCCGACCAGTAAACAGAAAATTATCTTTATTTTCTTACAATTTTTATTTACTTATAAATTTTATAAATTATAATCCTTTACCTTATATATTTCATTTGCGATAAATTCCATTATGTGAGCAAATTCGTATCTTAAATTAAAATTATCAGTGAAATTTATTCCTGGAGCAATAAGCAAATAATCTTGCTCCAAACCGAAACAATAATATATCGGAGATGAAAATATTATGATTATGAGCATAATAATACAAAACTTTTCAAAAAAAAAAATTTAATTTTTAGATTTTTTTTTGAAGTTGATTATTAATTAATTGACATTGCTACTCTCTTATTTAAAATAAAATTAATTCTTTATATTTAAAAATATATAAATATGAATAATTTATATGTTTATAATATAATATAAAAACATTAACATAACCCATATAACCCACATAAACCAACCAATCCAACACAAAAATTTTAATACATAACCCACCTGGTTTGGATTGAACCCAAACCACTTAACAATTTCGGTGGGTTGAAGAAAAAACCAATTGTAACCCACCCAACCCACATTTGAACACCCCTAATTTGAGGTGTAGTATTCAAAATAAAGTCGGTAGAAAGTAATTTTCGAACTAAATAATATGAAATTTTATTATTTTCATGTTTAAAAAAAATAGCCAAAAGATACAAAGCAAGAAGATACTGAAAAATATAATATCACAGAAAGAAAATAGGTCAAAAGAGACGTAAATCTGTCTTTTTTGTTGGATAGACCGAACAATTAAGCTGCAAGGAATCTGTCGCAAATTAAAAAAAGATGTTTCCAGAGTGTGCTTGACAATAAAGAAAAACATCCCTTACAGCCAAATGTTCTGATAATGAAGGATCTAAAGTATTTAACTTTACAAGAAATCACCTTTCTCAAAAAACTTGATATTTGTTAACCTATCATGCACATACATGTTCTACATTAACAAAATAGAGCTATTCTGACATTTTTTGCTTGCAGTAATATTATAAAAAATACTAATGATTTTCCAAAAACTGAGAAAGGCATTGCCCAATTAGAAACTCTTAACAATGTTGTTTTCAACGCATATAATTAAATTATGTTTCCTCAATATTTTCTGTACCATATATACATATAAAAGTATCAAGTGGGACAAATTTTTTGACTAAAATGTTTTTACGTTTTCATCTAATTTATGAAAATGACATTAGTAATAAAAATATAAATAAATATAAAATTATTATATAAAATCCGTGTGAATATGACAATTAGACTAATTAAGAGCCTTTTACTTTGTTTCTTTCATTATGTGGGGGTGTTTCATTAATTATTTTTAAAATTATTTATAGTATTGATGCTAAATTTACTAAATAATATTTTTTTACTGGACCATCTTTATTAAGTAGGATATTTTAACTTAAAAATAATTATGAAACTTTAAAATAAGGTTTGAAATTCAGACCGAACAGGCGGGTTCAACTGAAAATGATAACTGGCCACGGTACAGGTCCAGCTAAACCTTATGACAATGAAATTGATCGAACCCTTAAAATATAAAAATCAATTCTAGATAAAATAAAATGAAAAGAAATATTATATTTAGAAAGGAGAGAGTAAAAAGAAGGCGTAAGATATGAAACGGTAATCAATGGCAATTAAAGGCATTATAATAAGTCAAATCTTCGGTAGGCAGGCATACATTACATTAAATAATAAATATGGAAGGGGGTAAGACTAATACTAAATTAAAGTAGGTAAGAATTGCTTTCAAGGAATTTTCGTTTTTCAAAAATCTTATGCTATGCCCCCACCAATTCGTATTTTCCAACTTAATCAGATGTGATTCCCATTTCCTTGAAACTCAAGCAAATCACAAACATATTAAATGTGAATTCAAATATCTAATTTTTATTCTTTTTCTTGCACTGAGATAAAGTGCGTACGTGTTCCCCCCAATAATGAAGGAATTCGAACAAAACACATATAGTGTTTTTCTTTTCTTCTGCGCATGTCGGCTTGAACTTGAAGTGTTCTTTTTGCCATTACTTTTTTATGCACCATCCTGTGTTTAACGTGTCCTACGTTTCCCATTGACTTCACCAATTTTACACCTTCTCCTTTTCTTTCTTAATTGGAAAATTATGCCAAAACCTACCCACTTTTCAACCCATTTAACCTTTTTTATTATTATTTTTTGGTCTCCCTTAATAATTCTACGATGCTAATTTAAATTAATCAAACGGATAAATTGCATGTATAAAACCTTTATAATTCTATTAAAGCCAATTTAAATTAATCAAACTAATAAATTGCATATATAGAATGATTAAAAAATTTGAATTTTTTTGGTTGAAAAAAAAAAGGAAAAAAACCTATATGTTATTTTGAGTTGAGTTTTGTCTTCTTGAGCTAAAATGTACGTTTGACTTTAAGATTATATGCAAGATTTTATTATAAACGTTTTGAATTTAATAATGGTGTGTAAAAAAAATTATTAAATTGACGGTCTTTTTATGATATGCACGGTCAAGAATTGAAGTGATTGAACACGAAAATGAATTGGTAAAGAGGAAATTTTTTTTTATTTTGAAAAATAAAAATAATAAAAATCACTAGGTCTTTGAATTGAAATATGACATTGGAGCACCATATGTATGTTACATATAAAAATACTAAAAAACGAAAACGTTTTTTTTGAATTTTAATAATGGTCTGAAAAAAAAATATTAAATTGACGGTCTTCCTATGATATGCACGATCAAGAATTGGATGAATTGAATACGAAAATGAATTGATAGAGAGGGCTGGTTTAATTTTTTATTTTGAAAAATAAAATCATTAAAAGTGCATTCGGGGAGATTTTTTTTTCAATTTTTTTTTATTTTTTTAATAAAACCAAAATCTGTTTATCAGATTTATTTTCGTTTTGATTTTTGCTAAAATTTTAAAAAATAATTTTCACACCAAAAAAAATTAAAAATTTTCAAAATATGATTTTTTAGGTTTTTGTTTTTCTCAATAATTTAATTATTTTGTCATCATTAACACAACTGCTACTACTATCACCATCAAACTATCTTCGTCATCAATACTACACTGCCACTACAGCTACCACTACTACCATACTGCCGTTATTGCTTCTATCACTAGACCACCACCAACCACCATTGTTGCTATTGCTACCATCATCGCCACTGCTGCCGCCATCAGACCACCGCCGTAGCTGCCACCACCACCGCTACTGCTGTCACTGTCACTGTTATTGTCGCTGTCACCATCGCTATTACTTTCACCACCACCACTATATTGCCACCGCCACCACCACCACCATATCTCTACTATTGCTGCCACCACTACCAATGCCACCACCAGCATTGTTACTGTCTCTGTCGCCGCCACCACCATTGAATCATTATCATAATATATATGAATAATTAAAAAATATATTTGAATAATTAAAAAGTATGATACAATTTTTAAATATATACAAACAGCTTTTTAAAAAATAGATAAAAAAATTGAAAATAATTTTTAAATTTTAAAAATTAAAGATTTGTAACCTTACCGAACGCACCTTGAGGTCTTTGAATTGAAATATGACATTGGAGTACCATATGTATATTACATATAAAAATACTAAAAAAAGAAAACGTATTTTTTGAATTTTAATAATGGTTTGTAAAAAAAATATTAAATTGACGGTCATTCTATGATATGCACGATCAAGAATTGGATGAATTGAATACGAAAATGAATAGATAGAGCGGGCTGGTTTAATTTTTTATTTTGAAAAATAAAAAAATAAAATCATTAAAAGTGCATTAGGGGATAATTTTTTTTTCAATTTTTATTTTTATTTTTTTAATAAAGCCAAAATCTGGTTTGCTGATTTGTTTTTATTTATTATTTTAGCTAAAATTTTAAAAAATAATTTTCACATCAAAAAAAATTAAAAATTTTTAAAATGTGATTTTTAGGTGTTTGTTTTTCTCAATAATTTAATTATTTTGTCCTCATTAACACAACCACTACTACTACAACCACCAAACTATTTTCGTCATCACTACTATACTGCCACTACAGCTGCCACCACTACCACACTGCTGCTATTGCTTCTATCACTAGACCGCCACCAACCACCATTGTCGCCATTGCCACCATCATTGCCACTGTTGCCGCCACCAAACCACTGCCATAGCTGCCACCACCACCGCTACTGCTGTCACTATCACTGTTATCGTCGCTGTCACCACCGCTATTACTTTCACCACCACCACTACACTGCCACCGCCACCGCCATATCTCTACTTTCACCACCACCACTACACTGCCACCGGTATTTTAATACTTTTTTCCTTTCTTTTTCTAAAACCATCCAAAGTGTAGTGCGCTGCGAACTAACATAATTAGGGGTGTGCATCGGTCGGATTCGGATGAATCCGAATCCGAAACCCGATTAATACATATTTTCCTTATCTGATCTCACCCTATATAAATATTGGGTACCTATCCGAACAACCCGATATTTTTTGGATTCCGACCCAAATAATCCGATTAACCCAAAATTAATTTTCTTAATTTACATATTTAAATTAAAATTCTAAATTAATATAAATAAATAATATTAAATGTCATAGAAATATTTTAAAAATACAACAAACTAACAATTTAAAAATTACATTAAATATATATTATATATTAATTAATATTGTAGATAAATTATAATTTTTTTATTTATATATTAAAAATTTGGGTTAGTTGGATTTCACCCGACCCAACTCAAAATCCGATTAATACCTATACCAATAATTGAACTGATCTTAACAACTCGATTAATCCTATCCGAATGTGTCGGATCGGTTCAAATTGATTAGGTCGGATCAATTTTTGCACACTCTAAGCATAACATATCAATCAAGCCCCCCTCCATGGGACCACTCTCCAGATTATATATATATATTCAATAACATAGGTCTATAACTTTAAGTATTAATTTGGTACGTATCATGTAGACGATACGTGCAGACCGACAAACCATATTATCGTCCACATCTGCAAGCAGGAGGATCCAAGAAATCCCATCGAGGAAAACAGAGTATTGGAATTGCAAAGGACCACACCAAATAAAAACCCCAAACCCAAGTAAACAGATCCATCTGCAAAAACCATAGGCACCGTTCATCGACCATCAGATCTAGATACATCCACTCAATGATAACAATCTAATTGTCTTTTTTCGAAAAAAATAAAATAAAGTTCTAATTATTATATTACTGATGTGAGATTTAGTGGCGTGTAATCGCTAAATAACCCATTTAATCTGTAATCTACAAGAAGATATATTAATCCAAACTGTACCTAATCAAATCAGTTTTGAAATTATTATCCGAAATCTATCTACTCTTTTATGGGTTAGATAAATCAAACTGTCTGCTTCAAATCAGCAAGTTTTACAATAATTTCAGAATTTTTTAGTATTAAAAGAAATGGGGATGAGAAATCGAAAAGCAAAATTCAAAGCAGCTAATCCTTGAGGAGGGAGGGAGCAGGGTCAAATCAACAAGTAGAAAAGGGACAATTGAATTGAGGCTGCTTTCTTTCATGAATTTCCAAGTTACACCTTCCCCACTTCTGCACTCGTCAACACATTTTTTTCTTCGTTTATTGATTGAAACTTCAAATCCAATTCAATACGAAACTCTCTTATTTTCTTATTTATATCAAATATAAAAATAATCTCTAGCTGACATTTTTTTTCTGGTCAGAAATCTCTAGCTAACATTTGAGGTTGGACGAATTCCAAATTAGATTTTCATGTTTAAAACGTAATAATTGTAATTGGTTTCTAATATAAGAAGATTTTCAATTAGAGCCATTCGTCTAAACTTCTATTCAAACTAATACACATGTCAATTTTTTTTTTAAATACATTTTTTGAATTTTATTTAATATTTGGTCAAATTCAAAATTTATAAGAAGATCTTATTATTTTTTATAATTAAAATTATATCACTTTAATTGAGTTTTGCTGACAAAAAGCAAAATTATAGTTATTATTAATATTAGGGTTAATACATAAAATTTTTTTTAAACTATCATTATTTATCAAATTTTTCTCGTAAACTAATTACACATTAAATTATTGTTTGAATTTATTAAAAATATCGAATTATCCTTTGTAGGGACATTTGTCAATTCATAAACAATAATAAAGGGGTAATTTGATGTTTTTAACAAATTTTAAAAGAATAGTTTAATATTTTTAATAGTATATGGTATATTTTTTACTTTTTACATAAATTTAAGTGATTTATATAATATTTTTAATAAATTAAACGAATAATTTAACATGTAATTAGTTAAAAAAACTGATAAATAATAATAATTTTGAAAAAAATTTGTATATTATCCCTTAATATTAAATTCAAACATTTAAAAGTAAGTTTTGAAAATTAAAAAATCATCTGTAGGATATATTTAAATGTTTTGCACGAACATGATTGTATTCCGTTTCAGTAATTTGAATATCATATTACATTCATCTTCAATACGTGTCAGAAAATATTAGGCACTCTTGTCTTGTCTTGTTTCGATGAGATAAGAGACGTTTTAAAAAAATAAAAATATTTAAATTTATACAAAAATGATTTAAAATAAAAAAAATTGATATTTATTTTCTAATTTATTTTTTATTGAAATTTAAAGATAGTTTTTTTAATCCAACTTTTAAAGATAATAGTTATGTTTATTTTTATTTTTATTTTTAATTTATTTTGTCTTAAAAATTATATTACCAATATGTTTAATACGAAACATCATTTCTATTATATATTTGTATAGATATATAAAAATTAAGAAAGTGACCGTATTGATTAATAATAAGAAAATTTTATCATTGATAATATTAAATAAAAAAGTTTTTTTTTGAATAAAAATGGGTACTTTTCACTAAGTTTAAATTTGTAATTCTAATTTAATTGAAATATTTTAGAGATATTAGGCTCTAATTTTTATATTTTAATAAAATACCAGTTGTGAATTTGAATTGACTTGACCATTAAGGGTAGTACTTGTTTACTAAGCAATATAATGCAAATTAAATTTTTATTAACAATATAAAAAATACATTTAAAAAATATAAATAAACTTATAAAATTTTAAAATATATAAAATATACGAAATTAATAAAGTTGTGAAGTATATTTTTGAACTTTTTCGACTAAAATAATAGATAATGATAATATATTGCGAACAATCTGATTTTTTTTTTTTGCAGAAAACTCATTCATTTGTTGTTTATAAGAAAATTTATTATAAAATGACAAAAACTTTCATTAAAAAAAGACAATAATCTTCACATTTGAAGAAAACCTTGTATAATAAAAAATTTACATTATATTCAATATTAATTAAACAAACTAAATTTATAAACAAATAAATCAGATTTATAATTCACTATATTAAACAAATAATTAAATTAAACTTTAATGAAAAAGTTACAGAATAGAGTCACAAATCACAAACAGCCAATTGATGGAGACGTCCTCCATCATTGCAACCTCAAAACCATTAGAGAGGCCATGGGAACAAACCCAACCTAAATATCAGACAGAGACATTGCCAAAACCTTTTCTTAATATATTAATGTAGTATAAGAATAAAAGCTTATATTAAAGGGACAGGCTACTGTGTGCTCGTGTGCATAGTTCATATGAATTATCACTGTCAGATCAAACACTCACATAAAAATTGCGAAGCTAGAATTTTTCTTTTTTAGATCTTTTAACTGTAAAGTTCCGTGATGGAAACATCTAACAGTATTATCTGCTATTATACATTGTCATTATGCTTATCGTCACTTTTTCTTCTAAAAAGCAAAACCTATACTCTAGATTCTTATATTTTCACGATTTTTCTTATTGCAATTTCAAATTTAAAATTTCTACATTAAATTATTATACTTTTGATCTTATCGTATTAGATCCACAGTTACTGATAGAAATAAAAATGAGATAAATTTAAATTTAAATTTAGCATAAGCTTTTATTTATCATCAGTTTAGGACTTGGACAAATGGATAAAAATTTATTTTTGTGCTGATCTAAACTCACCATAATCAAGATAGGTTATTGATTATTAATAATTTATTTGAAACTGAATACATCATAATCAAGATAGGTTATTGTAACTTCAAATCTTTTATTTTTCTTCAAAAAAAAAACTTTTATTTTTTATTTTTATTTTTATTTTTTGACAGAAATTCGAATCTCTTAAGCTCGTTATATATTGTAAAGGATGAAAAAGAATAGAAAGAATATATGAAACAAAAATGGTAATGTGACTCAAAAACAATATTCTGAAAATAAAAAATATCAAAAGTTTTATAAAAAAAAAAGTTGTTACTTTTTCGAGTATCAAAAGATAAAGCTAAGCGGGGGGAAAAAGGACAGTTAATATAAAGCAAAGAGAAATTGAGAAATACCAGCCAATGGTTTTGTCATCTGTCGGCCGAATCTATAAAAGAAGAAATATAAATAAATAAATAAAATCCTGCACTGTTTGGATAGATTCTTCAAGATGGGAACAACTATTCAAACAAATTAAGTTTTTTTTTTTCCTCAGAAAAAGAAAAACATCACACCTTCATTAGTAAAGATCAAATAGAAAGATGCATACATCCCAACATTTATAAAGTATATTTAAAATCATTTTCCTATCCTTCCCAACAAATGTAGATGCAAATCGTGTTGCTTTTCTTTTCTTTTTTTTTTTTACAATGCTTTTTACATTATAAGATTTTTTTTAAATTTTAAACAAAAAATACAGGTTATTCAAATTTAATAACAATACATTAAATAAAATTATATAAACATTAATCTACCAGTATATGAATAAAAATAGTACTATATATATATATATAAAGTTACTTATAAAACGATTAATTAGATATTTAAATTTAAATTTAAATTTAATTTTATTAGCTATCATTTTAAAAATTAAAATCCTTCAACTGTGGGGACTTTTTTTAATATTAATATGTTTTAAAAAATTAATTTGAAAATTGGAGTATTTTTCAAATTATTTAAAAAAATAGAGTGTTTTTTTTTATTTCCACAACTCTTTCTTGCAGAAATAGATTAGGCCCCTCCCCCTCTCTGTCTGTCTGTTGGACCCATTGCTGTAACACACAAATATTAAGAAAGTCCTTCAATTGTGATGAAATTGTTTTGGTGCTGCAAAAAACTCCAATTCCGACATTACTGCCTTAAACACATCAATAAAAGTGGTCAGATGAATATGATATTATAATTTTTATCCAACTCTAGAATTTAGGGCTGTTCATGGGTTGGGTTGGGTTAAAAATACAAAAAAACCCAACCCAAACCAACATAGATGGTTTAAAGCGGTTTGGGGCGATTTGTGGCGGTTTTTTATTGTAATTTATAATGGTTTGGGGTGGTTTTTAAACGGTTTGAATACGGTTTGTAATAAATTAACTATTGTATTTTTTTAGAACTTATAAAATAAAATAATAAGCAAAATAATAATTATATTAAATTATAAATTGCAATAAATTTAAAAGTAAAAAATACTGAAATTTATATATAAAAATTGTACTAAAATATAATATCATCAATCAAATGTCAAAAAAAAAGCATAAAAATGCTAACAGCTGCTAATGCCTCTAGATTCCGATCACTCTCGAATTGAAAGTGCACGCAAATTTGGAAAATCTGTCAGACAAAATGAGTTAGAAAGTTAATTTCATTTCAAATTATAACATAAAAACTATAACTTCAGAAATATACAATACCTGATTCAACCTCTTCATATGTTTCCACATTGTCCATTGCTTCTCGAATATCAATTGAAGCTGAATCCAACCAATTTTGGCAGCAAACGAGTGCTTCTACCATTAAAGGTGACAATGCACTTCTAAAAGGATCTAATATCCTGCCTCCAGTACTGAATGCTGACTCCGACGCAACCGTTGACACAGGAATAGCTAGGACATCTCTCGCTAATAGAGAAAGGTAGGGGTATTTAGAGGCATTAATCTTCCACCATCCCAGGATATCAAAATTTTCATGTATTTCTTCACAAGTTTCAGCTAAATACTTTACAACCTCTGAGTTATTCTCCAATTTTTTTTTTTGTTTTCTATGCCTAAAGTATTTATGCTGAAAACTAATGACTTGATCCTCTTCATCATCATCTAAATTCATATCATCAGAGAGTTGACTACTTGAAACAACGACATTAGCTGAATCATTAGTCAAATAATAGGCATACAACCTAATCAATGCATCATAAACTTTATCCCCCATCTCCTTAGCCTTTAACTCATCATACACTTCACCAAAACAATACCTCACATAATCCATTTTGTATCGAGGATCTAAAACAACCGCAACAAACAATAAGAAATTTGTATTTGCATCATTTTCCCAATATTTTTCCAATTTTTTCTTCATCTATACATTGGTTGTTTAAATGAGCCCATAGAGTACTAGTTCCATGAATCTTGGATTCGGATGCATATGATTTCTCACAATATACACAAACTGCTCTAGTTTTATCTCCACATTCTATCAGTCTAAAATGATCCCATATAGCAGAAGTTTTTCTAGAACCCAATCTACTATTTTTTTTCCTAGGGATGGGGCGAGGAGGATAAGAAACACTTCTACTCCCAGAATCTTCATTTTCAACCTCCATTGATGAGGTTGGATTAAAATCATCCATGATAAATCTGTATTAAATTTAACAGCAACATAATAAAGATTATTTTCAGGTAACATTACTTTCACAAGGTGCATTCGATAAAGAACAGTTGCAAGTAACATTATTTTCAGGTAAATCAAAGCATCATACATCCGATAACTTGAATATGTAATGAATATCATACTTTTTTTTATCAGTGCATTATTGTTACAGTGATTATACATGTTTTTATCCTAGCAGCAGCCTGCATGCACTATTCAGAATGAAGATAATAATGGTCTTTCAAATTTGGACAACGATTAGGGACTACCTCTGTATTATCAAACAAAGGAATCAACTCTATTAATAACCAATTAAGTTCTTGAACAACAAAACATATTAGCAATGTTAACTAGTTCTACACACACATATTCTTGCTCAAATTCAAAGAGTTGCCTGCAATGTTACATTGTAAATTTTATCTGATAGAAAAATAGCTATAATATTAGGAAATTAGATCCAAGGTACAGCCCAGTAATGGCCTATATCAGCAAGCCCATTCTCCAAAATTATGGGTCCAAGTGCCTTGCTTTCCTCAATTTTCAAGTTCATCTTTCTTTTTCTAGTTTAGACACGAACAAAAACATCAGCCATTACTTCTCTTTTTCAACCATTCAGGCTTATCGCTAAATTATATCACTCTAATGCGATTTGTTTTTGGAAAAACACAACAGTAACTCATGCAGTAACCTTCAAAACACTATTCTTTAACAACCAAAAAAGAAAGTGAATTAATTTGCTTGCATGATCAGAAAAGTGGTATTTTCTTCAAGAATCCAAAATCCAAGACTACCTTTGCCAGCTTTAAATCCTTGAAGACTACGAACTCCAAATAATAATAACAAAAATAAAATAAGAATCAAAGCTAATGATACGTTTCACAATTTTAGTTGATAGTTTTATCCAAATTCTAAAAAAGAAATATAAGATTCTTGAATTGGTCAAGTTACGGTGGATTGTATTTACAATTTAAAGGCATCTAAATTATTTTGGTCAACACATTCTGATGTTTATAATACCATACATGCTGTTAACTATAACACAAGCTATTCCAGTTCCATATAGTTAAGAATTTGGAAGCAATCCAAATAAGAAGGCCAGGAAAACTTACTAGCCTAAATTCCTTCAGTGGCTTTGTTCGATGGAGGAAGAGGCATGGGCCCTGGAGGAGCAGGCTGGTTAACTGAAGCAGTAGGACGAGTTGCAGATGAAACAGGAGTTCCTTCAGATCTTCCTTCAGATCTAAATTTATATCAGAAAACACAACCCCGACCCAGAAGGCAACAGATCTGAGACAAATACTTCAGATCTGAGATAAATACTTCAGATCGAGAGTAGCATATAGAAGAAGAAGAAGAAGAATAATAATAATAAGAAGAAGAAGAAGATGCGGCAGAGTAGAAGATCTGATTCTAGGGCACGATGGAGAGTGGTCGGTTTAGATAAAAATCGGAGATTTTACTCTATAACCCGACCTTCAACCTTTAAAATTGAAGTTATTTACCCAACCCGACCAACAACCCATCTAACCATGTTTTCTTGGTTTGGTCGGTTTGGGTTGATTGGGTTGGTCGGTTCAACCCAAGTATTGAACAGCCATACTAGAATTAAACTGCATAATTATAAATAATTAAAAAAAAAAACGTAATGAAAACCATTGGTGATGCTACATGGATAGAGGACAAATCGTAATAGAGAATAACTTTGATTTAAAAAAAAAAGGAAGAAGAAGAGTACTATGGGAACAAAAGTTGATGGATCAAATTCAAGCTCACCATTTGAATTATTAAATATTTTTAATTTTTTATTGGAGTTTTATATATATATATATATATATATTTTATGAATTGCATTCGGCGGGCGGACATTTACATCGTACAGCCCGCACTATACAGTCTACGTCGAAAAATTCGTCCCGCTTCCAACTGTTTCAAGGTGATAAGTGAATAGGCTGGCGGACTTTTTGTTTAATTTTATAATTATCACTCCTTTGGTTATAAAAACAATAGAAATACTTTTATTTCATAAGTTAACAAGTAAATAAAAATAGCAAGTGTTACGTATTTTGAAATGGATTAAAAAAATATTTTATTATTTTGAGACTAAAAGAATATTTAATATTTGATAACAAAATTTAGTTAATATTTTAGAATATTCGAATAGAAAGCTAACTCATCTAATCAGTTCAAAATAAATCAATCCTCAAGAGGTGATCGGTCACATCGAACGGCGTAAACTTATTAGATTCAATCAGAATCCAAAAAATCTTTCTGTATTTTTCAGACGACTCGTTCGCAATGAAGGATTCAATCTCTTTATCTAGTCATCAATATTTATTAACAAAAATTAATGTTATATATATTTATATTATTTTGAATATGAGAGTCTATAATCGCGTATTTAATTTATTGTGGATTTAGAATTGAAAATGCATAACATTTGAATTTTATAAATAAATATCACTGTAATCAATGCAGTAAAACAATAAAAAGAATATTTCTGTCGGTCAAGGAAATAAAATTAAATTTAAATTTAAAAAAGAAGGGACACGTATTATACAAGGGGGGAGGAGGAGATGGGAGATTTCCAAAACCAGGCGACACGGCAGCTGTTGAGCCAAAGAAAAGAATAGCACCATAAAAGAAAAAACTTGCACGTCAACGTTAAACTTTGAATTGAAAAACGCAATTTTCCCAACTTCTTTATGGAGCCTCATAAATAATTCTTACTCTTAGTTATTAATTTTTCTGCAAGACGATACGCCTTTTTCTCGCAAGTGGTGTTTGTTAAAAGACTGGGATTGAAAGAAAATATAATTATTTTATTTTTTTTAAGTATTTGTTAAAAAAATATTATTAAGAAAAATTATCTAATTATTTAATAATTTATGTATTTTTATATTTTTTCAGATAAAAATAATTAAAAAAATACATATTTTTAATTTATTTCAAAACATTTAACAAATAATTAAAAAAATTTTTGCAATATTTTTCAATTTTATTTTAATTCGAAAAATATTCTAATTTTATTTTAAATTTTTTTATTTGAGTTGATTTAATACACGCTACTCCAATAAATTAGCACTCCATTAATTAATAAGTATATTTTTTTTGTATATACTATTAAAATATTCATTTATTATTTTATATTTTATATTAATTTATTTTTTAAAAAAAGACAGCTTATTTATGAATTGTATTTAAAAATTGTTTATTGTATAGAAGATATATTTAAGTATATTATATTTTTCAAAAAATATAATATTATTTGTTAATAAATTAAAAATAAAGAAGAAGTCTTAAAATGCATGCCATATTTTTGTTCGATAAATTCAAAAGAATCCACAATACCCATAAGTGTGACTACAAATAAAGTATGCCTTAGTGTTCTTTTTTCTTCTTCTTTTCCAATAAGCCAATATAGACTTTTTCTTTTGGAAATAAATTATTTTCTAAGGTAGGATGCCACTGTCTGAAAGAAGAAAAAATATAGGGTGCCACCCTTAAGAATGGGGATGAAATTAGTTGAAGTTCCATTTTCTAAAAAAAAAAAAAATCTGAAGCTAGAATATTATATACGGATATTTTAATATTTAAAAGAAAATATTTTATTTTTTTATATACTGTTTAACGTTAATTCAAATTAAATAATCATTAATATCTTTCCATTTATCAAGTAAATTTTAATTAAACTTCAACATATAAAACCAAACAAATTGAATTCGAACCTTTTATGACAATTTCGATATGGACCCTTTATTGATTTTTCCATACAAAATTAATAGAATGCTAAAGTGGCAGCATTGACACAGTGGCGAAGCCACATGGTAAAGAAAGGGGGCAAATTTTTGAAATTTTCTTTATTATATATATATATATATATATTAAATAGATATTTTTATATAATTTATATTTTTATCTTTCTCATTTATAAATTCTAACTTCGTTAGTGTATTGATGAATATACATATGCAATGATGCCACATAAAGTTGCGAACTGTATGTACTGTTAATTTTGAAAGAAAATTAATATATATTAGAATTAAAATTTCGATTTATTAGAATTTATATATAGAGACTTTAATTGAAAAATATTTAGAATTATCTCTAAAAATTGGGTAGGGATAGAGAGAGGATGATGGGTGATGGAAAAAGTATTGGGATGTGGGGTCCAAAAGGAGATAGAAAAGATGGGATGAGTGATGAGGAAGGATGGGGAAGAGTCAGGAGGAAAGAAGAGATGGATAGATAGAGTTGTCCGCCATTGGGCATTGGGAATTTCTTTTGAATAATTTACAATGTAAAGATATTTTTATCCTTAGCCACCGTAACCAATGCCAATTGTTGGTGTGAATGAAACACCAAGTGGAACTTCTCTCTTTTCTGTTTGCTTTTAGGCTTTCCTCCTCTATTATCACGTGATTTAACTACCTACTAAAAAAAAAAAAATCAATAACCTTTCTTGGTTAGCTTTGCTTAATCATCAGATCTTGCTGTTAATTAATTTAATGGTTAAAAAAATAAAAAATAAATCATAATTAATTTCTTTTTGTTGATATTTCATTTCACGTGTTCTTTTAAGTAACTTAGCAGTAAATAGTATTAATTAATTTTCAATTTTTACCTTTCTTCTTGATATTCAGATTCAATTTAGATCTTCCTTACAGCACTTCTTTAGGTTAGTTACTAAAATAATTTTGTCAACTTGCAAATATTTTTTAATTAAAAGTATCCAATTATTTTCTTAATTTTTATGCGAAAAGTGACAATGTGTATTTGAAACACAACGCACTAATTCCTTAAAACTTTATATGGCATGGTATTGATTTTTTCTAAATAAAAAAGGATAGTATTTTTTAAAAAAATAATAAAAAAATGGCAGGATGATGTCTACTTTTTTAGTAGTTTATTATAAAGTATTTTTAAATAAATAAAAAGCGCCTGTTTTCAAATAATTGTAAACCTGGTTTAACAATTGTTGTGTTGTGGGCGGGTGTTTTTCTCTTTTTGCTTTTCTTTTCTCTTCATTCCTGTCTTCACTCCTTTATTATTATTATTATTTTTATAAAATTAAATATATTCTAGAAGTTTGGTTCTTTATTTCTCCTCTTTTCATGATCATCACTTCTTTTTATAATTATATAGTTTGGTTATTTATTACTCATCCTTTCATGATCGCCAAACTTCTTGTTATAACAATATATTTTATGAAAGAAATATATATCACGATATATTATAAAAATAAATATAAATACATTTTAAAATGTAGATTATTGAAGTAAAAGTAAAAATTAATTATTTCATGTTATCGATAAATTTTATCACTCACGTATCACGAACTACGAAATAAAAATATAAATTCACGAATTAAAAACTCATTAGATAAAGAGCGAATATGCAAGGAGATAAACATAGAGAGTTTCGGTATCTCTAATTTTCTCTTTTTTTTTTCAAATGAATAAACTAAACCCTTATATATGACTCTAATTAAGGAATGCTTAATTTTCTTAATAATGATGAATTAAATTGTCAGTTACAATATTAATAAGGAAATCATAAATATGACAGTTATGAAATTAATATGTAACTACCCATATTAATACACACATAAATGGTAGATTTTCTAATTAAGGAAAAAATCAATATGGAACTAATTTCATATAAATTATTTCTTGTTCTGATATTATCTCTATTATATCAGGATCAATTTATCATATCGTGAGTCATGCACGTATCCCAAACTCCTTCATTTCTCACTTGCACATGACGAAACGATTTTCAGTTATTCTCTCCTATCATACAGGCAGATAGTTTGTGTGACCGGCATATGTCGAGAACACTAATACTATACACCTATTAGGGATATATAGTGTCTCGAGAAACGAAATCTTCTCACAATTGTATGCTAAATTCTAGATAGTTTTCTCACATTCGTTGTTTTATCTCATGATCTCATAAAAATAATTTTCGTGTTCACTATTGTGTCTCTACTTATAAAGACTACAATAGGCATATCGGTGAACCACAAAACTACCGAATGTGATCGAAAAATATCTTTTTCTTTTTTTATATACCTTCCATCATAGTCCAACTCGCTTTTCTAGTTAGATTCGTTGGGTCAAAATTTTTTCATAACCCTTTGGAGACTAACTAAGCTAGCCACACTGAACTATACTTTAGGTATATGTTAAGAGTCCTGAGGGTCAGAATAGAGTCTCACCCTAGAAAAAATCTGAGATTATTCACATAAAATTCCCTTTCCTTGGTCAACTCAAGCATACATGGTATGATACATGTGTTATAGTGTTCTGTTCTTTCCCTTAAAAGAACGCATATCTTATCATTATTTAACACTATACAGAAGTATAAGGTTGCAATGCACCGAAACATTTAAATTTATTTCTCGCACTTTAGAACTACTTCTGGCTTTTAAGACAGAACATGATAGTTACGTTTAACTTATCATAAGATTACACTTAATCCAATTTAGATCTCAATTCAAAGCATACAACCTCATGTATGTCTTTATGTTGCACCTTAACAAGACTCATCTTGTAATTTCTGCAATACGACACTTTTATTTTGAACAGGTTCTCGAAATTCACTTCGTGTTCAAAAATTACCTCATCTTAGTTTTTGTCAACTTATTATCAAAACTAAGGTAAACACCCGTGTGAGTAGGCTACTTATTTGTTCAATATGCTAGATCATATAATAAATAACAGTAACTGTTCACATATAAACATTCACACTGATGTATTGCCAAATAATGAACTTTATTATTATTCATAAATAATAATATTAAGGGATCACATAAACAGTACAAATCAAATCATACACAACCTCTAAGATTTAATGTGTCTCTCAAAACACATCTCTCAATAAAGGTTTTGTTTATAGTTCTGCAATCACATCTGGCGAGTAAATGTACTGTAAGTTCAGTTCTCTTAGTACAATAATATCTTCGATTTATTATACTTAATGTTGATACATCCATCAGCGATTGACTATCACCATAGACTGTCACTGGTTCCTCTAAGGCAATTAATGTCAAATGGTTCACAAACCGTTTCAACCAAAAATTACCTCTTGTACTGTAGCTGAGAAAGAAACAAATTTAGCTTTCAATATTGATGGGCTACAAAGATTTGTTTTTTGCTACTCCATTATTAATTTTCTTAATAATGATGAATTAAATTGACAGTTACAATATTAATAAGAAAATAATAAATATGACAGTTACGAAATTAATATGTAACTGTCCATATTAATGCACACATAAATGATAGATTCCCTAATTAAGGGAAAAACCAATATGAAACTAATTTCATATAAATTATTTCTTATTCTGATATTATTTCTATTATATTGGAGCTAATTTATCATCTCATGAGTTATAGGCGTATCCCAAACTCCTTCAATTTAGGACGAGATGGGATGAAACTAAAAAAAATATTAGATTTCAAACAGTTAACATAAATCGGTTAATTAATTTATTAATAATTTTATTAATCGGTTTATTAATTTCAATTAATTGCTATATCGATTTTAAATTTTAATTAAATTTTTCAAATTGATTTACTGGTTAACTTTAATAGTTAAAAATACTTTTAAAAGAAAAATACAAATAAAATATAGTATCAATTAAAAAATAAAATTTTCATAATTAACTATAAAATTAAATATATTCAATATAAAATTAACAATATAGTACCAATTATACACATATAATAAATAAATAATTATAATGAAAAAATAATTTCAACATTTTATTGAAAATATGTATTGTAATAATATTTTAGAAAATCATATATTATAATATTAATAAAATATAAAAATATTTAAAATTTAAATTTAAAAATTAAAATATATTATATAAAATATATATAAATCAGTTAACGTAAACCAATACAATATATGCAAATTACCCGACCAAACTTATATGTTCTACTAAATTTTAAATAAATTTATCCATCAATACTTTTTAATAAAGTTGAGTTTTGAATTTCGAATTTGCAGAGCGTACTTTGGATTAACTTCTAATTTTGTATTTAAAAGGATGAAAAAGAAAAATCTTATTCAATTCTGAGCACTTTGTTCTTTTTATCTGAAATCCAGAAATAAGGGGTTTGTTCTGGTCTAATTCCACTACAGTTCTTGCCAACTTTGCCCGAGCAGCAAAGGATGTGTCATAGCCCACTTTTACAGGACACCCTAACTTATCACCACTATGCCTTAGGACCCGTTTACAATAGAAATGGAGAGGGAACCTCAGAGGGCGAACCCAAGCAACCACTCTGGACAAATTGTCACCATCAAATGAAAACCCCGGATGCCATCGCCGTAGCTGCACTCTAGGATGATTTTTTATTAAAGTCCAAGGTCCCCCCACGAGGACGCTAATTAACGTAGTCTTTTGAAGACTCAAAGTGGATTAAGGAATAGTTATTATCAAGTTCCACCACTTTATAACCAGCCTTTGATGCCTATATTAAGTCAATGTGAGAGCATAGATGGTTTTGTAACTAACATTTCACTTTAGGACCCAAGCTACAATGAATATTTTCCATGGTTTTGCAGTTTCTAGCCTATCAGAGAGAGATAGCAAACCATCCTGGAGATTAATGGCAACATCCTCATTGTTCTCAAGAACATTTTCTGATTCAGGTTCAGAACCACTCTCAATATCATCCATCAAGTAATTAGAACTATAATCCAAGTTATCAGAATCCGAATCAGATGCTGCGAAAAGAAGATCATAGCCAATACATTTTTTCACCGGGTTTCGGCTTACACATCCCTTTTTTCTAAGATGTGAAAATTTTCCAATGCAAGGTTAAAATAATAAAATGTTAGATACAAATACTTTGTTTACGAGCCGTGGTTGGTTTTCCAAATTCAAACTCTAATTTTAATAATGGAAGAACCAATTTAATTTAGCCACAGTTTGCCGCTAAATTTCACAAATAATATTAATGTGAAACCATATTAAAAGTATTTTTTTTTCATTCCACGTTAAATGGACCGTAAGAAAATTTTATTCGAAAATACGTTTTCTTTAGAAAAATAAGGTAATTTTACACATTTTATTACAAATATTATTTTTTTAATGAAAATAAAAATAAAGTAATTAATGAAATCCATCTTTTATAAAGGACAAGTCAGTAAATTGCAAAAGTGATTTATAATTTTCTAAATTCTAGTGAAATGCTCAAAATGAATACTTAATATGGAGTGCTTAGTTGTATTATTATATAGGGGAAAATTGTATTTATCTATAATATTTTACACTGTATTTGATATATAATGTCATATTATATTAATTTTTAAAAATTTTAAAAATAATAAATTTAAATTATTATTTTTATTAATTAGACAAAATCAAATTGTTTTCATCGTGTATTGAAATTGTATTTTATATACTAGCTCTAATAATAGGTTGAAACACTATATCAAATTTCATTAACTTAAAACATAAAAGAATTGGCACCGTGAGTAATGATAACTTGATTTGTGAATAATTAAATATATAGTCAGAATTTAGGTATAATTTTTCTTTCATAATAACTAGTTAATACAATAAAAAATAATTCAGACTGAATTGATGCTCTTTCATCTAATACAATTCTTACCGTATTATACAAATACAATTTTGTCGCATTATATAAATCTAAAACTAAACTGTGTATATCATTATTTTTAAGGTATATGAAAGAGTAAATTTTATGGTGTACTATATTAATGACTAATTCGTCCTGCTAAGCCTGAATCTAAAACTATAAAAGAAATTTAAGTGGTTGGCTCCGGTTCTATTTCGGGTAAAAAGTAGTTCCATTGTTCGTCCATGGTGGAGATGATTACTTGCATTTATAAGCTGCACCGAATTTTGAAGAAGGAAAAAAATAAAAATAAAAAGCCTGTGCACCGAAAGAGTTGGTGGTGATTCAACTTTCATGAATCGGTTTTGCTGATTTTAGGTTTGGCTTAATTAAAATTAAATGCCATAAAAGGTATAAGCAAACCTCAACCACTCAAAACACTCCCAAACATCCGAAAACGACGCTTCATCAGAATACTGAGCTTTTAAATAATTTCTTCTACTTCAATTACATAACACACAGCCAAGCCGACGACCTTCTGCCCTAAATTTATCATTTATTTTTACTGATTTTTAGCTACTCTTTCTACTCAAATACCTAATTTAAGATTATTGGAAAATTATTCTGCTGATTTATTAGAGAGTGGTTTTAGTTATATTATAGCAAGGAAAATACATTAAAATCATATGAACCGAAGATCATTATATGTATATTCATAAAGTTCTATTGAAAAAATATAATTATTAAATAAGTAACCTAATTAAATAAATTGATAAACCATGGACCGACTGACCAATTGAAAAAATCGTGTGCTATAGTATTGTTTTGTATTCGTAAGCAGACTTGAACTGCTTATATCACCTGCAAACTGCAAGTGCATGCCCTCATTTTTTTATTTAGATTATTTTAATGCAAAATGAATTGATTAGTGATGAAAAAATTTGGAAAAATCTCAATTTTTAACCTGCAGAAAGGAAAAAAGTTTGATGAAATAATTTAGAGATAATTCGAAGATCAAAATTAGAGTTTATCTAAAATAATTGTATATAAATAATGAAAAGATCGTAGAAAGAAGATTTCAGAAAATATAAAATTTACCGGTATATATATCCGTGCTAGAATATATTAGATATGTTTTAATATCTTATAACATCTAAACTAATAACTACTTATGAACTCTCATTACTGTTTTTACTGTTTTTCAATTATAATTTGATATGTTTATTTAGCTAACTCGGTTGACTGGAATTTATGGATTCAAATTTAATTAATTATGTAATCAATCATAATTATTATGTTATGGTTGATCCCTTTTATTTTTACCAGCTTTTATATTTATAGTACAATGGTTATAGTTGATGGTAAAGAGTAAGTTATGTACTACAATTTTTCAATCAAATCCTAACTTATGTACTACAATTTTTCAATCAAATCCTAACACTATGACTAATTCAAGTATATATCTCAATTTTCAAGCCAATAGATAATGTTTACCTACTCTACAGATATTGTATCTTTCTTCGAAAAAACAAAAAATCTAATAATTCGGCCACCAAACTAATGTCTGGTATGCGTTTTAAACATTGAACTTATTATCTATAAATTTCAGAGCTTTATATGAATATAGGATGTCAGAAGGTCCAGAAACTCAAAATAAACATTTCCTCAAAAAAAGAAAAAAAGGGATCATGCACTTGCATGAATTTTCAATAACAAATAATTAAAGAATACATCACATCGCATGAGGCTGCTTGTTTTAATGCCTACTATAATTTAGGCATGAAAAATCGAAAATCATTTGATCATATATATCCCGGACCAGCTAAGTCAAATTCTGCAAAAGAAATTTATTTATTCATTCAGTTTGATTCGATAATTTTATTCGGTTCGTTGAACGCTATAATGTAATGAAATTTCATTAATCAACTGTGCTTTAGTTATTTATTTTTTTTATTAATTCATTGCATAAGGACATGCTTGCGTGATTTATGTAAATCTCCTAATTTTCTTAAATTTTCATTCTGAGGTGAACTGAACATCATTCGTAAAAAAAAAAAAAATTGAAATAAAGGAATTCATTGTATATATGATTGTTACAAAGAAATTCCAATCAAAATGACATTCATTGTATATATGTAAATTTCACGAGTAATATTGATGCACTTGTATTATCTGATAGTAATATATAAAACTAAGCCATTTTACGAAAACGCCCAATACTTTGTTCATAATTTCTTATATATGCTCAAATGTCATGGAACTAAAAGTTATTGTGACTTAACAATCGAAATTTGGCCTGATAAACAATATTCAATCAAATATGCAACATAAATGCTTTAATTATAAATAATGGACATTTCTTACATATATAGATTTATTTATTAAAATAATTCTAATTAAAGTTTTAAAAAAGAAAATGATGGAAAGTGATTGCTGAATCCTAGTATTTATAAATTAACCAATAAATCCAGATTCAATATCTGGTTTAATCTCATAAAAGAAAAAGGGTGTTTGGTTAAGTAGATAGCTATTTCCTACATAACAATTGGGCTATTATTTTAAAAATCTGATTTTCAAACTTTTCACATTAACTTATCAATTTAGTCTCATTTGTTATTTCAACCATCACCATCTTTTATTAATAATAAATTACACTCGCCTCAAATAATTTTTCCGAGATAAATAAGTTTTTTACAATTATGAAAAATAATCAAATTTTTAAATATTCTAAATAATAATTAAAAAAGCTATAATGTACATAGTATATGCTTGACATTAAAATAAGTCGTTTACACTGTATGCCATCATATTTAAAAGATACTTTTAATTCTTATATATATATATATATCCCTCCTTTTCCTCACTGGTCTAAAAAAAAAACTAATTTCACAAGGTAGAAGCAGTGACGTACCAAAAGCACAAGTGGTACAAGGATATTATGATAGAAGAGATTAGGGGTAATTTGTTTTATCTCATAAAGAGATACATATATGATTATCATGCATAGAAAGTATGTTAAAAAAAAGAATATCATGTAAAGATAATATCCATTCACATATGACAGCATCTCGTAAACTATGGAAAGGTTTTTAATGTGTTTAGTATTCTTCTTTTCCAAACATATCATATTTGTCTTTTTTTCTAAATACAAAAAGCATAATTATATTTTGTAAAATATTATATAATTGTTTTAGAAGGTTGTGGTAGTGCCTATCGTGGTCACCACTAGCCCATCTAAAAACAAATGCATGGTTTGCCTCCTACTTTCCTCTATCCAATCTTCCTAATTATTTAATGCGGAAAAAAGTCCATATCACCACCTAGTCAACATAATCCAATTTTATTATTCATATCTTTTCATTTTACCAAAATACTCTCCCCTTTTCCCACTAATTTATTTCCTTACCAAACATCCAATCACCAACTAACCAGCCCAGCCCAGCCCAGCCCAGCCCAGCCAATTGTTTTTCCAGAGCGTGATTGACTAGGCACGTGGTCCCCGTTACGGACCGGACTTGAAAGACAGATTTCAAACCAATTAATAAAATTGTTAAAATAGAAACAAACAACCCGTCCCGTCCCGACATCCGAATAAAGTAATATTTACTCTATTAATTTTTTTAACAGTTAATTTTAATATTTTTATCAAAATTAAAAAATAATAAATAAATTTAAATTTAATATTAAATTACGTAATTAAAATTAAATTATTAAATTTAATTAATTTTATTTTTATTAAAAAAATAAATTAAATTATATTAAAAATTTAAAAATAACATATAAATAAAATTTAAATTTTATTTAAAAATAATATATAAAAAAAGATAATTCTTTTTTAATAAAAAAAGAAATATTAAATAAAAGCGAGACGTCCGTGATAGCCTAAGCAATTTTGGTCCACGCGCCTGCGTGTCGCTATCATTACTCTCTCGTTTCTCTCTTTATCTCTCTACATTTTCTCTCTCTAACTTCACTTGTATATAAGCTTCTCATTCCTTTGCCACCCTGCACCACAACCGCAATTTACATCGTTCTCTCTCTCTCAACTGTCAAGGCAAATCCCTAACCCGAGCCGTTTCTCTTCTTATCTTTTTATTTTTTTCCTTAAATAATTAATTTATAGTTTCATTGTCAAATCCATGGAAGAGAACAGTAACAAGAAGCGAGTCAGGGAGGACGAGTCCGCGTCTGACTCACCTGAGGTTAAGAAAATAAGAGATGATTTATTAGGTTTTTTAGACGAGTCAGATCCTGACCCGGCGATTCAGGACCTAGACTCTGTCATGAAGAGTTTTGAAAAGGAGATATCCGCGTCTTCACCTTCTCCTATAGTTGTAGTCGACCTTACTTCCGATGCCGGCGAGTGTCAGCCGGATCTTGGTTACCTTCTAGAAGCTTCTGATGATGAGCTTGGCCTGCCTCCTTCCTCGATAAATTCTTCAGGTGGACAGGGTAAGGATGAAGTGACGGAGTTAGTGCGAGTGGACTCGGCTGACTCCACCGCAAATGGAGGTGATTTGTGGGGATTTGATAATCAGATTTCGACTTATGACTCGTTCGATTTAGGAATCCCTGAGAATTATAATGCCGAGTACGTAGCGTTTGACGATGGACTGTTTGAATATTCAAATGCATGCTATGATTACTCAGATTATTCGTGGCGGCTGGGGACTATGCCGGCCGAATGAATAAGAAACGAAACGTGTCGGCAAACAAATTAATGAGACGATGCTGTTACCGTCCTCCACTTGTTCTTTTTGTATAAATTTTTTTTTGTCTTTATTTTATTTTTTTTATAAACAGGATTTAAAACAGATATATGTGCAGGAGTAGGATTAAAATGGCAGTGAGAAATTGGTTCGTTTTTTGATGCTCGGGACTATACCAGAAATTTACCCCGAATCTTTTCTTGCTATATACTTCTTGGAAACAGAAATCTAAACTATGGAACCAACAGACAAATAAAAAATTGCCCGACGATGGGAAAGGACGAGAGTAAACTACTAAACTAGTAATTAATTATTTAATTTCCTAGAAAGCAATTTGTGAAATTCCAAATGGCCTCTTCTCTGTGAATGAATCTATAAAATTTGTGAACTCTTTTCTTTTCTTTTCTATTTGAAACTACAATTTAGGCTTTGATTTTTTCCGTGTATCCGACAGAAAATTGTTTAATTATTTTCTTTTTTATATGAAAAATATATTTCCAATAAAAAACATTATTTTAAAGAATTTGTCCATTCCGTGGCAGTTCGGTGCATATTTATCATAGAAGGTACAGTGTGCACGTATTTTCACCAGCCAATCAAATATGCAGATGCCATGCCATCAAAGCCATAACCTACCTATTATGGCTTTCATTTGTGTTAACTTATGTGCACCATTTGATCATGCATCCAAATAGACGGTATAAATATACGTGCAACATATATATCCTGTGCATCAAATTACCACTCCATTAAACACCATTAGCCGGAAGCATCTTTACTGGATCTTATAAAAGAAATAGGGAGCTTACGAAAAGGATACAGACTCAAACAGAACTAGTAATTAACGCCCTGCTATACTATTGCTTGGATTTTCAAGGACAGACCCTCCACGCACATGTAAATTTTAACAGATATGTGCTTGAAGCTCTTAAAGATTAATTTGGCCAGAAACACAGCTTGTCTTAAGAGCAGAATTTGGATCTTGGCCTTGGTAGATATAATTATAACTGTACCTACAACTCACAATTGAATTCTTCTCATGACATTATATTCTTAATTACTCGCTCTCCCCTTCTGTTCTTGGTGGGTCGAAATAATATTTTTTTCTAATTAAAAAACTTCCACTGAAGCAAATAATTGGAGTTTAGCTTAGAGAAAATCGGGGACCCTACTGCCCAAAAATGATAAACTTACAAAGGACAAGACAATAATCATAAAATTAAAAGAATTTTGGGCCTGAGAACCCAATTCCTCTTCTAGTATCAGCCCACGTTCTATGTTCAGAACTCACTTATATAGATTATACCATATTACTATTGGGCCTACTGGCTTTTTTCAATATCTGGCTGCTTGTATTAACGCACCACATTTCATCTCAAGGAATATAACATGATATTAGTAATCCATGGATATGTATGCTATTTAATTGTTTAATCCCATCATTAAAAATATTTAAAACAGAAGTTTAAAAAATTCTAATTTACGCATCAGCTTGAAATTAAATATAAACCATACGCAAATAAACAATCGGTTATATGCAAACTTGGGTGTGTGTTTAAAATCACCTTAGCGTTACGAAAAAAAAAAGAAGATTAACAAAATTACCTAAACGATTATACAAATTTTGACGTTTTATTAAACATTTGGGCTTTAATATTGGTCTGAGCTAAAATAGAAAGGCTTCAATCAAATTATCTTTGGAAAAAGAAAAAAAAATCAATCTAATGCAAAATGGAGTTATTACTCCAAATAGCTTAATGTCTCCTTCCACACCAAGCCAAGATTCTTCTAATCTGTGAAATACTAAGATAGGCGTATAAACATAATAGTTATTGTCAGTAATTTAATCAGTTTTCGCCTAAAAAAACACTTATTTTGGTCAAGTTGGCTCCCACATGGAAGGGCAGACGCAAAATGAAGACAAGGAGATGGCGAAATATAATATATATGTGTGTGTGTGTGTGTGTGATTAAAAAATGTGGAAAGACCAAAATATAAATTTAAAGAAATTTCAATTGATTTTTTGTGTAATTGCGAGGATGCAAAAAAAATTGAAGAGTAACAAAGCACCTTTAAACTTTTCTTGGATCTGTCACTTCCGCTATGACATGTTCCATTTTCCATCATTTTCATTATATGTGTTCATTTCATGTATTATAAAATTACATGTATAATTCAAATTAACACATGCATATAAATGATGAACAAGACAAGAAGTTACTAAAATTAGAAGTAAACATGAATCGATTAATCAGTCTATTAATAATTTTATTAATCAGTTTATTAATTTCGATTAGCTGCTATATTGATTTCGATTTTTAACCAATTTTTTCGGATCGATATATTGGTTAACCACTAAAAAATTTTAACATATAAATTTAATGAATTATACAATTTATAATGTTATTTTTAATAGTTAAAAATACTTTAAAGATAAAAAAATATAAATTAAATATAATATCCATTAATATATCAAAACAAAAATAAAATTTTCACAATTAGTTATAAGAATTAAATATATTTAATATAAAATTAACAACAGCGTGCTAATTATACACATGTAATAAATAAATTGCAAGGTCCCAACATATACCCTAATAGCATTTGAACATATCGAGGGTGAATATGAAGTGAATACTAAGGGTTAATAGAGTCAAAGATTAGTTCAAAATATAATCGGTATTAATGTAAAAGTGAAGGTCATTATATAAATTGTCAATTTGGGCTAAGTATGCATTATTATTTGAGAAGTGTGGATAAATAAGTTAATTAAGTTAATATTGTATGCAATCGGGAATTAAAATTAATTAAAGGGAGTAAAGTGCAATTTAAATTAAGATGACAAGTGAACCAATTAGATCAAAACATGTGTTCCTCTTTAAAATTTGTATGAAACTTCATCCATATATAAAGGGAAAGATGGCCGGCCATTCAAGGTCAAAAAGCACAAAAATTACTTTAAATTTTCCCACTTCAAAACACTAAACTCCGTCCTATAAGAAATTAAACAAAGAGAAGGGGGAGTGATGGCAAAGTACAAGCAAATCAAGGTAGGTGATATGAGATTTTGGCTTAAATTTTAATCATCTATTCATTCTAAACATGAGAAGCTGGAATTATGGATAGAATTGGAGATTTATGTGTATTTATAAGGTGTTTTAGTTGGAAAAATTAGCAAAAACAAGGGAAAAAAGAAGGAAGAGCACTAAAGGAGCTAGTTGGCCAATTTTGAGATATGGGAGTCTTAGGTGTGATGTTGAAATGCATAAAAAAAGGTGATTAGTGTCCTAAAAAATAACTTAGCGAAATTCTGTTGTAAGGTTCACTTGAACCAGTTTTAGTGTGTAGGCCATAATTTGCTTTATAGATATCCAAATAAAGTAAAACTTTGTAGAAGAAACCCAAATCTAAGTCTACCTCTAAATTCCTCGTTATGTAGATTGAAGTTGAGTGATGATTGATGCCTTGTTATTTGGAGTAATTTATACTCTTTTGTGAATATCTCAAGATTTAGAAGTCAAAATGGCTTAAATTTTAATGATATTAAAACTAGAGACATAGAGGAACAACTTTATAGAAGATCACTTTTCCTAAAAATTATGTTTATTATACCAAAAAGCTTGCATAAGTTGAGGTAGAAAATTGTATGCTGAAAAACTAGAACTTGAATTGATCCGACCAGATCACTTTCTATCCCAACCGGGTCACAACATTCTGGACCAACTGGAATATAAGCGATCCGGTCCAAACAACCTTGGTTCAGTCGAGTCACTCCCCTATTTTAACTTATACTTGACTTTTAATCCCGAAATGCTACTAAAACTTACCCGAACTTTCTCGAACACTTTTATAACACTTTAAACACATATATAGGGATATAATATGTCATGAAATATGTGTAATCCTTGATTGAATATCGAGATATAATTACAAAATAAGCCTAAACATAAGAAATTATGGGCACATGATTTAGTTTATGCAATTCCTAACTCTACATATTAATTTTATGTATGTGTAGCAATGTAAGTATACTATAAGAGTATAATTGAGGATATATATACATATATATCTTTCATACACTTTGGTGAATGTAAATGAACATGAATAATTGTATTGACAATGTCATATATTATAAAATGAATGGTGATCGTGTTAAATTGTATCTTAAGTGTAATTGTATATAAGTGACATGACATATTGATATTATTGCATGCTTTAATGTGTATATTGACTTAATGATCATGAATGCATTAAATGTGATATTATTGAATGATTAAAGATTTATCGAGAGCTTTAATTTCACAAAGTAGTTGATAAATAGGCATACATATAATTGATAGTGATTGCAACTGCTAGTGTTGGGATCGAAAGGTGTCTAGTATTTTGATATCTATTGGTATGTAGTTATTTGAGACTATTATATCTCTAGTATTTGATATTGTTTGCCAGTATCTAGTATTTATTCTCCTTATCCACCATTAATGGGAATTCAGATGATAAAAGTGAACTAATTGGCGAATAATTATGAATGATTAATAGTGTAAATACTTTAATGCCTCATTGTAATACTAGTGTTTCTTATTGATATTGTTAATGTGATTAATAAATGGTATTGAGGCGTTACTTAATGCATGGAACTATTACTGTAAATGCATGTGAGTTGTGATATGATAAGGCATGTTAATTATTAAATGCCATTATGTAATGTATATTGGCATATTGCATCATTTATATTTGAAACTTCTTTAATAAGTCAATTGCATTGTTTTGCCCCCCACTGAGCCATTGCTCGTCATATGTGTTCTTTTCGTGTAGGCACACATTTGTAGAATAGAAATGCCGAATTTTCAAGTCAACATCTGCAAGACACTAGGGGCGAAACTTGAAGACTTATTTTGGTATATGATCATTTCTATATTATATGGTGTAAACAACATGTAATATATGTAATGAACAAGAAATATAAATATGTTATAAATATTTTTGATATTGTATATGTATCTACATATTATGATATGGAAGTGGTATGTGAAATTAAGAAAATAATTTTAATAATGCAAGAAGTGTAATGAGGTTGTGTATAAAAAACCTATAGATATGCTATATTTTTGTTTAATCATTCAAAGGAGACAAATTAATGAGACAAAATTGTTAAAGAGTTGTTACGCTCTCATATTCCTTCTAGGGGTATGAGGGTGTTACATAAATAATAGTAATAAAAAGATAATTTCAATGTTTATCTACTGAAAATATGTATTATAATAATATTTTAGAAAGTTATATATCATAATATTTATAAATTACAAAAATATTAAAAAAATTAATAGTAAAATTTAAAATATAATATATAAAATATATATAGATCCGCTAACCGTTAATCAATAATTAACTACCGATTTTTAAAATTAAAAACCATAAACCTAAATTTTTGATTCAGTTAACCTAAAAATTGGTTCGATTTTGATTTTTCGATTAATCTAAATTCGATTTTTTTACTCACCCCTAACTAAAATGAAAGTATTTAACATTTCTTTTATTCATAATTATCCATCTTCATGAGTCCCATGGTTGTAGATAAGGATGATCATGGGGCAGGGCAAGGGTAGGGAATGGCTCCCTACCTACTGCCTCACCCAAGGTCGAGGGTTACTCGTCGCCTTTCCTGTCCTCGATAGTATTACAAGGGAAAAATTTTCTTCATCCCCGTGGAAAAAATACTTTTTTAAAAAAATATTCAATAATAACTAAAATATAATATTTAACGATTAATTGTAATTGAAATATAACATTTAATAATTAAAAAATCTAAACTCAATCACAAATTAATTTATTATAAATTTTAACAAATGACAAAATTAAAATTAAATATAATTTAAAACTAAATTATATAAATATAATTAAATTTAATTATTAAATTTTGGGGCGGGGACCAAAATCCTTGTCCCTGCCTGAATGGAGAAAATTTTTGGAGATTTCTCCACCCCTCAATCATTCCTAGTTTGTAGAAATTTAATCCAACTAGTCGGTCTGGGTGAGAATTTTGAGAACTATTAATTGACCTTATTCGGTTACTCTTTAAGATCCACTAAACAAAAAAAAAAGAGTTAAAAATCATAAAACTATGCAATTGAATAGTGGGGGGCTTTTGAGCAGATTCAGTGTACATGTTTATTCAAGGTGAACATGTATTAATTAACATATCGATCTATTAGTAATTTTATAATTAGTCCTTACAATTACACAAAAGATCAATTGAAATTAGTCCATCATTATAAACTTTGAAAGATTATTAACTATGACTGAGTCCAAAAATTAACTGGTTCTTTGGTTTCTAATAAATCAGAAATTTTTATAGTAGAAAGAAGCGATCCTAAATAGGAAAGAATGAGGAGTCGATATGTACTGAAGAAGTAAATGCCAATCGAATTGATGTACGTGAGACTTGAAAAAGGTACTTGCCCCATTACACAAAGCATTAGCACTTCGATGCTTAAGTTAGCAACTGAAAGGAAAGCTTTTAGAGAGAGAAAATATGGATTAAATTAAAGAGAGTCCCCGAGTTTAGAATGAACTTGCTATTTATAGAGCTAAGAAAGTTAAATAGTATTCTTAAACAGTAGGCCTATTTTGAACCGGGTATGGCTTATTATAGGGATAACGGTAATTTGATAAAAGTGTGTCAATTAGCATTGTCATGGCAGGGATAGGTCACGTCAGATCGAATGGCCTTATTTTTCGTGTTTTAGCCAGCCGGCTAGGGAGGCATCCATGGGCCTTCTAGTGATGGGCCTCTAGTGATCCTTAATGAGTTGGGCTTTAGTTTTTGATTTTTAGAGTATTATCATTTGTCCCCTTTCGAGTAGTTCAATCGTCCTTAAGAGAGATCGAAGGTTGGGGTTTTGGTATTTCCTTGATGATCATTTGATTATTTTATGGTCAGTGATGAGAAGAATGAAATCCTTAGTTTTTGAGGCTGGAATTCGGTTACATCAATTATTGTTCGAAAAAGTGAGACATCAGTTGAAGGACTGGGATTTCAAGTTCATTGAGCTTTAATCGAGAGAATGAAATGTTAGTCCGGAGACTGAAATTTTAATTAATTCAATCGGGATGTACATTGAGAGTGAAAAAGGGACATCAGTTGAAGGATTGGGATTGCAAGTTTATTGAGCTTTAATCGAGAGAATGAAATGTTAGTCCGGAGACTGAAATTTTAATTACTTCAATCGAGATGTACATTGAGAGTGAAAAAGGGACATCAGTCGAAAGACTAAAATTTAAATTACTTCGATCGGAATGTACATTGATTGGAAAAAGGGGACGTCTTCCTGTAAATAATTTTTATAAACATGAAATGTTTTTTCAAAGTTTGTTTTCCTAACCTGTTTATTTGATGCTTTTTTGTTGCTTTTGTTACCCGAGAGGTTTTTCGTGGTTGTGTTGCCCTTTTTCTTTCTAGCTTAGGCTTATGGTGTTCAAACATTTTGCTTTCTTGTTACATTTTCAAGTTTCTACAAGTTAACTATATTTTTTACGAAATGGAAGACGAAGTTACCAGAGGGCATTGCCGATCGTTGTTGACCTTGCTTATCTATTCATCTGACAATGGATATTCAGATCGTTGCCTCTTTTTCCATGTTGCTTTAAAAACACCGCTTTGGAAATGTTGCCTCTTTAAATTTCCTAGCTTCATCTTTTACGCTTTTACTATGTTTTTTTATTCCTGCATTGAATAGTATAGCCACGTGGCTTTCCATGATTAGTTTTCCAGAAATGGAAATTACTATTAAAAGGGGTGTTTTTCCTTCTTCTTCTTAAAGTTTTTTCTTATCCTTGAAGCTTTTTCTAAAGCTTCTTTCCATGAAACGACCTGATTGCTCCTTAGTTTTTCCTTTTTCTTTCTATTTTAGGACGATGAATAAATCGCTAGGCTTTTTCATAGTAATATATGACCTGCAATAGCAGGTCATATGACCTCCAATCTTTGCTGCTACTTTTTTCTCTCAGCCTTGGACTTTCTTGGAGCCATAGTGGAGGATTCAATTTTGTATTCTCTTCTCCATTTTCCTAATGCTAACCTGATGGAGGGTGGTTTACTTTGGATAAGAGACGGTCTTGTTGTAGCGAGCTACGAATTTTTCATCTTTTTGATTTTTTTTTCGAGCGAAAAAAGCTTTGTATTCTATGACTTTAAAAAGTTTAACGAACTTCATCTTTTGTACAATTTTTGCGTACTTGCCTTATTCTTTTCTTCCTTACTCTTCTACCGCCTAAAACTAAAAATAAGGAAATAGATATTTTAATTGAGTGGTATTTCAACTTATCTCATAAAGATGTTGTTTGTAGATTTGTTCCGATCAGTTCATTTTTGCCGAAGCTCATGCATTTCATCCTTTTGTTATCAGTAAGTTTAGAGGTGATTTTATTATGATCGGCAATCATTGGTTAAAGTTTAGTGTTTTTACTGATGAATTTTTGCGTCTAACCAAACCATTAATGTGCAAATGTTTGATTATTGCTTTTCCAAATTGTTTCTTTTTTTACCACGTCTCTTGGGAAATGATGTTAATCAAATACCTTTTATGGCTTCGATTTTCAAGCTTTAATTACTGCTATTTATTTTTTTGACTATTCATTTATTGGGATTACCACGTGTGCTTCTAGATCCTTATAAATAGAGTCATGTTATTTTCTTTGACTCCTCATTTATTGGAATTGCCATGTATGCTTCCATACTCTTATAAATAGAGTCTTTCCATTGTATCCTTATCTATCTACTTTCTTCTTTGTTTTCCTAGCTTGCGTTTCCCATAGAGCACCCTGATTGTTTCTTATCCTGCCTTGATAATGCCATTTTAGGAAGATGAATGAACGATTGGGCAGTTCCCTGTCATAGCATCACCTCTTATATTAGGTGATGCATTCTCTATCTTTTGTTACTTTTTTCATCCTCATTTTCTCAAGCCATGGTTGACCTTCTTTCATTTCCCTGGTTTTGATGTACCACAAGTGGGAGATGTTTGTAATGTCTCGAAGGTTGAGAAAGGACGACGACGATTGATGGAAAACATAAGATTAGGCTTCTCTCTTTTGTAAACTTTTAAATGTAATTGATAGATCAGAAAGAATAAATTCTGTCTTTTCGATTTTCATCTTTACTCTTGCACTTATTATTTTGGTAACAGTAATGTACATCAACGCATTAAGGCTTGAAAAAATATCGATCGATTTAAAAGATAAACTATATTTATCAATCTTTCGATTGGAACAAAACAAATTTTTCATACTCAAATTTTCATTAATCTTTCGATTGGGATAGTTAAATTTTCATCGATCTTTTGATCGAAAAAAATTCTCATTGATCCATTGATCGGAATCAAATTTTCATTAACCCATTGGTCGGGATAACCATATTTTTGTCGATCTTTCGATCAGGATAATTTATGCATTGATCATATTTTCTTGACTAAAGCCATCTTCAGCTGTAGATTACTGATTGCCTCTTTATTGAATCAGCTTCCATTTTGGAATTTCTTTGATCTTTCGATTAGCCTACCCGTTCAATGTTTAACTGTCTTTCTAACTTCGAGTTTGGAGGAGAGGAAAGCCATTAAGGTCTTCTTCACCTTGTTCTTCACCAAATCATAACTTTACTTTTTCCTGAAGGTGACAGATTATACTCTAGTTGTCTTCATTTATGGGATGTCGTTTCATAGTTTCTTCTAGGATTCATCAATCATTTTGGCTGGGATTAAATCCTTGATAGGGAACACATTGATCAACGGATGCTGCTTCGCTACCCTCTCATCAGTTGAAGCATTTGCCCTTTTTTTCTCTTTTTCTGTCTGATGCTTTCTCCCCTTTTCGATGTCAAGATTAGGGAGAAGGTCGTCTTGCAGTATCTCCCTACCCTCGTTATGGCAATATCCATGTAATGTCTTAAGGAAAGACATTTCATTTTCCTTTGGAATTTGATCATATTATTTCGTTTTTCTTTAGACTTGATATTTCTTTTTCAGACTTGACATCCTTCTTTTGAGCCTTTGTTTCAATCAGATGTGTGAGAGAGCATACATCCATCTGAATTTCTTCCCTTTTTTTATGTTCGATTGAATTAGGTCTTCTGGCTCCCTTTTCCTGTTTCATTTTTACTAAAAGGTGGGAGTTAAAGAGGGGAATTCTAGCTAGCAATACCTTGAAGCAAATAGAAGAGTGTGTTGCTTTGTTTCTTCCCTATTTTCCTTGTAGCAAGATACCGATTCTTGATGTGTGTGGGAAGGAGAGGATACTCCTTCTTCTATGTCTCTTGTTCTTCCCTTTGGCTTATTTGGAGATAAGAGAAGCGACTACTGTTTCATCCCTTCCAGTGTCTTTCCTAGTTGCTTCCTTTTGGACCCAAAATATAATTTTTTTTGCTTTCTTTCAACCCTGGACTTCGTTTTCATCGTCCATTGTTTCCCCATATAGTCTCGTAGACTTTCATGGGATTCTTGTTTATAGACTTTCTCTTTGTGATTATAAATTTGTATTCCTTCCAGAGATATGGAGGTTGGATGCTTTTGCTCAACCATCAAATCTTGATGAAATCATAAATTTTTTTAGTAGAAAGAAGTGATCCTAAATAGGAAAGAATGTAGAGTCGATGTGTACTGAAAAAGTATATGCCGATCGGACTGATGTATGTGAGACCTGCAAAAGGTGCTTGTCTGATTATACTAGACATTAACACTCTGAGGCTTAAGCTAGCAACTGGGAGGAAAGCTTTTAGAGAGAGAAAATATGGATTAAATTGAAGAGAGTTTTCGAGTTTAGAATAAACGTGCTATTTATAGAGCTGGGAAAGTTAAATAGTATTCTTGAATAGTAGACGTACTCTGAAGCAGGTATGGCCTATTGTAGGGGTAAGGGTGATTTGACAGAAGTGTGTGTTAGGCGGCGCTGTTATGGCAGGAATAGGTCACGTCCGATCGAACGGCCTTGTTTCCTATGTTTTAGCCAGCCGGATGGGGAGGCATCCATAGGCCTTCTAGTGATCCTTAATTAATGTGTTGGGCTTTAATTTTGATTTTTAGAGTATTATTAGTTTCGAACCAATAAACTTTATTAGTAGATAAGCATAATAATTATATAAATTATAAAGTCAATCTTAGTGTATATATATATATATTGCACAATACAATATGTAAAAAAACATTCTTAATCTACAATGATAATAAAAATAAAAATAAATTATTGGGATATAAATAACATACACATTTTTCAGACATAGGTAGAAAGTTCTCATACTTTCGTATTTTACACCAAAATTTTTTTAATACTTTATACTATTTTTACTAGAAACAACTTTTTTACTAAAGAAAAGCTTTGTAAAATATGTTTAAAGTTTCATCAAAATAAATTCTGAAAGTTATTTATTACTTAATTAGTTCTAATTAAATTATAGTAATACCTTGTCAATAAATATTAAAATTATTCTTCTAATCAATACATAAAACAATTTGACAATAATAATAGTTGATAACACCTGGAAAAAACAAAACCAATAGCCCAATATCACAAAAAAGGACCCAGGAAAAAGCCCATTGAAGACTCCCCCATCTTAGAGGAAAAGTCCAACAATCAAGGCTGTACCATCGAATCAGACATCTCACTGACAGAAACTGCTACACGTCATTGTCAAATTATTGTTGCCTACAGAAATAGACTATGCCTGTCACATAATATGGACACTGTTGTGCACACTGTTTCAAGCTCAGCGAAACTATAAATGACAGGTTTCTCTCTAAAGAAGGGGATTCCCCTTCCAGCTCACTCTCTTAGCAAAGTTAATTCTTTATCTCTCTTATTCCGATAGTTAACTTGAGCGTCGTAATGCTGAAACTCGGGACCATTGGGCTAGGTATCATTGCAGGTATTGCGGCCAAAGGATCCGATCGGTGCTGGCCCTTATTTCTCAAACTTGCCTCCCACATGGCATAAAGTGGAGACACCTGTCTCTATGATAATTTAAAACTTATCAATAGTAATAATTAGGTAAAATTCAGTTCAAATTCAAATATCTAAATAATTCAAAAAAAATTATAGAAAAATATAATATACTTGCCAAAACTCATGTTTCACTTTTTATGGTTGATCATTTCAAAAAATTAACAGTTAATATTATAAAATAAATTTAATATTTTAAATTAAAAAAATTTGAACAAAATTTAATGTTAAAATATAATTAAATATTATCAAATAAGATATAAATGTTAATATATATAATAAGAAATAACATATATAAACGTTAATCGACTACTCTATATAAGTATTACTTTATATAATTAAGGAAAATAATATAAAGTAAAATTAAATATGTCTCTCAAATTTATTGCAATAGTGAAGTAAACTCTACATATTTTAATTGCATCAGTTCCACATTTAAAAATTAAAATTATACTAAATAAGCTTTAAAAAATTAAGCCAATTAAACTCTGGTTGAGATAAAATATTATGTTTATTTTTATCACGTCAACATGAAAACATCGTGATTTTTTTTCTATTGTTTGGTAATTTCAATTTGGCACATATCTAGTCATTAAATATTTATATTGGTAAAACTGAACAAACAGTTAAATGGCTTTTTTGACTCAATTTTAATTTTTGTAAAGGTAAATTGACCTATCAAAACATAAAGAGCATATCATATATATATATATCCTATTTAACATTTCACACTTTTCTTTGCCACCGGAATCATAATTTCATATTCAACGAAGTGTCCACCTGCAGTATAAAAAAAGGTAATTAAAAAATTCAAAATTTAACGACTTGAATTTCTTTTGATGTATCAAATTAAAAATAATATAAAAATTTTCACACATATATATTCATAAAAATAATTTTTATATTTTAATTATTATCAATTTACTCAACATAAATATAATTATATTTTATACTTTAATTATAAAAAATTATCAAATTTTTAATATCGATAAATGATAAATCAATAAATAGTCATAAACCGATCACTTCAAATGTTAATATATTAAATTTAAATTTTAAAAAATCGATATTAATATATTATAATTGGCAAATAAACTATGAACTGTTTTAAGTAGTTCATACCCATCCTAAATGCAGGGATTAAATGGGAATGAGTTCCCGTTCAAAAAAACCCTAAAATAGGTTTCCAGAATGAACGGAAATGGATAATGCCCTTGTAAAGCAAGTGGGCCAATCAAGGGTGTGCAAAATTCGAACCGATTCGAAGCATTCGGGTAGGGTTAGTAGGATTGTTAGGGTCGGTTCGGGTGATGGGATTTGGAATTTTTCGAGTTTGGGTCGGTTCGGATTAAAACCTTCCCCTACCTGACCCGACCCCGACTAAAATTACATATATAATTTTTTTTTCATTATGTATTTTAGCCCCTCTCTTGCTTCCAGAAATTTCTCTCTCCCTCTTGTTTCTCGATTTCTCCCTCTATTTCTCATTCTCTTCCGCATCTCTCTCGATCAATGGATCGATCTATCTCTCCATGTGTGTCTCTTTGTCGCTCGCTCTAGGCTTCTCCCTCTCTCTACTTCCTTTTGACTTGTGGTTGCCGGAATCTCGATAAGGATGAGGCGGAGGAAGGTGATTTTGCCATTATCGGAGTTTGATGGTGGAAGTGGAAGAGATCCAGATCTATTGTTTTGTAATTTTTTTGCTGTTGTCTTCTATTTTTTTTTCAAGTAATTGTAGAAGATGAGGGAGATAAAGATGTTTAAACTTGCTTTCTTTTTTTTTTTCTCTTTGGATTTTTTGTTTGCTTTATTAACTTCTTCTATAGATCTGTAATTTTTTGATGGTGGAAGAGATCTAGATCTATTGTTTTGTAATCTTTTTGCTGCTATCTTCTATTTTTTTTTTCAAGCAATTGTAGAAGATGAAGGAGATAAAGATGCTTAAACTTGCTTTTTTTTTTCTTTTTGGATTTTGTGTTTGATTTGTTAACTTCTTCTATAGATTTGTAGTTTGTTGATTAGATTTGTTTCTGCTACTTTGATAAAAAAAATGCATTTCTTTATTCTTAAAAAAAAGAAATTTAATCAACCAAAATCTTCTTTCATATTTGTTGGATCAAAATCATTAAATTAAAGAGTGAAAAATTGTTGATTTGGAAAAAAAATGCATGTTTCTGGCATTAATTTTTCTCTCTATCAAATAATTTCCTTCAAGCTCGAGTTGTTCGGGTTAAGCAAGTCAGGACCCGAAAATAGTAGGGTTAATCGGGTAGGGACCCGAGTATTACTTAAGGTTGATTCGAATATGAAAATACCTAAATTTTTGGGTGTCGGGTTGACTCGAACCCGACCAATACACACCCCAGGGGCCAATCAATCCAAATCAAATGCCCTGTTTCATGAGATATCCAACACCAAGACCAAAACCAAAACTCTTAAGCCATGTTTGGTATGAAATATTATAATATAATGTAATAAGTAATATATTAATTATTTTATTTGTTAATTCGATTTTTTTACGATGTATTATAATCATAAATACATATACATTCTCAATACATTAATTAATAAATGTATTTCTTAATCTATAATATTTTGTAGTATTATTCATTATATTTTTTACAATTTATTTTAAATGTAAACCGTACCACTGTTGCCACCACTCCTGTTGATAATGTAACGCCTTCAAAATTATAACTTATATGAATAACACTTTTCGACGATAAGCGATAACACCAGGGTGAATAATATTATCCGAGTCACCGAATTCTGTAAAATGTTTATTACACCACTGGAAAATACTATTAATGACGAGTTAGATGATATAATTTGAGGTGAAAATGAAGTAATTTAAGTCACCAAAAGTCAAAAATAAAAATAAATAGCGAAACCATAAATGATTGACCAAAATTTTGACCGGCTGAAAAATATTCTAACAATCTTAGAAAATTATTTTGATCACATGAAATAATGTAAATGAATTTTTAATAGTAAAAAATTAATTTTTGAATAAAGCCGAAAAATTAATTTTCGGTTCTGAAATATAACGAAACGTACTCGTTTTAAACTGAAATTTTAAAAACAACCTAAATAATATTTTTGAAATAATTTTGGTAAAAATTTGACTACAAAATAAATTTAATCAATCATAAGTGGACAAATATATTAATTATTGCCATTGATCAAGCCATATATAAGCATCACATATTTAATATTTCTAGCCATTTTCCATTTACATTCCCAACTAAATATACAAATATATTAATATTTACATTATATTACTAATTAATATAACCAAACATAATAATATAATTACAATTATATTATATTTCTTAATCTATTATATTATCAAATATATTACAACCCATTAACTTTTAGACAGTCTTTAACTCATTTTCTTAGCTGTAATAGAAAGTAAAAAACGACGCCACTTAATGTAAATTGACAACAATACCCTCGGATATTCTTTTCTTGTTGGCTTCTGCCTTGGTATATGAATATTGAATAATTGTAACATCGATAAATATGTAAATTTAATATTAAAGGGCGTATGGATCGTGGGATAACCAAAAATTGAAAAATAAAAAGGGAGTGAATTCTAGAGTACGGAATAGAGATCGGTTAGTAGAAGAAGAAGAAGAAGAAGGAGGAGAAGAAAGAGCAAGAAAAAGAAAAGAAGATGAAGATTTTCGTTAAGACTTTGAAGGGCTCTACCTTCGAGCTCGAAGCGAAACCTGAAGATACTGTAGGCCTTTTTTTTTAATTTTTTTTAAACTTTTCTTGTTTTCTGTTCCGATATCATATGATTCTTGTTTATTAGGGTTCTTTATTCTCTTTGAATTTCTTTTGGTTTGCTAATTGTGTAATTGAATTGGTATCAATTTGGAATTGAGTATCGATTTTTAGTGATTGGCTAAATTACGCTGGTTACGTGTATCGAGTTCCAATTCTGCTTTGTTGATAGGTGTTTGAGTTGGTTAGCTACTTGAAATGTTAATTTTCTGTGGGATTTTGATGCTGAATTAAGTTTTTAGAAGTTATCATGGTTTTCTGTACTGATGCCTGTGGAGTTTGCATTTTAGCTTTGGAAAATTTTGTCCTAGGAGTTTTGAAGAGCAAAATTGTTTTTTACATTTGAATTTTGTTGTAGCAATGAGAAACCTACTTACACGCATTTTTCCTGGGTCGGTGGGGGATTATGTCACAATGGGCAAAAAGAACGTGCTGTGGCATATCATAAACTTGCTCTGATCCGTAGTTGAATGGGTTATGAGCATTTTGTCTGTTGCAGTATATGCATTGTGTTCCATGTTTTTCATAGACATATTTCAAAGCAATCAACAATGTTTTGGTCTCGGAAATTGAAGGTTCTATTGTTTCTGGCTATTCTGGGACTTTGTTTGCTTGAAAGGTGCTAATGTTTCTAGCTAACTGAAGTCGGCTAGTTGTTGTCTTTCGCTTTCTATAAACATCGGACTATCAAACATTTTTTGAGATCATAGTCATAGCTTTGCAGGCATAGTGGAGGTACTAAGGAACAAAACTTCACACCACATTGTTTGAATTATCTTTTGTTTTATCTTTTTCATTACAAGTATCCTGCATTTCAAGCCTTTTTTTCCCCTTATATCAAATTCCTTTGTGTGATTTTTCACAACAGTTTACATATGTGATTATTTGGCCCAGATTGCTGATGTCAAAAAGAATATAGAAACTACTCAAGGGGCCGCTATTTATCCTGCTGGACAACAGATGCTTATTCACCAGGGGAAAGTCCTTAAAGATAACACAACAATTGGTGAAAACAAGGTTGCCGAAAATAGTTTTGTTGTGATTATGTTAACAAAGGTGCGCCCTGCTCATAAGCTTGTATATAATTGACATTTCTTGTTTGTTATGTGGTATTTATTTTGGGTCTAAGCAATACTGTTGAGCTTCATATAATGGCATTTGATGGCAACAGGGCATCTTACTTTCCAGCAAAGTCTTCTTTTATGTTTTTTTTTTTTTATTTTATTGTAGCTAAATAGACCGAAGCAGTATTGCTCTTGTGACATGCCCATTTAACTGTATGAATTTTTGTGATTATATATTATAATATGCTAAAATGTAAGGGGGTTGGTAATTTGAAGTTATAAAAAGTTCTTGCTTGTAGACAGTCTAATGTGAACTAAGGTAAGTTATTTAAGTCCCTCTTTGGCTTTTCATTGTTTTCTTTTCTAAACTAAGACCATGATTTTATTTTATTTTTCTTTATCAATCATTATGTTAATAAATATAATATTACCTATATATATATATGAGACCTCAGTTTTTGTAATTGCGATAATTGTTTGCTTTGCATGCTTTGACAATACTAGAATAAGAGCTCATCTGGGGAGGGTTCAACTACAATGGCTGCTCCTACAGCTAAGGTAACAACAAGATAGATAGTATATTTATTGATTCTATAACTTGCCTTGAAAAAGAAGTTTCCTTGTAGTATATTATGATACAATAATGTCTAGATAATACTTCTTGCCGTTTGTTTATATAAATTTCTTGGCCGTATAAGATTTATATAATATGTTTAAAAACAGCTGCTGGTAAAACTTATTCTTCCTTCTGATCTCTCCATATTTTCCTATCACAGCATTATGAATTATCTCTTAATTTTTTTATGCAGGCACCGCAGACAAGTTCCACAGCATCAACACCACCTCAAGCTCCTGTACCAACACCAGCACCGTATGTTGTTAGTTCTGTGATGATTGTGTGCAGATTATTCATTTTATTTTTTATGCATCTAATTTGCTTGTTTATGTTACAATTTCACAGGCCTGCACCAGCAGCTGCTCCTGCTACTATGCCTGCACCTGCTCCTGCTACTGTGCCAGCACCTGCTCCTGCTATTGTGCCAGCACCTGCTCCTGTGTCCGCCGCTACTGTTGGGTATGTACCTTCTGAACTTTCCCTTCTCTTGGGATCACACCTGTTGGGTTGGATTTTTTTTATGGTTTTTGAAGCTAAGATTTTAATATTGTTTGTAAATCAGGTCAGAGTCTGATGTTTATGGTCAGGCAGCATCTAATCTGGTTGCTGGAAATAACTTGGAGGGAGCAATTCAGCAAATTCTTGATATGGGTGGAGGAACTTGGGATAGGGACACTGTTGTTCGTGCACTTCGTGCTGCTTACAACAATCCTGAGAGAGCTGTTGAATATTTGTATTCTGTTAGTACATTCTCTTTATGACATCCTTTGGTCTTAAGTTGCTTGGAAAACATTGATGGCTGGTCAAATTTTAGTAGAATGAAGCTTATATACAGGAAACACCAACAGAAGTGGGCACACACAAACACATAGAGGTTTGCTTGTCTTGCTTTGAGTGGTACAGAGCTGAGCTATTACTGACTGAAATATATCTCAGTCCATAATCTTGTGACATTAATCTTAGATATTGACAGAAGGGGGTATTCTAACTTTTTCTTAGATTGCATTATGATGTGTTTTCATATTGATGTCATATATCTCTTCTATGTTCAGATGTGTTATTTGTATTTGTTTCAAAGAGCAATGGGTTACGCATCAACTCAAGCCAACTCTGTTTAACTGATCTTCATCCCAAACTAGTTGTGGTCAGCTCTATGGATTTGTTTCTAGTGATCCATCTACTTCAAACATGCCAGCCTCTTTGTACTCCTTTATTTCAACTCCTTAATAAGTGCCATTTCCACTTTACTGCACTATTTGACTCCACTATATTTAACTCTGCTGCTCTAGTTTCTGTCTCTTTTCATTCCCTTTTTTGTATATACTATTTCCACTTTACTGTGAATATGCTAAATTTTTACCTGATTTATCCTTGCTATTGGGGAAACTATCTCTTTAGTTTCATTCTGCCATGCCAATCCTCTGAAAATGTTTTTCTTGAGCATGATTCTAACATACATCATACCTGGTTGAACCGCAGTTTTGTAAAGTATTCCCTATGTCTCTTATTTTGTTTCTGCTGTTATGTGGTATTTTCTGTTTACTGGTAGTTCCACTTATTTTCATGGATGTTGAATAAAATGTACTTCTGTGACTTCAACCATTCAAGATCAATATTGCTGTCACGTAGTTTCTTGGTTTTTGTGTATTATTTAAACCTCTTTTTCTTTGTACTTTGTAAAATTTCTTTTTTTTTTAATACTGTTTTTTTGGCAAATATCAGGGTATCCCTGAGCAAGCTGAAGTTCCACCTGTATCTCGTGTCCCTGTGAGTGGGCAGGCTGCAAATCCAGCAGCTCAATCTCAACAGCCTGCACAACCAGCTCCTGTTCCTTCCAGTGGGCCCAATGCTAATCCCCTAGATCTTTTTCCACAGGTCATTTATATGCATTATTGCAGATCAATTAACTGTGTCTGAAGTCTGGATTCAATCTACTGCTTCCACGCATTTTTAACCTTCGGCTTTTTGGTCATATTTTCAGGGCCTTCCCAACATGGGTTCAGGTGCTGCTGGTGCAGGAACACTTGATTTTTTACGCAACAGTCAACAGGTCTTATATCTACCTGCACGTTTTTCTCTCTGCTTATTTGAGACTGATTCAACCCAATTTTTTTTGAAATCTTTTCTTTTTTTGTTTACTGTCAGTTCCAAGCATTGAGAGCTATGGTGCAGGCTAACCCACAAATATTGCAGGTTAATAAACCAAACCTTCTTTTTCCTCTCAATTAGTTATATTTCTCATTTCTTGAATTAATTAGTTGCAAAATTCTCTGCAGCCTATGCTTCAAGAGTTGGGAAAACAAAATCCTCATCTAGTGAGGCTTATTCAAGAGCATCAGGCAGATTTTCTTCGCCTGATTAATGAACCTGTTGAAGGTGGAGATGGGTAAGACTTGGTGTTGGCTTTATTTAACTAACTAAAGCTTGTGTCTTTAGCTCACTTGTTAATTATGTGCTGTAGGAACATTGTCGGGCAGCTTGCTTCAGCAATGCCACAGGCAGTAACAGTCACACCTGAGGAACGTGAAGCTATAGAACGTGTAAGTTTTTCTGTATCTTTAAAGTTTATTTCTTAGGGCATGTAGACAATTTTTAAAAGACAATATAAATTCTGATTTGTTGTTGACTTTAATTCCTTACTCTGCTATCTGCTTGTGAGCAATGGTTTTGGGGTAGAGGTTTTGGTCTTAAGCTTCTTACATTGCATAATAAGTAGCGAGATGCTTTTATGCTTCTGATTTTTGGAGACAATCCTACTTATATAATCAGTGTTGATATTTATTAAATAATATACTCATTTGTTTTTACCCTTGTACCTGTCATGTTGATTATTGATGGCCGCTGCCTCTCAAAATTTTTTTTTCTCTCTCTATGTTCAGCTTGAAGCAATGGGTTTTGACCGGGCACTAGTATTAGAGGTGTTTTTTGCATGCAACAAGAATGAGGAACTGGCTGCCAACTACCTTCTAGATCATATGCATGAGTTTGAGGATTGATTCTAATGGAAATTTACGCCAACTCCTGCTCAATGGCGAGGGAGAAAATGTTTTTTTTACTTATTGTTCCCTCTATATTTTCCTCTATTATAAGTTTGGAGTCTGGAGTTTTATAATGTGAAGTTTCTAGACAAGGAACAAGATGTAACATTCCTTCCCTCCAGTTTCTCCCTTATTAGGATGTTGGATATTTCATATACATGATTGTGGTAGTAATTCGTTTTCCTTGTGAATATTTATGGACTTCTGTTTGGACTGGGGATGCCATCCATCAAATTCGATAAGAATTTACGGAACTGTAGTGTAATTTGTTCCAGGAGCTTCCTAAACCAAGAGAATACTAAACGAATTTCATTGGTCTTCTGTTGGCATTCCGTAGGTGTGGAAATTGGGACTTTTAGAAGTAAAAATTATCTGCTGTAACTAATTACCATTGGCGTGGGACTTTGCCAGGTAAGGTCTTTTCTCCGGACAAAGTTCGTGTCCTGTTGGCCTTTCCGATCCCACCCTTGTTTGTCCATGGATTCAATTTGAGGATTTACATCTACCCCCTAACATTCTATATTACTTTCAATTTAAATCTTGCAGCAGTTTTATTTTCAATTAAAACACCAATCTTATTGAACGCTAACGATATTAATAAGAAAACATTATTATTTTTTTCTTGGAGTGAAAATTCATTAACCTTGAAGAAAATTAACAATTTAAAATTTTCAGTTAAAACTATTTACTTTTTTAAATGATAACGATCAAACTTTGAGAGATAAAATTTTAATATCGGTGAAAATGATGAAAGCAAATGTTATAAGAATAAGAATATAAAAGGTGGGTTGATTGCAAACTCGGCGCCAGGCTTTACGGTCTGGCGGTAGGCTCTCTCCGAAAGTTTTGAGGAAGTTTCGGTTTCTCGACCTTTATTTTTTTTGGTAAATGGCTTCTATGCCAAAAAAGTACTTAAAAGAAGTGATTTGAAATTGATGAATTGACCCCACTAGCGTCGAGTGCTGCAAAGCCATTCAAAAACACTAAAAAAAACCTTACAAATGATAGTTGGAGCAGTCCATTGGCCAATGAAACAACGTATCCGGAAATGAATGGCCTAATATTAAATCAACGCGCAGTAAAACAATCTGAGAAATCTTAAAATAGCAAATTATTAAACATTTGAAAACAGTACAATTTACAAACGTGCCAAATATATACATGATGTGAATGGTGCTTTGTTGATAAAACCAAAAGAAAGCACCAAGTAGAGTACTCCAAGACTTAAAACCAACATTCTAATCCGTATCTGAATAAATCAAAAACTTAAAAAAAAGGGGTCAATTTCTAGTTATTTCTGAAGAGCATGTGCACTCATGTTGTTCGTTTTTATGTGTTTGTGGTTTTCGCACATCTGTCAAAACAAACATGCTCTACAACCACAATTTTCTTGCGTCATGCTTCTGCATTCGTAGTCAATAAAAGCTTACTGCATCTTATTTTCTTTTTAATTTTTTGTTTTTACTTTTACTGAATTTCATAAGATAAAAGAGACATGGTCCATGCACCATTATTAGATGAAATCAGCGTGCGCAAATCAACGATATAAAAATTACTACTCTTAACTCAATAACCGCGGGTCGGTACAACTCTAGTGGAGTATACGTGTCCTGCTTTCTGAAGTTACTTATGGAAATTGGAAAATGCTTCTTTATTGCTTTGGCATTTTTTTTGGTCCATAAATGTGGTCGAGTGTAAGGATTTCATGTCCTTCAATTGCAAGGACAATTATTCCATTGTACAATTGATGGATTTTAGTGGATTTTGTTAAGTATGGTTAGACAGAATGGTTGTCGGAATTGCACTTTGGTTTAATTACACTACAAGTCATTAAACTTGTATCTAATTACAAGTCATTATGTAATTTTTTTATGAAAAAACTTCGATTTTTATTAGATTCAACATGACATGCCACTTAAATTTTGCACCTTTCAAAAAGTGTAAATTTTTCTTAAACAAACAAATTATATACAATTAATCATGGAAATGAAACTTAAAAAAAAAACATAAAAATGACTTCTTACCATATCAGCTCCATTATGAGATTTTCGCCAATTTTTACTACCATGTATTACATTCTAAAAAGTTTGTAATTTAAATAGCACGTGCTATTTAGGATTTGGAGTGCTTTTCAATCAAAGTAATTTTTCATATAAAGATTATAAAGTTCAGGTATTTTCTCATTATAAAAATAAATTGTCAATTTATGATAATTAAATAAAATTAACCTTGCACTTTGAAATGCACACTTTTATGCTATAGAAAAAAAAATATCTATACCTTTTAAGTTAAAATTTATTTTGATTGAAGTAAAACGAAATGTAATTTAATAGCGCTTAAAAATGTTTTTACTCAAAATATTATTTTTGTGGCCTAAAATAGATGTTAACATTGAGTTTGAAAAAAAAAAAAAAAGAAAGTTCTATCTCCATAAATCCTAAAAGAAATCTAGCAAAAATATAATCAATAAAAACCGGCAATTCCTTGTAAAATTCAAAAATCAAGTTTAAACACTCTGATGAATTTGATTTTATTATTATTTTTTTTTATTTGAACTATTAATTGCAATAAATTATTCACACGGGTATTGCATCAAACCCTAAACTAAAGTTACTGGAAAATGCAATTTCAACATTGTTCCACGTTTTAAATATTAATTTTCTTTTCTTTTAATGTTGGGACAGTTTGGAGAATAATAAGCTAATATAAAAATTCATTAATTTTTTTTTTTAATTCTGAAACGAGTATTAATTTTTTTTTTCAAATTTTTAAAAGTGACAAGTGAAACGAAAAAAAATTTCAAAAGCAATATTTAAAAATAAACGAAAAGAATAATTTTTTATTTAATTACAAGTATAAAAGTGAATCAACATAAAAAAAAATTAATTCAAATAATTGAAAATCCAATTATTCTTCCAATTAATTAGGATACGAATTCTATGCTTTTCGTCCCAACAATGTAATTATTATAAAACAAAAGAATCAAAATATGATTTAAAATAATTGAATCAAATATAAAATATAAAATTAATAATACTTTTAATGTAGTGTTTGGACGACACGCTAATTAAAATTTTAGAAAGAAATTTTAGACTCTGAAACTCTATCTCTCATAAAAAAAATTAATTCATGAGATCTTGGGATGATAATCCATAATATAAATTTTTAATTAACAATCTTTAAAAAATTTCATTGAAATGGTTAATTTATTTTTTTTGAAAGAGAATGACTAATTTATTAGTTTTTTTTGAGAGAATTTATTAGTTAAATATACTTAATATTTATAGAAAATAAAAAATTATTAATTTTGTTAAAAAAGAAACAAGAATTATTGTAAATTAAAATCTTCTAGCTGTAAAAAAAACATGATAGTAGTCTTCGAATGAGATTACCAGTAGAAAATACTAACTGTTGATGGACAAAAAAAAAGCAGTTTCGTGAATATTTTTTTTGAAACAAATACGCTAATATAATCTTTTTTTCTTTTTTACAGTAGTTCTCATGATATGGCAGAAATTTGAAGAATTTATATTTTAATTGATGAATAAATAGAAATTTTATTTATAAAATTTAGGATAATCAGAATTGTATATATTTAAATTTTTTTAATAGTTAACTAATGATTAATGGTTAACTAATTCCATTTGACTGGCCAAACTTTTTTTTATATTATTCTTAGTGAAAAATTAAAAAAAAAATGTCATAAAACTTTACCTATTTAATGTTGATCTATTTGGTTTATGATCCACAAAATTTTGATTTGTTTATGATTTAATATATTTTTCGGGTTTAATGTATTGTTAAGTATCCGATATCGGTTAGTTACAGATATATAACATTCATTATAGAGATTTAGACGATATTCATCTCATAAGTTAGGTTTTAGACTTAAGTTAGGAAAAACTCATTTTCTCATAAAATTTAAGACTAATAACGATCCTTTTTTTCTTTTCTTTTTTACCAAACTCTTCTTGTTGGCATCGACTTACTATTTATAGCACCCAATAGATGAGTTTCAACAGATTAACCAAAGAAGAAGATAGCTGTTCGTATTTATTTGAAACATTTTATGGTAGTTTACGTAATTGATCATTGAATTTTTAAAGCTCATTACAATTTTATACCTAATATGTATAAAATTTTCTGTACTGATATAATTTTATGACCTAGTCCATTGTACTAATTTTGTTTTTTACAAGAAAAAATGTATTTAGTTTAAATGCATAAAATGAAATTAGAAAATAGACCATGCCCATGTGTAGCAAAGGACAATAAGTTAGATTGGAGATAAGTCGAAAATCGAAATGGACATGTGTCCTAACTCCAAATTGTCCTTCATTTGATTCTATGCAAGTCTAAGGTTATATGCACCTTTTTCATAGAAATCAAATCCATCAATGATTGTGTAGTTCAAACCACATATATTATTATTTTTATCTTGATTTTTTTTGGTGAATTCCAATTATGGTTCAATTCAAAAAATTTGAGGTGCCATCTGTGTAGATATGTTGCAATTATTTTATTTGTTAGGCTCATTGTCATCGTTCCGTAGAATTTGAATTAATACTTTTTTTTTCAATTTCATGATGAAAATCTCTCTATATACTCTTATTTATATGAGTACTTATGAATTATTAGTCTTATTTTATATATTATTCTGTAAATTAAATTAGTTAAATCAACGGAATTTTGATATAGATGACTTTTTATTTTTTAAGAAAAACTCAGAAATATATCTTCCCTTTTTACAGTTAGGCATGCGCCACCGATCTATCATTTGTAGACCAACAAAATCAGAATAAAATTTGAAAATGTTAAGTTATTGTCCTATAAAATAGCAAATCGTGGCTTTGGGGGTTTAGTGCTTTTAGTTTATGGTTTTATAATTCCTAGTTTTATGCAACTTTGTTATGCAGTTTCCTACTATTTAGGAATTTGTTATTGTCAGTTATTGTAATTGCCTTTATAAGGCTGTTAGCTGATGAATAAAATGTGTGTTCAATCCATATTCTTCTTTCTCTCTTATTTACTTGCAAAAGCTTTAGGTTAACAGTGGTATCAGAGCCAGCAAATATCTTGAGAGACCTGTGAGTGATCACTCCAATTTAAAATAAGTGAGCAGAGTGTGAGTGTTAGCAGGACAAGCAATGGCAGCAGAAAGCTTCGTTCAACCAGCGATTCCTTGATTTGATGGTCATTATGATCATTGGAGTTTGTTGATGGAGAACTTCTTGAGATCCAAGGAGTACTGGCAAGTTGTCTCGGATGGCATATCAGAACCAGCAACTGGCACAACAGTGTCAGATGCACAGAGAACAGAAATTGAAGTTATGAAATTGAAGGATCTCAAAGCAAAAAATTATCTTTTTCAAGCAATTGATCGCTCAATCTTGGAAACAATTCTTAGCAAAGACACTTCTAAACAAATTTGGGATTCAATGAAAAAGAAGTATTCAGGCACAGCTAGGGTGAAGCGAGCACAACTTCAAGCTCTAACAAGAAGCTTTGAGACTCTTCAAATGAAATCAGGAGAGTCTGTTACAGATTTAATTGGGAGAACAATGGAAATTGCAAACAAAATGCGCTTTCATGGTGCAGTCATGGAAGACGGTAAAATTGTTGAGAAGATCCTGAGATCAATGACACCGAAATGGAACTTTGTTATTTGTTCGATTGAAGAATCCAAAGATACAGAGCATATGTCTATTGATGAGCTTCAAAGTTCTTTGCTTGTTCATGAACATAAAGTCAATCCTACAAGTGTTGTAGAGGAGCAAACAGCACTTAAAGCTTCCACTGAATTTTCATACACTAGGAGTCGAGGTCGTGGAAGAGGTCGTGGAAGAGGTGGAAGAAGCCGTGATGGCAGAGACAGTGCAGATGGTAGCAATCCATCTCACGTGTCCAAAAGGGATGACAATTCTCAACGAAGAGGAAGAAGGCACTATGACAAATCCAATGTTGAATGTTATAGGTGTGGGAATTATGGTCACTACAAAAAGGAATGTTACACAAGGCTGCCAAAAGAGAAGGAAGAAAAGTCTAATTTTGTCGAGAAGAAGGAAGAAGAAACACTTCTAATGGCCTATCATGCGTTGGAGGGAGCTGATCAAGATACCTGGTTTATGGACACCGGTTGCAGCAATCATATGAGTGGATGTAAGTCTTCTTTCCTAAACTTAGATGAAAATTTTCGTACAGTTGTAAGCTTTGGGGATAATTCAACTGTGAAAGTGATGGGAAAAGGAGATATACAAATCAGGACTAGGAATGATTTTATTGAAATCATTTCAAATGTTTTTTATATTCCTGATTTAAAAACAAACTTGTTAAGTGCTGGTCAATTGCAAGACAAGGGATACAGAATCACAATTTATAAAGGAGAATGTGAGGTGTATGATCCAAAGAGAGGCTCCATTGCTGTAATAAAAATGACTTCAAACAGGCTATTTCCTTTGAAGCTTCAAACTATGCCAGCTTGTCTATTTACCAAAAAGGATAGCTCATCATGGAGGTGGCATCATAGATATGGTCATTTGAATTTTAATGGCCTGAAGACACTGCATCAAAAGCAGATGGTTACCGATCTTCCACCAATCAATCCTCCGTCAAAAACTTGTGAAGAATGTGTTATCGGGAAGCATCAAAGAGACACATTTCCAACTGGAAAAGCAGAAAGAGCTCGAGCTGTACTTGAACTGATTCACTCGGACCTGTGTGGACCAATCAATCCATCTTCAAACGGTAACAAAAGATATTTTATATCTTTTATAGATGATTTTAGTAGAAAGACCTGGGTGTATTTTTTGCAGGAAAAATCAGATGCTTTCCAAGTATTCAAAAGCTTCAAAACTTTAGTTGAAAATGAGGCTGGTAAGAAGATCAAAACTCTTAGAACAGATCGAGGAGGAGAATTCTGTTCAAAAGAATTTGATGCATATTGTGAGGCAAATGGGATAAGAAGGCAACTAACCACTTCATACACACCACAACAAAATGGTGTGTGTGAAAGAAAGAATAGAACCATACTCAACATGGTTCGTAGCTTGCTAGCTACTGGAGGTGTTCCAAAGCAATTCTGGCCGGAAGCAGTGTTATGGTCAGTTCACGTTTTAAACAGAAGTCCTACATTTGCAGTAAAGCACATGACGCCTCAAGAAGCATGGAGTAGGAAGAAGCCTTCAGTTGAGCACTTCAGAGTATTTGGGTGCATAGCATATGCACATATACCTGATGAAAGAAGACACAAACTTGATGATAAGAGTGAAAAGTGTGTGTTCCTTGGGGTAAGTGAATCTTCGAAAGCTTACAAATTATTTAATCCTGTGACAAAAAGGATAATAATAAGTAGAGATGTTGTTTTCGATGAAGAATCCAAGTGGAATTGGACTGATAGCAATTCAGTTCCAAATCCAATACTTGATGATGATGTTTTGAATGATGAAATAGATGTTCATGAAAACCAAGAACAACAATCAGCTCAGCTTGAAATTCAAGAGCAGCTTTCATCTCAGTCTGAAGTTCAAGAGCAGCCATTACCTCAACCTTCAGTTGAAGAAGAAAGAAGCTATAAGTTGAGGGGTGAAAACACAAGGAAGAGGCCAGCATGGATGATGGATTATGATGTAAGTTACACAAGTTCAGATGATGATGATATTGCGCATTTTGCATTGCTTGTCGATAGCGACCCAATTACATATGAAGAAGCAGTCAAGGAGAAGAAGTGGAAAGAAGCGATGGACAAAGAAATTGAAGCTATTGAGAAAAATCACACTTGGGAGCTAGTGGATTTGCCTGAAGGACAGAAAACCATCGGTGTCAAATGAATTTTCAAAACCAAACTGAATGAAAGAGGAGAAATTGATAAACATAAGGCACGGTTGGTAGTCAGAGGTTACAGTCAAAAGTATGGCATCGATTATAAGGAAGTGTTTGCCCCGGTTGTGAGACAAGACACTATCAGGTTAGTGGTTTCAATGGCAACTAAAAACTCATGGTCAATTTTTCAATTGGATGTCAAGTCAGCTTTCCTGCATGGAAATTTAGAAGAAGAGGTTTTCGTTGATCAACCACATGGTTATACGAAGAAAGGGAAGGAAGATAAAGTTTATAAATTGCAGAAAGCACTCTATGGGTTGAAACAAGCACCACGAGCTTGGTACAGTCGCATAGATGCTCACTTCTCAAAATTAGGACTTCGTAAATGTCCTTTTGAGCACACTCTTTATGTCAAGACTGATGGAGGTAAATTTTTTATTGTGTGTTTATATGTTGATGACTTAATATTTACTGGTAATGATGTTAAGATGATTGATGAGTTTAAAAAATCTATGATGAAGGAGTTTGAAATGACTGATTTAGGATTGATGCGTTATTTTTTGGGATTGGAAGTCATTCAAACTGCTGCTGGTAACTTCATTTATCAGAAGAAATATGCACAGGAAATTCTTGCAAGGTTTAATATGGCAGACTGCAAGCCATTTGGAACACCAACTGAACCTGGTTTAAAGCTGTGCAGAGATGATGGTAGAGAGGAGGTAGACAGCACTTTCTTCAAGCAAATTATTGGCAGTCTTATGTATTTAACATCCACCAGGCCTGATATAATGCATGCTGTAAGTTTGATCAGTAGATACATGGAAAAGCCATCTGAGACACACTTAAATGCAGCTAGGAGAGTTCTTAGATATGTAAAGGGCACAATTGATTATGGTGTTTTTTACAAAAAGGAAAATGGTACTGCTCTTGTTGGCTATGCAGATAGTGATTATGCAGGTGATATAGATGATCGCAGGAGCACCTCAGGCCATGTTTTCATGCTCAATTCTGGTGCAATATCATGGTCCTCAAAGAAGCAACAAATTGTGACACTCTCAACAACTGAAGCGGAGTTTGTAGCAGCAGCTTCAAGTTCATGTCAAGCTTTATGGCTTAGAAAAATGTTTGAAGTACTTGGAGAGGAGCAAAAGGGTCCAATAATCATATATTGTGATAACACGTCAACTATCAAGCTGTCAAGGAATCCAGTCATGCATGGGAGAAGCAAACATATTGATGTTCGCTTTCACTTTCTAAGAGATCTTTGTAAGGATGAAAAGGTTGAGCTACAATTTTGCAGAAGTGGTGAGCAAGTAGCTGATATTTTAACAAAACCATTAAAGCAAGCTGTGTTTGAAAGACTCAGAAAAATGCTTGGAGTTTGCTCTTCAAAAGAAGTCGTACCTGCAGATTGATGGACCTTGCAGATGCTATTGTTCCTAAACTGTTTTCTGCAGAATTCAGTTTAAGGGAGGGTGTTAAGTTATTGTCCTATAAAATAGCAAATCGTGGCTTTGGGGGTTTAGTGCTTTTAGTTTATGGTTTTATAATTCCTAGTTTTATGCAACTTTGTTATGCAGTTTTCTACTATTTAGGAATTTGTTATTGTCAGTTATTGTAATTGCCTTTATAAGGCTGTTAGCTGATGAATAAAATGTGTGTTCAATCCATATTCTTCTTTCTCTCTTATTTACTTGCAAAAGCTTTAGGTTAACAGAAAAAAGGTTATATATCGACAATTACAAATGCAAAAAATATAGACACCTAAAGGACAGCAAATATTCCCGCACTGCTTTCACTTCGCCGTCCATATCCGAAAGCATCATGCGCCACTAGCTACGGTCCTCAATGTCATGGGACGATATTACGTGCACGCGCTTTGAACTGTTTAATAGGATAAATATGAGTTTAAACACACAAATAACGAATTACTACTCCTACATTTTAAGTTATTTAATACATTGGTGTTCAGTTAAAAAAAATGACAAATCAATAGTTACGTGAATTAAAAAAATTAGTAAAAATTTTATGTGTCTATTATTTGATCCATATAAATATTAATTTGTTACTTTTTAAATGGACGCAGTCTAATAATTTAGTTACCTAAAATTTTTATTCGGAAAAAATAAAATCTGACCAATTTAATACTTTCAGTGGAAAAAATTTATCATTTTAATATTTTCAGGAGTGATGAAAACAATATTAAAAGTACTTTTTAACTAAGAGAAAAATTATAGAGGCAAAAATTACCTTCAACCCTTCCTTTAAAATAATAACCAATATTGTAGGCGGAAACAAAGCTTTTCATTTCATAATACCCTCTCTAAAAAAAAGAAAAATAGTATTTTTATTGATACATTATATACTCCTCCGTTGTGTAAATAAATTAAGCTCTTTTTCTTTCATATCTTTCAAACTGTAATTTTCTTTTCTTTTTAAATATTTATATAATTATATTTTTATTTTCTAATGTATTCCCAAACAATATGGAGAATTGGAGATAAATAAAGAAGAGTCTAGATTAAATTTCTAATTTTTTTATATAATTATTTGATATTCAAAATTTAGTAATTCGGTTTATTCATATTTGTGTCGTGATGGCCCATAAAGGAGGCAAAATGTTCACTTTCAATTAATTAAATTTCCAAATTTAATTATAATAATTAAATTTTTTCATGGATGTAAATATAGAAATAAGTTTGACAAGTTTTTTTTATTTTTATTTTTTTGAAAATGATAAGTTTAATTCTTATTAGAAGGTTAATTAATAGGTCTACTTTTATGGAGAAGAAGAGGTAGAATCCGCTGAAGGAGGGAGTTTAATATAGTACTACTGTATAGAATATTACTCCTAAATAAATTAACTAATAGATCTGGACTCGTTAAAAATAAAAGTAACAATTTTTATATTTATAAAAATATCATGTTATTTCATTGTACTTATTAAAAATATTATAATATATTTGTGTCACTGTACACACATTTTTCGTGAAGTGACACTTATTTTATAAAAAGATAATTTGATATTTTTAATAAATTTAGGTGATAATATAATACTCAATTAATTCATGAGGTAACTTATTAAATAGCAGTAAATTGGAAAAAATTATAACTACATGTTGAATTACTAAAAAACTAAGAAATAAAATTAAGTAAAAATAAAAAAATTGTTTTAGTTAGAGTGCGAATTGAATGCATCATGCGCGGTTGATACACATTGTCTGTTCGATTAAATATGTAAAATAAAATATATTATTTTCATCATACTGAATTGTGTGTAATGTGCGATGCACCAACAACATACGGTAGCAAATCATCTTCTAAATAATAAAGAGAAAATGGTGAAAATTAAATAAAAATAATTGATAGATAATAAGCGATAATGATGGTCTCTTATCTAATGGTCTGAAGGCGAAGACCACTAGCTCTCATTCGGCCCATTTTCTCTCCCAGAGATCCCCACTTGTTGCCATATAAAACAACATTTCCATCCTCATTTTCTTGTTTATTTCTAAGTTTCTTGGCTAACCATGGAAATTTAGAGACACGTGGCTACAAGATCAACCTTACAAGTTGAACGGGACAGTGACACTAAAAACTTAAAAATTTATTTGTTTGAATGAATTGGAGTGACCAGTGAATAAGATTTTTTGGGTTTGCATATTTAATTTTGGAATTGACGATTACATCATGAGTGGCGTCATAAGAAGTTAGGAAGGGGATAAGGTAAAAAGAGAGAAAGAAGAAGGTGGCACTTTCCTTTCCTTTCCTTTCAATTAGCATGATTTCATTTGTTGTTTTCTCTTTGTTCATATTTTACTAAATAGTTTGGATCCATTTGCCTGCCGAATCTCTCCCGGCTGATGCCCAACTGAATCGTGCCTAAATTCCTCAAAAAATAATAAAATAATATTTTCAAGTTATTTAATATTTATAATAAATATTTAAGATAGATACAGTAAAAAAATTACAAAAATTCAAAAATATTCATGAATTATAAATTATAATTTTTATTTTATTCATAAAAAATTTATTAAAATTATCTAAATTTCAATTATTTTATATTTATATTTATATTTTATTTTTTTCCTGAAAAAAATTTGTTGCATATATATTTTAAACAAAAAATGATTTTTCTGATTTAAACTGATTTTTATGATTTTTATTCGATTTCAGACCGATTTTTATTAATTTATTCGGTTTATATCGGTTTTTTTTATGATTTTTAACCAATTTAATTTTTATATATTGAACCAACAGGCTGCGATTCATAATTAAACGGATCCAAATGGTACAGTACGGTTTTAATAACTTTGACCGGGACATATTTGTTGGATTGCAAAACATTAACCAAAGTTGCCTGCTAATGAAGGCAAAAGCATTTATGACTGAAGAATACAAAATGCATTAAATAATCAGCATTAATGAGAGCCTACGAGTCATAGCAATTTCTTCGTTTTCCACATCATATAATGCCCAACACGCTCAGGCGCTACCCCACCCCTCTCAATTTATCATTTAATGCTGCCCATTTTGCTTCATTTCTTTTTGTTTTATTTATTTATTTAATTTTTTTTTTAAATAAGGCGATGGCTGATTGGAAATTAGATACAATATGCATGCATTCGATTGAACTGTAATACTGTTTAAATTGGTCCCGATTGAGATACATATATTCGGATAATACAGTTTACAAAATAAATTGTATTAAATCAGCATGGTAGATTGAACTGTAATACTGTTTAAATTGGTCCCGATTGAGATACATATATTCGGATAATACAGTTTACAAAATAAATTGTATTATGAATATAAATCAGATCTAAATTCTCCATTATACTATAAGAAGAAAATGATAAGGACGATGACAGAAAGCAACCTTTTTCACTGTTCTAATTCTCTATCTAAATTTGATAATAAATAAACATCGAAAATAAGTCTCCACTAAATCACTTTCGTTTTTTCTTTTTCCTTTTGAAACGTAGACCAAACCATTCTGCATACAGCTCATTGGTGCAAAACATATCTACATTTATATGTATATACAATCACCGAATGGTACTTCAATAATTCAACAATAAAAATAAAAATAAAATGAAAGATGTATTATAATAGGAAAGAAAGACGAGGTGGGTAGAGAATTCCCGATAAAACAAATGGGTACAGAACTACGGACTGATTATTTCTTTTAGTTTATTAAAAGATAACAAATTACTACAAATATTGTTTTGTATATTTAAAGATGTTTAATGCAAGTGCAACTTCAACTTGCAAGATATTTAATTAATTAAATTGTATTTTGCTACATAGAAAATTATGAAATGAATAATTTCTTTTAATAATTACATTAATATGTGTTTGTGCTTGGGATTAGGAATAGAAGTATTCCAGAAACGGCTACCTTATTTTGTTTGTTCTTACTTTTAGTGTTAGTTTCGTTCATGATCACTGAACTTGTGATCAATTTTACAATAATAATAATTTTTTTCATAAAAATTACTAAAATTTATGAATATATACGATAAAATCACTTTGATCGATTTTCAACAAAAGAAATATTGAAAAGTTCAGCTGGCATGTCTGGCACCACAATATATACACGTGATACCACAACAGCATGACATGTGAAAATTTCAAACACTATTTTCTATCCACGTATGTACTAACATAGCAAATATGACACGTGTCATGCTGACGTGATGCCACATTAGATGCTATGTGTTCATGTTGTAATGATCGAAAATGCCGGTTGAACTTTCCTACATTTTCTTTGTTGAAAACCGATCAAAGTGATTTTGTTATATATATTTGTAAATTTCAGTAATTTTTATGAAAAAAAAATTATTACTATTATAAAATTGACTACAAATTCAGTGACTATAGGTGATATTAATAATTATTTTTATTGCAGTTATAATGCTGTCTTTATTATCTAACAACGTGAAATAGTTAAATAAATAATTTAAATTTGCTCTATAGTTAATTAAACCTTTTGTAATTTGAATCAAAACGGTGGAATAGACCCTTAAAATAATTACATATCCTATAATTAGCTAGTGAAATGCTAAACAGTTGGATTTGTTGCCAATTGAAATATCATATCAACATGCTAACTCGGAAGGAAAAAGTAAAATATTTTATTTCAATTAAGAATAAATATTTAACTCAATTTTGATTTTTAATGATCTATGTGGTAGAATTTTAATTTTTTTAATGATAAAATTAATCTAATTAAATTACAAGGACATTAATTAATTAAGTGGTAATACCCAAAATAAAATTAACTATAAGGCCGGTCCATTAAAGGCCCACGAAAAGACCTAAGATCAGAAGTCCAAAAAATCCAACACTCAAAGGTACAAATATGACAGGTACCCACAGAATGAGGGGGCTCTATCTCTCTCTCTCTCTAACTGTTCATATTCTCTCTCCATTAAGCTTTCTCTCCACACTTCGATATCTAACTTAGGTATCGTAGCGCAAAAATCCGGCAAAATCAAGCTAGTTTCCTTTTTTACAGGTCATTAAAGCCTCCCTCACCATGACCGGAGATATATCTTTTTACGGTAAAATTTTGTGTGTTATCATTTGATATTTTCGTTGAGAGTTGACGCCGAATCTGAGCTACTCAGCCTGAAATCAAAGAAAAATGATGTTCATCCCATGGTTGCTTCTTAAAGGAGCTTCGACGCCAAATTTCAGATCTACTATTTGTAATGGCCTCAACACTGGGTCAATCGTGAATAGTACTTTCCGACAGTGAATAGTATTTTTCGGACCCGAAAGGACACCCGAAAGTCAAAAATATTTTATTGGACCATTGGAAATGAATAGTCATTGTGAGCCTAGGGTTGAAATTTGAAGTGAATTTGAGGTCAAATAGGCTTCCAAAAGTCAAAAATACGAAAAAGGTAGCGAATTAATTTTCTTGGTAGGGAAAGGGACTTGATTTTGCATAAATAATTAAAAATAATGAACAAACTCTGAATATTGCCAGATTTTACGTGCCTACATGAATTTTTATGTAGAATATTTTGGTGATTAGAATTGAATTTTTCGGTGATATCGGCAGTTGTCGAATCGGATCGATAACGGACTTCGATTGAGCCGAAAATTTATGTACTACCTATTTTTAATGTTTTAAGAATGATGGAATTAAAATTGAAGTGATTTAAAGTAGGAAAGAAAGAAAAATTGGATTGGGCTTTAAAAAGGTCTAAATGGGCCTTAATGTTTAAGTGGGCAAAGCCCACTCATTTAGGCCCAATTCTGGCCCATCAAGAGAGAGTGTATAAGGCTAAAAATTTGGAGATTTTCTTCAGAAAGTTCCAGCTCCTTCTCCCTCTATGGTGGCCGAACCACCTTCTCTCCCTCTCTCTCTTTGATTTCTTCTTCTTTCACCCCAAATTTTCCTTAAATCCCAACATAAAAGATGAAGTTTTCTCTCTCTCTCTAGGTCACCCTAGTGGCCTCAATTAAGTGATTTCAGGAAGGAAAGACAAGAAATCAAGTGGTAAAAGAAATTGAGGTAAGTTGGAAGTTAAGAAATTTATGGATTTAAATTATTTCTTTAGTGTTTTCTCATAGTTTTGGATGCATAGAGATTGGATTTGGTGTTATTTTGAGCTAAAAAGAATGAAATCATGGTGTTTTGGTGAACGAGGGATTCGGTCAAGAGAGGAAGTGATGAAGAATGAAGTGTTGTTTTGTGCCAAGTGAAGAAAAATGAAGTTTAAGGAAGATTAAGCTTGGAAAAAGGTAAGTGACTACAAAATCCCTTGATTTCCCTTTTAATTTGAATTAATCTCATTTATGTAATTAGGTTAAAAATTATTAAAGTTGTTACTTGATGAAAATTTGTTAGGGTAAATGAAAATAGATATTAGTAAAGATGAAATGAAGGTTTAAATGAGAGAAACAAAAATTTTAGGGTTGAAAAGCAATGGTGGCCGAATTGTTCACTAAGGCAAGCGTGTGAAATTTTGCATGAAAATAATATATTTTAGCCTAAATGGAATATAGAGATGATAATTGGTGCCCTTAAATTTTTAGTGAATTATTGAAATTTATTTTGAAATTTTAAAGTCTATGTATTGAATATGTTTATAGTGAAAATTGTGAAATAATGAGAAATAATTGATTATTTTAGTGAAAAATGATGCTAAATAATAAATAATGTATAAATAAATTTTAATGAAATTTATTAAATTGATTGGAATTTTATTGGAATTTTTATGTGAACATGTACAATGAAAATAATTAAAATAGTAATGCATAATTGTATAAAAATGACTAGACTGATGAATTAATATGAAATTAAATTAACGTCAACGACAAGAAATAAAAATTCAACCGATGAATTTTTTGAAATAATTATTAAATCGTAAAAATAATAAGAATAATGAATTATCGGTAAATAATTCATGAAAGGAATGAAAATGATGGAAATAAGTTGATAAGTAAATAAAAAGAAAGATAAAATAAAGTTTTAAATGAAAAAAAAAAGACTCAAATGAAAGAAAATAAAAGTTTTGGGACAAAATGATAATTTTATCAAAGTGGATAATTAATGAGTAAAAATAAGTAAGAAATAGTAATAAGGGCAAAATGGTAATTTCGGAAATCTAACTGTGTCAAAAGATAAAGTTTTCATGGTATGGGGACTAAAATGTAATTTTAACTGAAAATGGTAAAAAAAGAATAAACGATGAATAATGGAAGAAATGGTATAATAAAAATAGAAATAAATGATTATAATAGCAAAATTATAATTATGTATTTGATACAAATACTCCCATAGAAAAAGTCAAATTATACATTATTGAGACATAAAATAATAAATTATATTAATAAAATTCCTAATTGCGTAAAAAGTAGTAAAATAAATGTGTGACTAATTTATCAAAATAAATTAGTCAATAAAAAGCAGTAAAAGAGTATAAGAGTATAAAATATTTCGCTGACGATATAAAAGTCAGTTAAGCGAATAATTAAAAAGTTTTGGACAAAAACAAAAACAAAGTGTAATCAGTCAAGCTTAAAAGTATTGAAAAATAATTCGCAAAGAATTATATAAAAAAAATAAAAGAAAATTATAAATTATAATGTCATAATTCATAATTTATAATCTGTATAAAAGACTGAAAAGTTTAAGTATCTGAGTGAATTATCGAAAAATAATTCACAAAAGTGACTGAAAAAAAGAAAGTGAATAAAAGGATAAAAGTTATTGAAAAGACAAAAGTACTAAAAGAGTATATTTGATTAGAATATAATGTACAAAAGAATAAAAGAAAGAAATTAAAGATTTTTAAATGTTCAAAAATGTTTGTAAATGTGATTGACTATTTTGACCTTAGCAATAAGCAGGTATTATTATTTTTGTTTTGGATATAATTGACTAGTCATAGGGACATCTTTGTATCGCGATGTAAGTCATGGTGACTTGTTTAGCTATGGGTGGGATCTTTGATCTCTATAGCTTCAGTGAAAATGAAAATGTATATGTTTCTGCTCTGTAAAATTTGATCTTTCGAGATCATTTCTCTATCTGTTCAGTGGGACCTTCGAGTCCAATCCCGAGTATCCTTTTTAAGAATCCTGTTATATTGTACTAGGGGCACATAAAAATGAATAAATTGGTACTGTTTAATTGAATTGAATATAAAAAATTATAACGAAAAATATTTCGTTTGAAAAATATGCAAAGTTGAAATAAATCTGTAAAGATTTTTTAAAAGTGTAATTAATAAGAAAAAAGAAAAAGAAAGGTTTTATAAAAATAAAATATTAAATCAATATTTAGTTAAGCTTTATAAGGATTTAAAATGTATTTTGTTTTATGTGAAAAAGATAAATTTAATTAATTGGTAAGTCTTGTACCAATTACTTTTGGTAAAAGTGACAAGTTTGGAAAATAATATTATTTTCCTGCTTAAAGTTAAAAAGTGATGATAATGGAAGGAAGTGAAACTTAATACTTAGGTAACGTTTTTCTGAAAGAAAAGTTAAATAAAGAATAAAACAATAAAAAGTCACATAATTGTTCAATGAGAAAAAACGTAAAAGACTTAAGTTTCAAACAAATATTTGAATATAAGTAATGTATAAAAGAAGAAAAGTTATGTTTGCATAGTGTCCCAAAATAGTTGTATTACTTTGCAGTAAAGCCTTAAAACCTTTAAATAGTAATGTATTTATTAGATAAAAGTTTAAGTAAAGTAAAAGAATAAATAACAGAAAAGTGTATTTAGAATACAGATTGAATAATTGAACAGTAAAACTAAGAATTAAAAATAGTTTATTTTGGTACTAGTAAAGACACGAGTACCAATACGCATTGATATATGAAACGATAATTAAATTGTTGTGACTAAAAGATAAAACAAAAGTAATGATAAAAGTAAAAGTTATAGTAAACATTAACGTAAAGGTAAAAGTAAATCCGATATCGATCTACCTAAAAAGATACTGTAAAGTAAAATTGAAAGTTTAGAACAAAAGAACAATGGTTACCAAAAATACGGGTTAATAACATGACTAATGTTAACCGGAGTAAAAGAAAATGTTTAATGAAATGAAGATAATGGTAGCATAAATTACGAAATTATCCTTTAACTTGGGAAATTCTTGGATTAGTAGTCACCACTGGGCATATTTAATGCTCAGCACGTAGTAGTTACGGCGTACAAGTTTTGAAGTGTTGCAAGAGCACAATACACTGAAGGTCCAGATCGGAAGAGAAGATTTTTGTGTTAGTTGGTATAAGCTTTTGGCATATATATACTTAGATTATTAAAGTAAAAGATGGAATTGTTTTTTTATTATATTTTTTAATTGTTAATGGATGAGTAGCTAGTGCAAGGTTTTGGTATGATGTTTGGTGTTTGTTTTAATTGTTAGACTGTTGTTTGATTCTAGAATTAATGAAAAAGTATTTTAAGTGCTTCGTCTTGTTTGGAAAAAAAACGTACCGATTCCGGCTAAATTTCACTTCGAAAAAGACTGTTTTGAGAAGGGTGTGACACTATTGCTCCTCTGTAAAAGAAAAATCCACAAAGAAAGCCTAGATCTAAAAGATCTTGAGCTTTATTTCACAAAAAAAGCCTAGATCTAAAAGATCTTGAGCTTTATTTCACAAAGAAAGTCTAGATCTAAAAATCTTGAGCTCGATTTTAAAGGAAAAGCTTAGATCTAAAAGTCCTTAGCTATATTTCGCGTGAAAGGCTTGGATCTGAAAAATCTTTGGTTTGATTCTTAAAAAAAAAAGGAGAATGAGGGAAAAATGAGAGCAAAGATCTAAGATGATCGAGATCGACGGACGACGAGGCTTGCAGAGCATATTCCCAAGAAAGGCAAGCAACCTTACTCTCCACCTGCAACAAATCACAGATCCGTCTTTCTCGTAATAGGGAGGGAAAATCAAGGTACTACCACGTACTACCAACCCTGTAAAGGAGAGGTAGCCCTGCCAACTTGTTTAAAAAGCAAAGGAGTACCAATAAATGAGCAAGAAAATTTTTTGTTCTCATGGTCAAAGGACCTGAAATTCAAAATCAAGTTTAAACAATTCCAAAATAAATGTTAGTTTCAACGCCTCTTTTTATGTTTTTTGACTAATTTATTAGTATATGTGCTCCAGTATTCACTTTTAATTTCCTAATATTTCAATGTGAAATTATTGAAAACTTCCTTTTCATAATATATTATTTCTACAATGTGTTAAATTCGATCCAATAATTTTTTATTTCGGTCGATTTCGATGATTTTTTATTCCGATCGGATGTTATTATCATCCACCACCATCCATCGTCAAGAGTGGATCAGATGTTATTATTTCCACTGTCAAGATTGGATCGGATATTATTATTGCCACCGCTAAGGGCGGATCAGATCGAAAGACCATCCATCGCCAAGAGTGGATCGGATGTTATTATTTTCACCGCCAAGAGCGGATCAGATCGGAATACCATCTATCACCAAGAGCAGATCGGATGTTATTATTGCCACCGCTAAGAGCGGATCGGAAGATCGTCCATCGCCAAGAGCGGATCGGATGTTATTATTTTCATCGACAAGAGCATATCAGATCGGAACATCATTCATCGCCAAGAGCGGACTGAATGTTATTATTGCCACCACCAAGGGCGGATCGGATCGGATCGAAATATCATTCATTGCCAAGAGCGGATCGAATGTTATTATTTTTATCGCCAAGAGCAGATCGGATATTATTATTGTCACCGTCAAGAGCGGATCGGAATACCATCCATCGTCAAGAGCGGATTGAATGTTATTATTTTCACCGTCAAGAGTGAATCGGATTGAAAGACCATCCATCGCTAAGAGCGGATCGGATGTTATTATTGCTACCGCCAAGAGCGGATCGAATCATAAGACCATCCATCGCTAAGAGCGGATCAAATGTTATTATTGCCACCGTCAAGAGCGGATCGAATAGAAAGACCATCCATCGCCAAGAGCGAATTGGATGTTATTATTGCCACCACCAAGAGCGGATCGGATCGAAAAACCGTCCATCGTCAAGAGCGGATCGTATGTTATTATTTTCATCGCCAAGAGCGAATTGAATCGAAAGACCATCAATCGCCAAGAACAGACCAGATATTATTGCCACCGTCAAGAGCAGATCGGATCGAAAGACCATCCATCGCCAAGAGCGGATCGGATCTTATTATTTCCACCGTCAAGAGCGGATCGAATATTATTATTGCCACCACCAAGAGTGGATCGGATATTATTATTGCCACTGCCAAGAGCGAATCAGATCAGAAGACCATCCATCACCAAGAGCAAATAGGGTGTTATTATTTTCACTGCCAAGAGCGGATCGGATCGGAAGACCATCCATCACCAAAAGCAGATCGGATGTTATTATTTTCATCGCCAAGAGTGGATCAAATCGGAAGATCGTCCATCGCCAAGAGCAGATCGGATCGGAAGACCGCCCATCACCAAAAGCGGACCAAATGTTATTATTTTTACCGCCAATAGCAGATCGGATCGGAAGACCATCCATCGCCAAGAGCGGATCGAATGTTATTATTGCCACCGTCAAGAGCGTATCGGATAAAAAAAGGTGTGAAAATGCCTTGAGAAATTCTCATCCATCGCCAACAGCGACTTTGAAAAATCTCTCAGACAATATAAGCAACCGTAAAACAGGTTAGTAAATATTTATAAAATTATTTGCAGGATAAAATTGCTTAAACTTATTTGCAGGATAAAATTATAAAACGGGTAACTCTCCAAAAGCGGGTAACTCCCAAAGTCGACATCTTAATTTTGGTCGGTCGATACTGACATCCCGACCGATGTATTCTCCAAACGGGTAACTCTCCATAAGTGGGTAACTCCTAAAGTCGAAATCTTAAATTTCGGTCGGTCGATACTGACATCCCGATCGAGGTATTTTCCAAACGGATAACTTCTCATAGGCGGGTAACTCCCAAAGTCGACATCTTAAATTTTGGTCGGTCGATACTGACATCCCGACTGAGGTATTCTCCAAACAAGTAACTCTCCATAAGCGGGTAACTCTCAAAGTCAAGATTCTCAAAAAGGGTAACTCCCCATAAGCGGGTAACTCTCAAAATTATCGAGCCTTCGATCTCAAAGATCGAATTATATGGAGGGGGACTAGTGATAATATCCAAAATAAAATTAACTATAAGACCGGTCCATTAAAGGTCCACGAAAAAGCTTAAGATCGGAAGTCTAAAAAATCTAACATTTAAAGGTACAAATATAACAGGTACCCACATAATAAGGGGGCTCTCTTTCTCTAACTCTTCATATTCTCTCTCCATTAAACTTTATCTCCATACTTCGATAGCTAATTTAGATATTGGAGCACAAAAATCTAGCAAGACCGGACTAATTTTCTTTTTGCAAGTTATTAAAGTCTCTCTTACCATAATCGGTGATCTTTTTTTCTAAGATAAAATTTTATGTGTTATCATTAAGCATTGAAACAAACTTGAAGGTCTTTAATTATTTATCCCTTGACCCATCTAACTATAATAGTTAGTTACAAATATATAAGTTCTTTTTTTTTTCGGAAAAAGCAAATCCGTTGTAACATGTAGGAACACCCTAATGATACTTTAATTATTTCTAGCTCTGTATTATATATATATATATATATATGGTGCATTTATACACGTAGGTCAGTAAAAGAAAAAACATTGTCATAATGGAGAAAAGGCTGTTTCATTCCTAGACATAACCGAACTAAGAATATCATTAAAATAATATAAGCCAAGAAAATTAATATTGTATGTTAGAAAATAGAGGTGATAAATAGACGGATTGGATAAATATGAATTAGATTATTAATGAATTGGATCATAAATAGATAAAAAATATGGATTATAAATGAATCAATATCTAAATGAATTGGACGAATTTGAATCGATCAATGGATTGAATGTAAATTATTATAAATTTTTTTATTAAGTAATTAATGAATTCGATAATAATAATATTTAAAAATAAAATGAAGGAAATTAATTTTCAAAATTACAATCAATTTCCAAAACGTTTTAAATATCATGATTAATTGATTGTAATTTATTATTAATCATACGTGCATTGATAATATAAGTTTTAAAATTACAATCAACTTCCAAAACGATTATAAAAATGTTGTGTTGAATTAATTTGCATAAATTAATATTTTTAGTTTATCTAAACTCACTTTAAAAACAGATATTGGCATTTGAATTTTGCGGATATTAACTTTTTGTTTCAATATTTAAAAGAATTCTTCAGCCTCAAATGATAATAATATACTCTAGAAAATAATAACGTAAGATCTTATACTTATATTTTACTCCTCTGCATGTATTGTTTTTATTTTCTACGAAACTACATGTTCCGACTGACATATTTCTTCTTCCACATCTCACTCCTTGCTTAATGTTTATGAAAAGATGACCCAATGAATTGAAGAATGAAATGGGTCAATTTTTGATTGATATAGTGGATATTTGTTTAGGATGGATTTGGATCATTTTTTTTAACGAATTTAAATCGACTCATGGGTTTAAATCAATTTTGAACCCTATTATAAAATGTCATTTTCTATACCTATCACTTATGATTTTATAGATCTTTCTATTATTGTTTTTGAAAATATAGTTGCTTTTATGGTTTTGATTTTTATCAATTTATCACTCTCAGTTTCAGCCATACACATGTATTTATTTGTAGAAGAGTCTTTTTGCTATATGACTCTTCTCAATTTTATTGACGTAAATGATTTTTATTCTATTAATGAAGAATGTTGAAGAGATTAAAAAATTGAATTAAAAAATAAATAAATCTATATATTTACTCTTTTCTGGTGGAATTTGATCTTTTTTTTTTCCAATTAATTCTAACGTATCAAAGTAGGTGTCGAAAGGGATCATTGTTCTATTACAAATTAATGCTTATAATAGCAAGACATCATATGAAAGAAGTAATTATTTTTTTTATTTAAAAACATTAATTAATGTTCAATAATGCATGAATTTCCATATACATAAAAATCCAATTAATTCAGAAAGGCCAATAAAATTGAAAGGCCTACCAAAAATAAAATAAAAATGAATATTTATATTTCTTTTATTCAAAGTTATAATGATAGTACTAGAAGCACAAACCTTGGGATGAGAGGCTATAAATAGAGTTGATGGAAGCCATAGCCACAAGCAGAATAAGAGAGAAAATGGAAAAGATGGAGGAGAAAGGCCAAAAAAGGCAGAAGGGTGGAATGATTACAATGCCCTTCATATTTGGTAATTAAGCTTTTTAATTAATGTTACACAGTAAACTAAACCAAACTAATTAGTTATTGTTTTGGTATTTAGTTGTTGATCTTTGAATTTTAATTGTTGGTGCAGCAAATGAAGCATGTGAAAAACTGGCAGTGGTGGGTTTCAACGCAAATATGATAAGCTACTTAACAGGACAGCTTCATATGCCATTAACTAAAGCTGCTAATACCCTCACCAACTTTGGTGGCACTGCAAGCTTGACTCCTCTCCTCGGAGCCTTCCTCGCCGATTCTTACGCCGGCCGATTCTGGACTATTACCATTGCGTCCATTATCTACCAATTTGTAACTCCCTGTCTTATTACTGCTTCCATTTCTAGTTAAATAGTCAAACAAGTTTTAATAGTATTATTAAGAAACTTCCATTATTGTGCTTATATATGGTATCGTATGCATGAGAAGCTTCCACTATTGTGCTGAGATTATAATTAAAGTTGTGAACTTTTTATTTATAATTGACAATATATGTTTTATATACGAACAGGGGATGACGAGCTTGACCCTATCAGCTATACTTCCAAACCTAAGGCCACCGCCATGTAAAGGTGAAGAAGTATGCCAAGAAGCAGATTCTGGGCAAGTAGCAATCCTATATGTGTCTCTACTACTTGGAGCTTTAGGGTCAGGAGGGATCCGACCCTGTGTGGTTGCATTCGGGGCGGACCAGTTCGATGAAACGGATCCAAAGCAGTCAACAAAGACATGGAAATACTTCAATTGGTACTATTTTGTGATGGGAGTATCAATACTCGTGGCTGTAACAGTTCTTGTTTATATACAGGACAATATTGGATGGGGACTGGGCCTTGGCATACCGACAATTGCAATGTTTCTTTCAATAATTGCATTTATTTTTGGATACCCGCTTTACCGGAACTTGGATCCGTCTGGGAGTCCGTTTACCCGGCTGGTACAAGTTTCGGTGGCTGCATTGAGGAAGAGGAAGCTGCCCATGGTTTCAGATTCTAAGTTACTGTACCAGAATGATAAACTTGATGCTCCCATTTCTCTTGGTGGAAGGCTTCTTCACTCTAAACAACTGAAGTAATTTTCTCAACTTTAATTTACTTTTTCTTTTTTATTTGTCTTAAAAGTTGATTTTTTTTTTCAAATAGTTTCTACCCATGAATTGCATTAATCTTCTTAATTTAGTAACTTTCTTTAACTAATCAACTTTAGTCACTATAATGACGAAAATTAATAGAATTTCAATCCTATGGTAAATTAGGATTATTTGAAAATTTTCCATTATTAATTGTCATTTGAGTGCCAAAATTAAATAAACTAATGCATTAGAAGATTTGTCTCTTAGCAAATAATTAGTAGCCGAAGAGTCATTATCAAATATATTAAAATTAAAAAAATAATAATAAATCAAGATTTTAATTTATACACTATTTCCATGCTTATCTCTTAGAATTTAGGATGTTAGATAGATTTGTAAGTCATACGTGGCTAATTTATTTTATGTGGCTGGTTAATTGAATTTAGGTTTTTTAAAAAGGTTATTAGCTGGAATAGGGTTAATAAGATTTCCAATAATTTGTATATTGAAAATAGGGGAGCTATGGCATGCAAATTATGGGACTGGGAGAAAAGTTTGGATTAACAAGTGTTATCCTTCCCTTAAAGGAGGGTGGGGATAGACATAGAAGATAGATCTCTTGCTATAACATTATCATCACAACTTGTGATTTGAATTATTGTAATTATTATTGGGTTTCAAAAAGGACATTTTGATGACCCAATCATCTGACATCGTACATGTAATAACCTTTGATTTTGTGTGTTCTCTCCTTAGCTAAACGACAAAAATTCCGGCTTATCTCATCTCTTAGCTATCAATCCTTTGTTTTCTGATTTCAAGCCCATTAGATATTATTATTTTTAATACTATTGATTGTTTCGACTAATTCAACTCTGCAGCATACTTAACACGCATAAATATAAATCTTTGGATTAAAAATAAAACACACGCGTAAATATGAATAATTGGGTTAAAAATAAAACAGTACTTATTCCTCGTTAATAAGGTTTTAATATTAGTGGAATATTGCTAATATAAATGTCGCAAACTGCAGGTTTCTTGATAAAGCAGCCATAGTGACTGAAGAAGACAACATAAAAGAAGGAAAAGCACCAAATCTATGGAGACTAAACACAGTACACAGAGTAGAAGAACTAAAATCAATAATAAGAATGGGACCTATATGGGGAGCTGGAATTCTCCTAATCACGGCCTATGCTCAACAAGGCACATTTTCTCTGCAACAAGCAAAATCAATGGACAGACATCTCTCTAAATCCTTTCAAATTCCCGCTGGTTCCATGTCTGTCTTCACCATCACTTCCATGCTCGCCACAATAGTTTTATACGATCGTTTGTTCGTTCCTTTAGCGCGAAAGTTCACGGGCCTGGACAGAGGCGTAAGCTTCTTGCACAGAATGGGAATTGGGTTTGTCATATCCATATTTGCCACTTTTGTTGCTGGATTCGTTGAAATGAAGAGAAAACATGTAGCTGCTGCTCATGGGTTGATAAATTCTCATCAAACAATTCCTATCTCAGTGTTCTGGCTTGTGCCTCAATATTCTCTTCATGGGATAGCAGAAGCTTTCATGTCAATTGGGCATTTGGAGTTTTTCTATGATCAAGCACCTGAAAGCATGAAAAGCTCAGCTATGGCGTTGTTTTGGACTGCAATTTCAGTTGGGAATTATGTGAGTACACTTCTGGTGACTTTGGTGCACAAGTTCAGTACTAGAGCCGATGGGTCAAATTGGCTTCCCGATAATAATTTGAACAAGGGGAAATTGGAGTACTTTTACTGGTTAATCACATTGTTACAAGTCGTTAATCTTATTTACTACTTGGTTTGTGCAAAGATGTATACTTTCAAGCCAATTCAAGTCCACACTGATAACGAAATCAGCAGTGAGTCTAGAGGGGATGAAGTAGAGCTTCTAGTTTATGCAAATTAGTGGCTTGTAGAGGAGAATTCGATGCTTAAAATAAAGCTAATAGTAAGTAAAATTATGTAGAATTTGAAATCCTTTTTGTATAATATTTTTCTACTAACATATGAAAGGAAAGAATATAACATGCTTGCTTAATCTCTTGTATGCTCTTTGCAACACATGTTGCCATGATATCCTATTTTGCTACTAATTAACAAGTCTTAATAACTAGATGTGAAACTACAATCCACAAAATTATATTATGTTGAAATTAGCCCAAATGGCCCATATTCAATTAAAAGTTGAGTCCCACATGCATGTGAAAAATGTCCCGCTTTTTACTTTGTTTTTTTCTCGTCTCGCGTTGTGGATGCTTGAAAACTCAACAGTAATATACGCCAATTAAGTCGGATTCGGGTGATAGTTAGCACTGATAAAATCGGATTGAAATTGAAAACAAAATCGAATTATAAATAACTCAATATATTTGGTTTAGTTTAATTGATTTCTATTTAATATAAAAATTTTATCATATCAATTTAGTTTTAATATTCAAAAATCGTTAAAATCGAATCAATTAAACTATTAGTAAAATTACGTTCTTTTTACTAGTTTATATATTTATTTATTTATATAAAAGTGTTTAATTTTGTTCTTTTCTTTTTTTTTTTGTTTCTAGTTGTGTACCGTCTCTTCCTTTGAATCGATTAAAAGAAAAATGAATTAATCTAAATTTTGAAATAGTAATTATAATATAAAATTTTATCCTAGAAATGAGAAAGATACATCTATTCTATATTTGAGATATCTATATTTGATGTTTGAAGTGCAATGATTTGATAAGAGAAAAATTGAAAAAACACACTTAAAAAGCGACAATGACAGAAAATAGTAAATGAACCGTGAGCAGCAGAATAATGTCCATTTAAGACATTGAGCAAAGAAAATTAGAGAAAGGGAATATACAAATAATAGAAATAGTAAAATACAATATACTACATATTGTACGTCATTTAATTATTATTTTTATTTTCTTTTAATTAAATTTAAGTGTTATATATATATATATATATATATATATATATATATATATATATATAATTTGAAAATAATTATGATATAAAATAAAAATTAATTAAAACATCGGGATGAATTTGGATTGAATTTTAGGTATTTTCAAACATATTTTTTGAAATTTGGATGAGATTTGATTTTAAAATTTTCTGATTATTTGAATTTCGTTCGAGATTGAATTTAACTTTGGATCGTATAAAAAATTGTCAGATCTATTCAGCATCCAACAACTTTTTTATTTCAATTACAAAATGTAGCTAAGTATTAATTGTATTCTCTGAAAAAACAGTGTCTATAATGAATTAATTGATGCAGTTACACTTGGTTGGTAATGAATTTCTGTGAAGATAAGGATTAGAGAAAGGAAATTTTTTCTTAATATATCCTGGTTTAATTTGTTCTTTAACAATTTTATGCTATGTGATTATAAATGTGAAGTTCAAATTAGCATTTCATTCTATTATGTGTAAAAATTCTAATAGAGCCTTGGCTTGAGAAGTGTCTACATTCTTTTTAGTTTTCAAATAACTTCATCTTTTTAATCACTCCCTTTCGGCAAAAACAAGCTTGGAACATTACGCAATGAATTAGCTAAATATCACCTCGAGAGTAATTTCATGAAAGTGAAGAGAAAGGGCTGAAATAGTATCAAATCTTAGTATCAACCACCAGCTGTGCGCATTAAACTGCTTAGATGCGACTGGGGCAATTCGCTCAAAGTCAATTCAAATGTTGCGTAAAGCTTACTGCCAGAAGAACCAAAGGGGATGCTTAGGTTGATGCCTTGATGGACACATCCAAGGTCAAAGGAACTTACTAGACAAATTTAGGACAGCTGGGCCTAAAATTATGATATATCCGTTGACTTTTCTTAATTATGGGTTAAAGGGCAATTTTTGCTCCAGTAATTTTCCACGTTTTCTAATTTAATAATAAAATTAAAAATTTAAAAAAAAAATAAACCTTTATGGTTTATGTAATTTATAGAATGTATTATCTTTCCGTTGATTATTTCCAAACAAAATGTAAAATCTGTTAATTTTGAAAAAATATTGATAAGTAATAGAACAAGGCGTGTGAATATATATATGAAGGAGCTGCACGCATTTGAATTGGTGTTTGTGCTAGGCAGAGCGCAACTCTAGCGAACCTTCCCAATTCCGTTCCATTAACCACAAAAATCTACGCTTTTCTCTTCTAACGATTCAATTCATCTTCCTAATCCTAACCAACGATTTTTCATTTCTCATCTCTCTTCCATCTTCCCATTTTACAATCCCAATTATGAGGAGGTATTTCTTCAGCTCCCGCCAAAGCCAGCCAGTCCAAGAACCTCCGCAACCGCAAAAATTTATTCTTGATGGTCCCGATGTCTCACCAGACCTAAACGCCGATATACCTACGCCCCTTTCGGCGGTTGTTGAGGCGTTTGAGAAGTTAGAAAAGCATGTCAAATTTATTAATGATGAATCCCAAGATCTTCAATTGGATACTTTCTGCGATGCTTGCTCTTTGGTTTCTGTTCTTTTCAATTGCCTTGGTCTCGCCTTCAAATTTGCCGAGACGGAGTATGTTGCAAAGGTATGTTTCTTTCCTTCTCTTCCATTGCAACTTTTGTTGATTTCGATTTCGAATTCATTAGACCTATAAATTGGTTTGTTTCAGGTTGGCAGTCTTTTAGAAGCATCAAAGAGGCACAAGAGTTTACAAAATGTGCTTGATTTGGATGTTGCAAACGGTACAGTGAGAACATCAGGCAGTCACACTCGCAATTTGCGCAGAGTCAGGCAGGGCCTCGACCTCATCAGAGCTTTATTTGAACAGTTCTTATCGACAGAGTATGTTTCTATTCTTCCACCTATAAATGTACCCACAAAATCTCGAGTTCAAAAACCAACCATCCTAGTCCTGTTTGATATTAGGTTGATGTATGGAATTTACCATCATTTAGCTATTGCAATTCTTTTTCTGGTAATAGTTGCACATTGGAAAGTTCAAACTCTGTTTTGGTCTTATAGTTCTGAAAAATCTGATGTTCTGAATTTTGGTGGTGTCTAGCGAGTACTCTTTGAAGGATGCAGCTACAACAGCTTATTCGCAGGTCTGCGCTCCGTACCATACATGGGCAATCAGGACAGCAGTTTATGCCGGAATGTATACTCTTCCTACAAGAGACCAACTCCTGATAAGGCTCAACGAAACGGGTGAGTTCAACTCTTGTTGATCATGAAAACATGTTTGCCACTAGCCCTCTTGTGCAGTATGGTCTATATTTCTCTTGTATGTCACATAGCCATGAGAATGGAAAGTAGAACAGCATCATCATCTAAATCAATCTGACTTCTATTATGTTTGCATTTCCTTAAAAGATATGCCTCGTATTTCTCAGCATCCGATTTCCAAGAAATGAGAATAAATTGACCTGTTAATTACTGGGAGTTTAAATTAGCGTCCCCTGAGCTTAACTGTTTGTCCTCAATTCTGTTGCAGATCATACTGCAGAGAAGAAAATGAGAAGGTACATTAATGCATCACTTCCGGTAATAGAGTACATCGATAAGCTTTATATTTCCAGGAATATTAGTTTGGACTGGTGAAATTACCTGCATGGAAGAGTCGGACAGTGCACAGAATTGCTGTCTATGAATTCAAGCTGCATATCCTATAGTTCTGCAGTATTAGCTTTGCCTTGCCCTGGCTGTTGGCTGTTGCTGCTTAATCTTTTCCTCAAAAACCTGTCAAATGGTCTCATTTGTAGATAGGTAGTGAAGTATCGGATCACTAACCAATAATCACAATTCTTATTTTCCTCGATGGTTATTGCAATCCATCGATGAAGAGCATCTCCAAAATAGAAACGTATAGCAATTTCGCTGAACTATGTATTTGAGAGTAGCAAAAGTAAAGAAAGCTCAATCTATTACAATTAAAATCTGATGGAAGCCAAGTTATAGCTTTTATTTATTTATTTATTTTTGGGCCTCCCCGATTCATAAAGTACACATCTGCCTCGAGGAGATCTAGTAATATGCTTTGATAGGGAAAAATTCTCTTAAGTCCCATAGTAGATTAAAAGTAATGTAGTGACACTAATAATGATGATCATTGTCCAACAAATGATATGAAATTCACCTAGTTTTATCAAAAACTAAAACTCATAGCTGTTAATTATTCCCTTCCGTTTGGAAAATATATTCAAGAGTATCTGTAATATCATTTTGAAATCCTTGAAAAATAAGAACACAAGAACTACAACATGAGCACAGCTTCGCTGAAGAAGACTACAAAACTGGGTTCCTCAGCCAAGCGCTCTGTTAAGCAGACACCAGAATCTTGTCGACACCAAACAATAGACACTCAGAATTAACTTTGTTGTTGCATAAGAACCAAAACAACATCTACAATGTCAAGCTCTCTGGATTCTCAACAATCTTCGCAAAAGTCCGAAGGAAGGCAGCCAAGTCAGCACCATAGACAATTCGGTGATCAGCTGTTACATTCACCTGCAAAAAACAATTAAGATTACTTACCGAATAGCAATGAGGCAACTTTGCATTTTGATGAGTCATATATTATAAAATTAAAAAATATAAGCTGGTTGAACTATTTAGTGACAAGATATCTATTTGACAATAAGATAAATTTTCTGACATATGAAGACAAGATGTAAAGCCACAATGCAGTTTTGCAGTATGGCTTCACTTTCCACTATATGGCACATTGCCGCAGAGATTGGTATACAGGATGTATTCTCTTATAGTTTTTCCCCTCTAAAATGTTTGACAATGTAGGCAATTGAAAAGCTGTTGTATTTCCCTATCTCTCAAGTGTGAGAAATTCTATATGGCACATTGCCGCAGAGATTGGTATACACTACACCATTAATGACGTAGGTGCAGTAACTATTGAACTATTTCCCTATCTCTCAAGTGTGAGAAATTCTACAACATAATGATGCTCTGTAAATTACTAACTATTCTTTGAAGGTGATTTTCATTGCAAAGTAATCATCTGTTTAATCAAGTCACTATCCATTTTCCTAGCAAGTACAGAATGAGGCACATTATCTTTAGAAACGTAGAAGATTAATCATTTCTTGAGCTAATAATCATTATGCTTGGAAAAGAAACTCCAAGCATTAAAAAACACCATAGAACTCGACTTCTTTACTTGATGTTGCACCTTTGGCTCAACATCTCTTCCATAAGGTCTTAACAGGAAGATTAATCATTTCTTGCAGCATGTGATCTCAGGTGATGCAAATTACTTGAAGGATAACTTAAACCTATATGCATATAAAGTTACTCCCTTAATGTAATAAATAAAGTAAACCAGCAAAATTCTTATGAGCAGAAAACAAAATGAATATAAATAGTTAGGGGCAAATTCTTGGCCAAGAACTGTATTTGCTTTTTACATACTCCATAGTGCCAGATAAATGGCTAAGCCTTAGCTCCTGTGCCAATATCCAAAAGTAAACAAAGTTCCAGATTGAAAGCGACAGGGTCATATCCAAGCAAAACAAACTAAAGTTTCCCAAATATTAATCACATTGATCTAAGATAACATTGCTCACTGCTACTATATCAAGGTATAGAATTTAAGTTGACAGTTGCTCTGATCATAGTTTGTAATGGTGTCAAGAGGTACAATTAATTTAATGAAAAAGAAACAGAAGATAGAAATCAAACTCACCAGCATTTTGCTTTTCACGCTAAAGAATCCATCTGCATCAGCCACCACAGTTGGCTTTGATGCTCCAACAGCCATTATAGCCCCCTGAATACCATTGCAAAGTTTGAGCAAATGAACAACATTAGGAATAAGAAGTTTCATTAGGCAGATTAGGAAGGCTTCCTCTCATTATAAGCACCTCTCTTATCTCTATTATTCCAATTCCTAGTTTGCCAGTGAGAAGATTGATGGCATACTAAATAGGCTTTTCTTGGAAGGGAAGGTCAGGGATGAAAAGTTAAATGGTTGTGATAGAACTTGCCTGGGAAAGTAGCAATCATAGAAGAGGAAATTATTTTTGAAGGATCGCATTGGCCAAATTGGAGAAAAGCTTCTGTTCATGTTTGGCCTGATTCTTGATGCAAGGGAGGGGATTCCTAGAAATAATTTTTAGCTCTTTTCTTCAAAAAATATTAACAGGAAAGAGTTGTAAGCAATAACTTTCATTAGCGGAGATCTGGCAACGCCGAACACTCGTCTAAATCTCATGATGAGGAGATAGATAGAAGTATGCATGAAGTAAATCAAAGATCTTTATCACTACTGATCTAACAATAAACGATGGGAGATTTAATGGAAATACATAGTGAAAAAAGTCTTTTCCAAAGGAGAGCTGTAAGAAAAATAGGAGTTCCTCTACTCAATCTAGGCTCAAAGCATTGTGGGGATGAACTTTAACAATTGACAATCTGATGAGCTGAGGAAATGCCAGTGAATGGACATTTACTTGCATGGAGGAAAGAAATTCTAGAAAACATCTTCTTTCACGCTAAATAGGCAAGAAAGCTTTGGTGCTTGATTTAGGAGACTGAACCTATCACATTCTGTAGTGCTCATACTTTGTAGCTGAATGGAAAGCAGCAGATCACGCCATTAGCTAGATTTTGCCAATTGATAGGGGGTAATGTTAACTAGATTTAATTGAAGAACACTATCTAAAGATTTGTAGAATAGAATATAGTCATTTGATAGGTGGTTAAGTACTATTTTCTTTCCTCTTATTTTCCATTATGAAGCTATTGTGGGAAAAACTATTAACTAACAGGAAGCTTGTCCACCATAACTCACCTGGCCAGGAGGAAGAATAGCATCGAATCTGTCCACCCCAAACATTCCCAAATTGGAAAGAGTGAATGTCCCTGCACACAAGTATGCTTTAATTTGCTTGCTTCTAAAGTTTCACACGAATGTGAACTCCAAGAACACAAAAAGATTCATACAAGATGATACGAATTGATAAAAAAATAAAACAAAAAAAAACCTGAGTTGTATTCATGAGGCTGAAGTTGCTTTGCCCTGGCTTTCTCTACCAACTCTTTCCATTTCTGTGATAGTAGGTACAAATCCAACTACGCAACAACATAATTGCCAACTTAGAGCTAAAATTGTTACAAGCTAGAAACCATTTGAAAAAATGAGTTATGAGTCAAAAGTTGCTATACAGACTTTGCTAGAATACCTTATCTGCATTTTGAAGTACAGGAGTTATCAAACCACCATTAATTGCCACTGCCACTGCAATGTTAATGCTGCTGTTATAGGTAAAGCTTTTCCCGTCTTTGCAGCTGGCATTCACAACTGGGTGCTGAACAAGCGCCATTGCTGCAGCTTTTGCCAACAACGCAGTCATCGTCACACCCTTTGGTTTCACCTGATAATAGTGAAAAACAATGATTATCGCAACATAAGTCCATCAAACGGTCATTTCAAAAACAGAACTGAGTTGTTAGATATTTAAGCCCACGAATCATTCAAATTAAAATGACAAACAGAATGAACGAAGTGAATCAACAATTTCAGGCAATGTACCTTCTCATATAATGCATCAAGAGCATCAGTGGTCACAGGATACCCAACCCGAAAAGTAGGTACTGAAAGGCTGTCCACCATATTTTTGGACACGGCAGCTTGCATTGCTGTAAATGGTACAACAGTAGACCCCGGAAGTGGAGGTGCTGAAGGAGCGGCGGCAACTTTAGGCGGAGTGACAGCAGCAGCCGCAACAGGAGCAGTAGCAGTGGCCGGAACTGCAGGCTTGGAAGGCGTAATGCCTGCCGCAGCCTCCACGTCAGCCGGCGTTATCCTACCGTGAGGCCCCGTTCCAACCAACTTGTTGATATCTACCTTGTGTTGCTTGGCCAACTTCTTTGCATAAGGGGTAGCCACCGTCTTTCTTGGCCCCTCAGCAACAGCAGCCACTGGTGTAGGTTTAGGTTGCGAAACTGCCGGGGCAGAAGTAGAAGTCGCAGGAGAAGTAGGAGCAACAACTTCTGCAGGTGGAGGAGCGGCGGCGCCGGAAGATTTAGAAGCAGCTTTAGCTTTGGCTTCAGCAATTTCTTCTTCAGTCTCAGCTAAAATTCCAATAGCAGCACCAACGGGAGCAGTTTCGCCTTCAGAAACCACAATTGCAGCAAGAATACCATCGTAGAAGGTCTCAACATCCATATCAGCCTTATCAGACTCAACGACGACAACGCTTTCTCCTTTGGAGAGAACCTCACCCTCGGATTTAATCCAGGAGACAATTTTGCCCTCAGTCATGGTAGAGCTGAGGGCAGGCATGAAGATCTCTCGGATCTTCGATTGGACTCTCAAGGCATTGTTTCGTCTAGAGTGGCGGTGGGATTTGGAGGGAAATGTGGAAGGAAGAGAAGGGGAAACAGAGGAGGAGAAAGAGATGGTTTTGTTGGAGACGGGGATTTTGGAAAGGAATGGAGAGGAAGTAGCCATTAGAGGAGATTGAGAGAGAGAGAGTTGAGAAGGTGATAAGAGTATGAGAAGGAGGAAATAAAGAAAAAGCGGGCGGAGAAGCCGAGGTGAGTTTGGTTGGACGATTTGATCTACCACTCTCCCTCTGTTTACATCGCCCACCTTCTCCTCCAGCATTTTGGCCCCAGAGGTCGTCTTGTATACTCCTTGGAGTATATGGTTTTAAAATTTTATTTATAGTTAAATATACAAAAACAATAATTTTATCTTTAATATTTAATTTCGGACAATTTTATCTCTAAAATTATTAAAATTATATAATTTTATCTTATGCGAAATCGTTAGTTTGACGTTATTCCGTTAAAATTTTATATCGTGCCGCCTATATTAACAGTCAAAAAACGAAATACAGTTAAATTAACTGTTTCATTACTTAAAGGGTAAAATTATATTATTTTAATAATTTTAAAGGTAAAATTGTTCTTTTTTAATAAATATTAAAGCCTTTATTTATAGAATAAAAGATTTAGGCTTAGTAAAATGTTTTGCAATGTCAACAAAGTATGCTATTATCATACGGAATGGTTTTTCATAATAATATCCAATTTAAATTTGTTGGCTTATTATGGGAGGAAGACTATTTCCATTGCAAAATTTGAATCCAAAATTTTATTTAAAAAGAATAATCGAACAAGTACCGAACTACTATTCTTATTATTGCGTGATTTAATCTCATCATCAACCTTCAATAAGAAGTGTAGAACATTTTAAATTTGATTACTATTTTTTCACATTTACAATCAAACTCTATGTGCTGCATGTGACAATATAAATGTTATGCGAGAAATATTGTGAGTGTCAGATTGGCAATTGAAATAAAGAGACGATACAGTGCATAAACATTAAGTTAGTTGATGGGTGAAATAAAAATTTATTTCTAATTTAGTTGTTATGTAATTTCTGTTATAATGTTTTTTTTTTTTTTTTTTGCAGAAAAGAAAGAATTTTCTAAATAACTTTTAAATTTAATTTTCACATTGTGTATAGAGTAACTGTAACTGCGATCAATTTCCTTATAACAATAAAAAGCAATGGCATTTTTCTTAATTTCCAAGTAGAACTTGGAAAAATACATGAGACTGTCAAAATCGCCGAGCCTTAAAAATATCAGGAGTTTCCACACAAATACCACACAAAAAAATATATATCATTAATACCCGTTCACGTTTTCAACTTACTATAAAATATAAATTTAAATTCTCTGTTTCATAACTATTATTTTTTCAATATTCTTCTTTCAAATATATCCCAAACGATTTTTTTTAATTTTTCTTCCAATAGTTACAATTCAAACATGATTCTTTTTCAAAAATAAAAATAAATGATCGTTCTCATCGATCTATAAACAAATATTCAGATCATTCACATAAATCGTAATCCTTATATTGTTTCTCAGAGATCATAAATTGAGAGCACTTCGATTTCATAAATATCTTCAGCTTCCTGCAATCAATGTAAGTTTTATCTTCTTTCTATGATCGAAACATTATTTTCTGCTCTCGTTCTTTCTGCGATTGAATCAATGTAAATATTGAAATTCTGCTAATTCTCTGCTCTCTTTTTTTTTATGTAAAATTTGAAATAATAGCACTTGGTTAAATTTAATAAACATAATCAATAATCCGCAATTTCATTTTATATATTTTTCACATTACAAAACTTAAAATCGTTGCCACTTCCCTCTCAATTCACTTAAATTCCTAAATAATGATTTTGCATGTCATGAATTATGTCTGTTATAGTAATATGTATGCAATATCTTTTTAACTTTATTCTTATTACAAAACCTAAAAGATTGACATAGTCTACTTAGCTTGTAATGAAAGCTAATTACATTATGCTTTGAGTTTTGTTGAAAGAAAATATACTTTATTGTGTAAAAAAAATACAGTATATTTACTTTTATGAAAATAATGTACAGTGTATTTAGTTTTATAACTTTATTCACTTTTTTACATAAAAATAAATACAATATGTTTTCATTTTAAGAAACTCAATATAATGTATTTTCTTTTCTTTTAACTAAAAGATAGTATATTTACTATTTGTAAATAAATAAATACAGTGTATTTTATTTTTATTAAACTTAATACGCTATATTTTCTTTTATTTTGACTAAAATACAGTGTATTTAATTTTTTCCATGAAAAATACAATATATTTTCTTTCTAAAAAATTCAATACATTGTTTTTTTTTTCTTTTATCTAAAATACAGTGTGTTTACTTTTGTATATAAATAAATACAATATATTTTCTTTTAACGAAACTTAATACACTGTATTTTATTTTTTATTGACTAAAATACAATGTATTTAATTTTTTCCATAAAAGAAATATAGTGTATTTTCTTTTGACAAAACTCAATACATTGTATTTATTTTGTACATAAATAAACACGGTGTATTTTTTTGACAAAACTCAACACACTGTATTCTTTATTCTTTTATATAAAATACAGTGTATTTATTTTTGTACATAAATAAATACAATATATTTTCTTTTGACAAAACTCAATGTACTGTATTTTTTTTCTTTTGACTAAAAGTTAGTGTATTTACTTCTTTACATAAAGTAAATACAGTGTATTTTCTTTTGACGAAACTCAATATACTATTTTTTTTATAATAAAATACAGTGTATCGAGATTTGTTAAACAATAATACATTGTATCCAGTTGATGTACAAAAATCAACAGAATGTATTACACTTTAATAATACTTTGTACATTTTATTACATGTTATACAGTATACTATTTTTATATTCTGAAACAAAATGTATCATCACTTGTGCAAAAATTAATGTTATTTTCTGATTTATTTTACATCCATGTATAGATAATCCTGATATAATAGCAATATGGACATAATAGTAATATTAATTCAGCTTGAAGGCCACTGGAATGTGAATGAAGAATATGAGAATTTTGAAGTGAAAGGCATTTTCCTTCCATCGACCTACAACTACAAACAAGTATCAGAAGTTATATCAAAACAAATGAATATAAATGTAGAATATGATATCCTTGATATCAAGTACAAACTAAAGGCAGGATATCCACCACTAAAAGTTGAAGATGACATGTCCCTTCTCTTTTACATGGAACTAAAAAACAAAAAATCAGATTTTACAACTTATCCCCTATGCATCACAGTTCTGCAAAATACTATCCTAGGTAGTATATCAAACAAATACTTTTAATTTTCCATTTTCATTATTAAATTTATTTATTTAATGTCTAATATATTATATTTATATAATGTCATTTAAGTTGGTTTAATATATTGTGTTTGTTACAGTATATTTTTTTTCTTTTCACTAAAAGACAGTGTATTTCTTTTTTGTGCATAAATAAAATACTGTGTATTTTCTTTTTGAAAAACACAATACACTATAATTTCTTTTCTTTTTAGCTAAATATAGTGTATTTCCTTTTTATACATAAATAAAATACAGTTTACTTTCTTTTGGTGAAACTCGATAAACTGTATTTTATTTTTTTTTGACTAAAATACATTTTAATTACTTTTTTACGTAAAAATCAATACAATGTATTTCATTTTTGGCAAAATTCAATACAGTGTATTTTCTTTTGTTTTGACTAAAATACAGTATATTTACTTTTTGTACATAAATAAATAAAGTGTATTTCCTTTTCACTAAACTCAATACACTGTATTTACTTTTTTCATAAAATGAATAGAGTGTATCTTCTTTTGAAAATACTCAATATACTGTATTTTTTTTTTTTGCCTAAAATACACTGTATTTACTTTTGTATATAAATAAAATCCAATGTATTTTCTTTTGAATAAACAAAATACACTGTATTTTCTTTTCTTTTAACTAAAATATAGTGTAAAAAGAAAATACAGTGTATTGACTTTTAAATATAAAATAAATAAACTGTATTTTATTTTGATAAAACTCAATACATTGTATTTTCTTACCACAAATCATAATACATTTTTGCATTAGGTGATTTCTCAAACACAATACCAGCTGAAGTTGCAATAATAGAAAGTAAGCAAGAAGCATCTAGTGCCTTGATTGATGAAGATTTACATTTTGATGATACTAGCACAAGCTTGATGGAATATGTGAGCAATTTGAGCAAAAATACAGTTCACAAATTAATTAGTAACAATGAAACTGTTCAAGTAGAAGATAAAGACCCCTATTTTAGAGTCATCAATAATGATATGCAAAATGAAATTGAAATGGGACAGATTTACAAAGATAAAAACACTATCAGGAAATTGATTTAGTTTTTTTTTTTTGCAATAAAGCATGATTTCCAATTTAAGATAATAAAATCGTGTTCCAAAAGATACTTTATCTTTTGCGTAGGTGACAGTTGCTGCCGGAAGTTAAAAGTATCAAAAAAAGGGGACACACAAATGTTTAAAGTCAAAAAATTCATATATGATCATACCTGCAATGTTGAAATCAGACTAAATAACAAGAGTCAAGCGACATCAACCTTTATTGTTGATATTGTTAAAAACAAATATATGAATATGAATACTATATATACTCCAGTAGACATTATACGCGACATGCAGAATGATTATGAAATCAATACAAGTTACTTAAAGGATTGGCATTTTTCCTTATAACAATAAAAAAGCAATGGCATTTTTCTTAATTTCCAAGTAGAACTTGGAAAAATATGTGAGTGCTAAATCGCCGAGCCTTAAAAATATTAAGTTCATGGATTGATTTGAAACATTTATCAAAGCTGCAAACTCAGTTGCCTGAGCCCAACCACATTGCCTCTGTCGTTGAATACATTGCCTCTGTCGGGCCAGGCTTAATTGAATGCATTTCATCTTTTGGGAGCCTGCTCATGGCGTTGTTAACAGAGCCCATATGAAGCACCATTTCTCTTATATATATATATATATATATATATATATATATATATAATTTAATGGATTGCCGTCCTTAATTGAAATAAATTTTAAAAGTGTGACATACCAGTTGAGGCGGGTGAGGGCCACGTGAGTGCCGAGTGAATGTATCGTGCCATCATGCAAGTTAAGTAAATTTTGTATAAATAGAGAATTAATTAAATATAATTTCTCTTTTGCATAAATTAAAGAACAAATATAATGCAAAATATGGGGCCGGCATAGCTGTCTGTCTCTTGGATTCTTATGTCTGACGTCATTTATTTTGCTTTTTTTCGCGAATGGTGATTTTTTTTTAAATAGTGAATTTTCTTTTTCAATTTTTTTTATGTACAATTTAAAAACTTGATTTACTAAATTCTTTATATATATATATATATATATATATATATATATATATATATATATATATATATAATTCTGAATTTCTAATTGAATATGAAATATTGCTTTTAATATTTCGGCATAAATTATTATGCCCTCCATTTTTTTTTATCAATCACTTATGTTAATTTTACTAGAATTAAAAAATAATAATTAGACTTAAATTTAATATTAAATTATTTGATTAAAATTAAATTATTAAATTTAATAATTTTAATTTTATTAAAAATAAAATTAAATTATATTAAAAATTTAAAAATAATACATAAATAAAATTTTTATTTTACTCAAAAATAATATATAATAAAAACGGAGAGAGTAAAAGTTACAATTGAATTAATTTGGTCTAGAATTTGTCAAAATTGACTAGACCGAATTTTATACAAGTAATAATTGAACTAGCTGAGATTTCAACATATAACTAAACAGAAACAAATGAAATTATTTTCATTGGTTGGGTTTTTTTTATTATTTTGTTCTAATAGGCATTTATTTTGGGCTATTAATTTGCATATATATATATATATATAACACAAAGTTATAATACTGTTCATAATTTAAACATATCAAATAATAAATGTAATCTATAAATCACTAGAATTTTATTATAATTCAAAAACATCCAATTCATAATAAATTCAAACATTAGATTCGATCTATTTAATTTTCCAACATTAACCGAATTAACCAAACTACTTTGAGTTGGATTCCATAGGTTTTGGACGCCCTTATGCAGAACTCCTTTGAAAAAGAAAACAAGGGACAGAATTAATATCTACACAGGATGGTGATGGATACAATAATTTGGTGGTGGGGTTTCAAGACGTGGAAGTCATGTGGGGTCTAAAAAGTTTCCAACTCAGCTAACATAATTTAATGGACTGGTTAATAATATAAAATTTATTGATTAATCAAACTAAAAAATTGAAATTAATGGATTATTTAATCGAATGTAACGGACTGATTAATAATTAGTAATTTTAAAAAATCGATATTAATAAGCTGATTAATATTTTTCCCATTCTCACCCCTAATTGGATTACATAGGTTTTGGATGCCCTTATGCATAACTCCTTTGAAAAAGAAAACAAGGGACGTAATTAATATCTACAAAGGATGGTGAGCGAGTCTACTTTATGTGGACCTATTTTTATTTTTGTGCCGATCTACATTATAAGAAGTGAAATTGATAAAAAAGTGACATTCCTTTTTGCGATGATAAATTATATTTCAAGACTCATTTGTGGTCTCATATGAGTTTTTTTGTTTTTTTAAAAAAAAAGTATACGAATATACTATTTTCTTTTTAAATTTACTGCTACATGGCAATTTATTATTAAGAAAGAATTAAACGGATTTAGAACATTTAAATAAATTAATGATATTTTAGTATAATTGACAACATTGGAATATGTAACCCCATTAGAAAAATCCTATATATGCAAAAGTAGTCATCGTCCCGCATATTGTAATGCCCATTGAACATGCTCTAAGAAGACAAAAGCCACCATTATGGACTGCTTGGCCTGGAGACATAAAAAGAGGACTTGTTAACCTGGGTTCAAAAATCTTTGACTAGATGGCTGAGTTTAAATTTGATTTTGGTTAATTGGTTATGAATTTTATTTTGGGCTTCATTAAATGTTCAAAAATTCATGTACAAAAATATGTACAAATAAAATAAATTTTCTATTTTACCTTCTTATATTTGTTTATATATAAAATATTCGCATCTATCTAATTATATCATATTTGCCTAATCCAATAATTTTTAAATATCACTTGTAAAGTTCCAAAAATAGCGGTTTAATGTTTCCTCAAATTGCACCATACTTATCAAATTCATCAAATTTTTAAATTAAAAATTATTACTTCTAAAAATTTAAAATAATGATTTCACGTTTCGTTACATTTGCTATGCAATCGACATATGTAAATTTTATCATTTATTCAACCCCAATCCTTCCCGAACCTATGAATAGTTCGGGGCTCCTATCCAAACAATCCGTAAAAATTAGGAGCCCGCCCGAACTATCCAAATTTATTTTCTTTAATTAAAAAATATTTTTCTCTTTTAATTTATATGACAAATGTAACGTCCCAAAACTCGAGCCGGCCGATAGTGGTTGAATAGTACCTTTGATATACCTCGCAGGGATAAAAATTTATAAAAATGAGTTATTTGGGGATATTATTTTTAGACCCTTGGATTAATAATTCAACTTAAAATATATTTTGATAACAAATAAGGAATTAGCATAAATCAATTTATAATAATAATAATAATAATAAAGAAATTAATAAAATAATGACAACCCCTAGAATTCTCTGCATAAACCAACATAACCAAAAAAAAAAGGAAAAAAAGAGGAGAGGAAAGAGAAAGAAGGGAGATCGGAGAAGGGAAAAGTCAGTGTGTCCCTCTTCTGCCGATCAACGGCGTTCTGCATCGCCACTGGCAATCTCTCCGTCGTCATTCCCTCTATCACTGGCCATCTTTCGTTGTCAGTCCACCACCAATGTCGCCTTCTTCCTCCCCTGCTCTCCTCTTCCTACTGAATGCCTCCTCTCTCTCTCTCTCCGGCAAACAACGACGGCAGACGGCGATCCTGCTTGCATCGGCGAGTCCCCAAAGGCGAGACGTTTACCCCGACGCCTTCCATCCACCTCTAATCGCTGGCAATGCATAGATCGAAACGAGAAGGAGTTGACGGTTCTTGAGTGAATTTCGACCAAATGGCCGAACGTTGGGACGCGTGAAGACCACCAGGCGGTTATCGATGCCTTTGCGTCCAGCTGGGTACTGTACCGGCGGCCCTCCGGCGAGCGTGGTGGTGAACAGAAATGAGAAAATAGCAGGAAATCGACTCTAATCAATATGTGACTACCAAAATTACCTCCGAGAATTTTATTAATTTAAATTTTGAATTTTGTTAAGAACTGTTTAATTTTTCTTAAAATTAAATGACCGTCTCTTGTGTTTTTAATTTGTTTAGTATATTTGTTAATATAAGTAAATGTTAGAAATTGTTCTTAATGTGAAAATATGATGGGTGATGACTTAATTTAATAATTGGGTTTACTGTCAATTATGTAGCTTAATTTGTTTTTGAGAAAAATGAATTGCAGGATTTATTTTTAGTCTTTCTATTTTCATAGTTAATTAGAAATAACTGATGAAATGAAGAATCATCAAGAAACAGATGTCTGAGACACATTAGAGGTTCCTTAATGATGCTAATAGAGCAAAATTGAAATTCTAACTACGTTAAATTATTACACTACCATATGTGTTGTGAGCTTTATAGCTGTAATATTAGGTAATTAGCCATTATTAAGTGCTTAGATTGATTGACTACAAATAAAAATTTATGAAATTAAATTTAAGATACTGTTTAAAGGGAATGGCTTAAGCTAAGTAGGTTGCACTGTTATAGGAGTTAAATTTTCTGCCTTATATAAGAAATTAAAATTTGTTTACCTGCGTGGAGTTGAATTTTAGCCTTATGAATTAAAGCATTTGGTTAAATTATGTTCCTAAAAACAGTGACATATATAGTTCGGTATTTAGTAAGTCAGCGGCTTGTATAATAAGTTTGCACTAAAATTTATTACCTCTGTCCATTATTTACAACTGGGTTGTGAAGTAGAATGCTGGATTCATGGAATAAATGCATGATAAGGAATGGGACTTGGTGTCTAGTGAGTTATTAGTGCTCAAGTAGCTAGATTTACACGTAATTTGAATTCTTTGCAAGTTAATTAATGTTAATATGACTAATAGAGAGTTTAGACAGAATTTTAATTTGAGGCAATTAGAGTCATAATTATAATTTAGGTGGTGAATCAGTTATTACAAATATATATATATATATATATATATATATATATATATATATATATATATATATATATATATATATATATATATATATATATAAACCCAACTTGCAATAAATAATTTGGATTTTGATTTATAAATTCCCTTATTGCCAAGTTAGCTTCCTTAAGCCAAAGATTTAAATTCCTTATTTGTGTGCATTTACTGGTTAACTAATATTATTGTTATGCTTTTGACAAAATAAGGAGCTAATTGGGATACATAGTTATTAAAGATATACATATCTTTAGAATTAGAATGTGCCTTGTATAATCTAAATGAAAAGCATGGAAAATTGACTGTATGCATTTACTGACGGGTTAAGCATGCGATTAAAATTTGGAGAAAACGAAATAGTTTAATTTTGATGAATCATCAGACTTCATGGTTTACCTGGTTAAACTATATTTAGCAAACTAGTTTATGTTAGTTAATTAGCCTGATTTGTGAAATTTAACAGATTAGAATTGGTTTAACTATAAGAATGCATCCCTCTTTGGTTTATTAATATTTTGTCATTTTATGTTTTTCTTTGAGAAGTTGTGAATATAATAAGATAGCATATTGCTAAACAGTATTTATGGAATTAATTAGGTGTAATTTGAGTTAAATAATTTCTTAATGATGACTGCGTGAATTAGATTAACTTGTATATGCAATTAAGATGGGTGATAAACATATTATAATTATGTTTTAACTTTATTGTTATGACACAAATAGTGCAATGTATGGGATATGGCCAAGTTGGTGATGTTGTGCTTAATGATAACAAAGATGACAAAAACGATAAGTATTGAGAATAAGTAATGCTATCATATACATATTATACTATTTCTTTAGTGTAAGGATGATTTTATATTTGTCTTTCATAAAACTAGATAAAAATTGGAGTAATAAAATAAGATTAGCATGCCAATTAGGGAAATCTTTCAGTACTGTGCCTTAATGTAATTATTGGATTAAATGGCTCTAAAAGTTCTTCCGGTGAAAGTGATTGATTTGAGTCGTGGGCTGAATAGTTTCGAGAGCCCAATCCACATGTATCTATATATATAAATATATAAACTGGGGGCTATATGGTTTCGAGAACTCGGTTCACTTATGTATGTATATGTATGTGTATATATGTGTGTGCGTGCGTGTGTAAATATAGTTAATGATAAAATTACGAATGTTCATAACAAGAAATAATGTTGAACGGATCGTATGGTTTTGATAACTCGGTCCCATATTTGATTTCTATTTATCCAGCTCGGCATGCGATTTCGCTGAATTTTACTAGGGGCAAATATTAAAAATGAATAAGTAGTTAAAACTCTTATAAAGATACTATAATTAATGAACATAGTAAATAGCTTATTTGTATTATAGTTAATTATGCACTACATAAACTGGTATAACCTAATACAATTAGAAATATACGTACATATATATAAATATGCGTATGTATGCAATTTTGTGTGAATGCTTGAAAATTGATGTTCGTGCCTAATTGGTTTTATTTAGCGAATAATTTATATGAATGTAAAGTTTTAACATTTATTGCTTTTGCTTATGTGCATTATAAGTTTAAAACGTACAACTTATATATATATATGTGTGTGTGTGTGTAATTTATGATTTTGTACGTGGAAAATTTAAAGTATTATAAAAAGTATTTTTAAAACTGTGCAATTGGAGAGGTAAATTTGTTAGTCACAACTAAATTTTTAGCTTAGTGCGTAGTTTTTTTTTTTGTGCGTAGATTGAGGACCAAGGAGATTAATTTATATGCAAGAAAGGGATGGAATTGGCTGTAGCTAGCTATGCCAAGGAGTTGGATCGAACTATGGTAACTAAATTTAATTGTATTATTATTGTTTATTTTGGCATGTACACAGTTAAAGTTTAGTTTGTAACAATTATTGAAATTCTGTTGGTGTTAAGAAAGAAATTTTGTAGCTTAGTTACACGATGAAGTTTTGCAGATATAGTTGAGAATAGAAAAATTCAAACTCCAAGAAGAAGAAGAAGAAGACAACAACAGAATCCAAGAAGGGAGACAATGTAAAGAGAGTTAAGAGAGGAAGCAAGACAGAGCTCATTATGAAACTCATGCTCCTTTTGGAGTGAGCCATGAATGCCCTGTTCATGCATGATCCATTAATTGCCTCCATTCTCCAACCTCTATTTCCATAGAAACCAAAAGAAGAAAACCACTACTATCGTATGCAACAGCCATGAGTTTAAAAAGGAAAATTTTGATTTTTGCATTAAGTTGTTGCTATTGGAATTTGGCTAATTGATTTTTGAATTTTCAATTTGATTATTTAATTAGCATTTGTTGTCAAAAAGGAAAAAACAAACAGATTCCAATTTCTAGGTTTGAATATTTTTGGTTTTTCAATTTCTAGATTTCAATTGTTTTTTTTTTTCTTTTTTCAGAGAATGAATTTAGATAAGTAACAATTAATTATTAATGCGAGTTTGTAATTAGAGTGAATTTATTTTTTATCATTGGTTTGAATATGCCATGGCCAAGTCAGTTAGAAGTATGAAAAATGGCAGTATTGTTGCTGTTGGTGGACGTGAATCGGAGACTTAAGGGCCATTTAATAGGAATTTTCTAAAATAGTTGGCGGTGAGATGGCATTAATGAACTATTGGTTTGAGAGAGAAAGAGAAGCAAAGGATATTACTTGAGTTGTGTTAATCTGGTTCAAAAATGGGTGTTTCTTCGAGATCTATACAAGAGAGCAAGATTGTTTTGATTTTTCTATTTAGGAGGATAAAGAAAGCATCTGATATGGAGAATGACATCATGTTTGATTGTGAAGATTTTGCTTTTTTTTTTTTAATTAGTGCTGACTATGACAAATATTGTCATGTGGGTGCTGATGAATCATTTTTGGATTGGATGCCGTTAAATTCATTTGCCAGCTGTATTTTTTTTTGTCCAAAGTGAGGATATTTTTCACTTATTTTCATAATTTTAGGGGTATAAACCGTTCAAAAAAAAGTTTGAAGGTATTTTTATTCTATTTACGATAATTCGAGGACAAAAAATCACCGTATCCCTAACTTTTACATTTATGCTCCGACGCAAATCCGTCTAATGACAATTTGCCACCTGAATTCAATCGAATGTCAATATGCCATCAATTTTTCGTTTTTTTTTATATATATACATATATATAATTTAATGGATTGTCGTCCTTAATTGAAATAAATTTTAAAAGTGTGACATACCTGTTGAGGTGGGTGAGGCCCAGGTGAGTGCCTGAGTGAATGTATCGTGCCATCATCAAGTCTAAGTAAATTTTGTATAAATAAATAGAGAATTAATTAAATATAATTTCTCTTTTGGATAAATTAAAGAACAAATATAATGCAAAATATGGGGCCGGCATAGCTGTCTTTCTCTTGGATTCTTATGTCTGACGTCATTTATTTTGCTTTTATTCGCGAATGGTGACTATTCTAAATTTCTGATAGAATATGAAATATTGCTTTTAATATTTTAATACATATTATTAGCAGCGAGCATAGAATTAATTTGGTCTATAATTTATCAATTGACGGGACCAAATTTTATACAGTTAATAATTGAACTAACTGAGATTTCAACATGTAATTAAACTGAAACAAATGAAATTATTTTCATTCGTTCCGTTTTCTTTATTTTGTTCTAATAGGCATTTATTTTATTTTATTTTTTTTTGTATTTTTATTGTGTTATTTTAAATAGGCCCGTACTGACGAAAAATATCTTTAAATCATATTATATTTATATTAATTTTCACTCAAGATACTGTCAAACGTAATTGCGAAAATTTCTTCTAAAATAAACGAAGTAACACATAAGAATCCAAAAGTCATGTATATAAATCTCAATCAATTCAAAATATTTGCTTTTTCAATATTAAAAATTGAACCAATAGAATAAATCAAACTATTGTTAAAAATAACTAAACTAATTAAATTAACATAAAAGAAAATTGGACCGAATTAACCAAACTATTTTGAGTTGGATTCCATAGGTTTTGGAAGCACTTATGCATAACTCCTTTGAAAAAGAAAACAACAGACATAATATCTACAAAGGATGGTGATGGATGCAATAATTTGGTGGAGGGGTGTCAAGACATGGAAGTCATATGGGGTCTAAAAATTTTCCACGTCAGCTAACATAATGTTTAAAAGCATATTTAATTGTGAGGACCAAAGTTTAATTAATGTGGACCTATTTTTATGCCGATCTCCATTATGAGAAGTGTAATTGATAAAAAAGTGGGATTCCTTTTTTCGATGGTAAATTCTATTTTGAATTTTATTTATGGTATTATATAAAATTTTTATTAAAAAATAAATAGATATTTGAGTATATATATATTTTTATTTTACTGTTGCATTGCAATTTAATAATACAATTTATTAATCTCAAAGAAATAATATTCCCTTACGGAAGTGTCATCGTCCCGCTTACTGTGATGCCCACTGAAACATGCACTAAGAAGACAAAAGCCACCATTATGGACTGTTTGGCCTAGGGACATAAAAAGAGGACTTGTCAACTACCAGATGGCTGAGTTTAAATTTGATTTTGGTTAATTAATTTTATTTTGGACTTGATTAAATGTTCAAATATTCATATACAAAAATGTGTACAAATAAAATAAATTTTCTATCTTACCATCTTATATTTGTTTATATATAAAACATTCCCATCTATCTAATTCTATTATATTTGCCGAATTCAATAATTTTTAAATAACACTTCTAAAATTTCAAAAATAGGGGTTTTATGTTTTCTCAAATTACACCATACTTATCAAATTCAACAAATTTTTACATTTAAATTACTACTTCTAAAAATTTAAAATAATGATTTCGTGTTTCAAAATTGAAAATACTTATCTCTTGGCAATAATTTTTGCTTGATAAGGGAGATTCTGGACGTATATATGCAAGTGTACTTAATTGTTAGAATATTTTATTTTAATGGTTTTTTATATAAAAGAAAAAAAATAATATTATAAAATTCGATCGGTTTAATAATTATTTATACGGGGCAATGACCAAATTCAATTCCTTTATAATACATAAAATTTTAATCTCGTTAATTGTCCATCTTAAACTTAATTCACTCAACTCGTTTTCCACCTCTAAACTAAAAGGTAAAAAATTTACTCAAATTTATCAAAAATGTCAGTGCTATGTATGAAGCTCTATTGCAAAAATATTGTCCTTTAATTTAACGCTTCAAATTGAGGCATTTGTATTAAATTACAAGTCAAATATTATAAATATGTGGTAACATTAGAACTTGAGAAGAAAATACATGAGATGTACTTTAATTCTGTTGGAGATATATTATTAAATTAGAAATAATACCTATAAGAGTTAATGGAAAAGAAATATAAATTTTGACTGGTTCTGAAATTAGAGGGGTCAACATCAATTTTTTTTAGAAAAATTTGATGAGCAAATTTGACCAATATAATTTACTTTCAAAAAATTTTCTATACAATGTATTTTATTAGATCCATAAAATTGATCCAAATCTATGGATTGATCTAAATTCATAAAAAAAAAATAATCAAAATTCAATCCAATCTAAATAAATATCTACTGGATCAACCAAAAACTGATCAATTTTATTTTTCAATCCAACCCAATCCAATATCCATTGGATCAACCCAAAATTGATCAATTATATTTTTCAACCCATTTGATCATTACCCAATAGTATTTCTATTAGAATCTCCTCCTCCTTTATGTGCTTCAAATCTCGAAACAATGGCTCTCTCTGTTTGCTGCACCAGATCCCTCCTCCTCCTCTTCCTCTTATTAGCCATCCCCCTTGCCTACATAATCTCCACCACTAATCTCGCCGATAGTGCTTTACAAGAAGTTCCTGTGGTCAAAGACGTTGGGTCGGGAACTCCTCTCTCTGCATCGTAATAGACCGGTCAAGGAATCAGCTGCTCTTGGCTATTGTCGATGTTCTTGGGAACAATTATAGTGCGGTAGCAGCTTATGATTTGTCCACGTGGAAACGACTGTTTCTTACCCAGCTCAGTAGCCCAAGTAAGTTGAGCTTCTCCTTTTATTTTGCTCAGTGCTTACTTGCTGCCTTTTACTTATAGATCCTACTTTCATTTCTATGGGCAATAATTAAATATTATGCTCAAAGATCAAAAATAGGACAATAAACAGTGAAAATGCATTTTGTTATTGGCAAGATATGGCAAAATGAAAGGATCGTGAAATGCTTACTATCAGATCATTGGTTTGGCAGAGCTATTAATTTCTTTTCTTATTGTATTTATTTATTTATTATTTGTGTCACCCATTTTACCAACTTCAGTGTTTTTTTTCACTTACTTTTATTATTTAATTATTCAACACAAATTCAATCAAATCGATGTGTGGAAAATAACGGTTGAATTCCATCAACATACCTCAATCCATATTTTCAAATCATTTTCACAAAAAATAATTGAATTATTAATTTCAAATAATGTGTTGTCCAAAATTAATTAATAAAAAATTTTATACTGATTTATATTAAATTTATGGGTCGATCCAAATCAATCTAATCCATTTGGATATTAATTCATTTATGACCCATATCTTTTGATCTATTTATGATCCAATCCATTAGTGACCCATCCACTGATGACCCAATCCAAACTCGTCCAACTCGCCCATTTGACACCTCTATATTTTATATTGTGAAAAGTGAGAGCCAATTCTCATTCACAAGGATCCCCTTTAGGGACTATTAGCTATCAATTTCACTAATGATTCTTGGCAGAGGTTTGAGTTGACTGTTTTTAGTAAGCTAACCGTTGTTTCAATTTTTTTTTGTTGACTCTGATTACATGCATGGTGATTTTAAAAAATAAAATGTATTTTTTTTTTGCAAGTGGAACATAATAGAATAATTTGTTTTTTCATTGAAGAGACGCGAATAAATGAGTACTGTTACTTTTTTTAAAAAGCGGGGACAATTTTATGAATAATGTCTTGAATTTTTGGAGTGTTTTGCAAAATAATTGGGGGTTTGGTGTTCTTCCCATTTCCACTGGAAATGCTTGCAGAAATTAGTTATAGGGTCCGGCTTCCTTCAATCCATTTCCGCAAATGTACTATGCGACAATGAGAGTGGGGCCCGAACAAGATAAGTTGACTTTATCAACATTGGGCTATGGAACTGGTGATGTGGGGTCCACCAAGTTGCTGGAGTTGCACCTTCACTTCCACAATTATGGGTTGCAAAAATTGCAATATACACAGTAAATCCATATAATTGAAGTTCACTTCTACAAAAATCAAATGCGGATATTAATAAATACAGGCTTTTTCCTTTTTCTTTTGTAACATAATGAAAGTTGTTGAATAAATTTTTTAATTGGAACCATTCCTCTCTCTCTCTCTCCATATATATATATATATATATATATATATATATATATATATATATATATATATATATATATATGCCTTTGAAACTTAAAAATTTCTAGCGCTTGCCGCGTGAGGGTTAGAAATAAATCGGCAGTTTATGAAAGTCATTGTGAGGGTAATATTAGTGTGTTATTATAGAAAAATTTACAATCATTTGTTCAGTATGAATATCATTATCAGGTAAGTAACTATATTTAAATTTTTGTAATTTTAGGTATTTAATTTTAGATTGTTATGTATTAACCGAAATTTAATATTTTTTATTTTGATAAATAACAGGTATTAATTAAATTATAAATGAGCAAATTCAGAAGGTGCAACGGTAATAATATTAAAGGTAAGTATTATATGGCCAACGGATTGGTTATTTAGTTGTTGTTATAAGAAAGCTTTTAAAATTTTTAAATAAAAATATTATTTTGTTATAACTTAACATTTGAGAAATTTTATAAAATGGCATGAATAAATTTATTGTTATAAAATAACGATTAAAAAATAAATTTTAATATGTAATATAATTTTTTTTACCAATTTTATACAATAGATAGTGCAAAAATACTTAGCTCCAAGAGCAATAATGGGTTGAATTGCAAAGAAAATTGCCTCCCAAAAATGGAATGATCTATACTGTTGTCGAATTAGAAATAGCGTAACAATATTCGATCATATTATTGTAATAAATAAAAAATTACAAGATATTATAATGAGAGGATATTTGATGACAAAAACAAAGATGGTGGATGCAGTATTGATGACAATATCAATATTTTATTGAAAGTCTGCATTGAAAATTTGAAATAGTGAGCATGTAACAAAATATGAGGAATTTGTTATAATATTAGTAAAAGATGTATTTAATATTACTTTAAAAAATTTGTTAAAAATTAGAGATACAATTCTTGTTAAGCAAATAATTTATTATAGGTGATACAATTATAATAAATGACCAAAATATTATGTTCATTAAAATATATGTTAAGAATTATGAGCTTGTATCAATGAAAATGTAAGCATATTCTGTAGTATTATTGTATAATAATATTATATACATTAAGCAATTATTATAGTTTTGTCTTATTATTAATTGGTTTACTATTTAAAAATTTGAAAATTTATTTATTTATTTTGGTAGTTATTGTATACGACAAGTGAGATAAAATTTATTTTAGATCTCATATTATGTTGATTTATTTTATGAGGAAAAAATTATGGACAAATATTAATTAAAAATTATATAATTGTATTATAAGTTACAGATAGGCAGAAGATGTCAGGCTATACCGACTTTTACTTGCACAAGGGATGAGAAATTAATTATGAAATTGTTAGTTTTCAGTATGACATATCGGGTCCTGATGATTTTACGAAGAAACTAAAACTTAAAAATAAACCAACTTTTGCTGAATTGAAACATAAAATTCACATTAAGTTTAATTTAAGTGTTAACGATGTGATATCAAGAATTATATACAAAAGCTCACTGTATAACCGATGATCATTATGTTAATAATTAAAGTGGATGAAGGGGGGTTTGGTAAAATTTTATGAGCAAAGACGAGATTTGTACAAGACGAAAATAGCTCAAAGATTGCGTTTCACCCCAAAATGTGTTGAATCCATGAACGAGCGTGCAATAAAGGCTCGAGATCATGCAGTGATTGATTATGATAGTTGGCATAAATTATTCAGAGTTATAACATGCAGTGCATCGGAAGATAATTCAGAAATTGACACTTATATAGTGAGTCTTGATAAGCACGAATGTAAATGTGGAAAGTTATATTATATTACTCAATAAATAAAATTACAATTTTTTTTATCGAAAATTAAATTCTATAAATTAAATTTATTATAAAAATTTAAAATTAAAACCGTTGTTTTTATTTATAAAAATAAAAAACCATCATTTTATGTGATGTGATGCTCACATGGTATAAAAATGAGCTCCCTATATAAATTCTCAAAAGAAAATAGAAAATTATACTAAACAAACGTTTAGTTAATTGGCGAGATCCTTAAAAGGGTGCCCAATAAACTACATTACCGTAAAATAAATAACAAATCCTTTTGTTTATTATTCTAAAATATTTGGGATAGTGACGGAGATAAAGTACATTTTTAGGGGCCAATAAAAAAATCGGAAATTTAGAATTAGAGTTTTCGGTAGTTAACCGTTAGCTAACTTATATACATTTTATATATTATATTTTAATTTTTTAATTTTTTATAATTTATAAATATAATGATATATAATTTTTTAAACTATTATTATAATATATATTTTTACTAAATAAATATTAAGATTATCTTGTTGTTACAATTATTTATTCATTTTAAGTTTATAATTAGTAATTTATTGTTAGTTTCGTACTGAATATATTATATTTTTATAAAAAAATTTGAAAATTTTATTTTTATTCTTTTATGGATATTATATTTAATTTGTAATTTTTATTTTTGAAGTGTTTTTAACTATTAAAAATAATATTATAAAATATTTATTTATTAAATTTATATATTAGAATTTTTAATAATTAACCAGTAGATCAATTGAAAAAATTAATTAAAAATTGAAATTTATATACCGATTAATTAAAATTAATGAACCGATTAACAATATGAAATTAAATTGATTTTATGTTAATTAAATCAAAAATTTAGAATTTTAGTTTTTATTTTTAAAAATCAGCGTTTAATCTTTAACCAACGATTAACCGATGTATATAAATTTTATATATTATATTTTAATTTTTATACTTAATTTTTTAAATATTTTTATAATTTATAAATATTAAGATATATGATTTTTAAAATATTATTTTTATAATGAATATTTTTTAGTAAATAAATATTAAAATTATTTATTCATTTTAAATGTATAATTAGTAATCTATTGTTAGTTTCATATTAAATATATTATATTCTTATAATTAATTATAAAAATTTTATTTATTTATTCTTTTTGGATATCATATTTAATTTATATATTTTTTTTATTTTTGAAGCATTTTTAACTATTAAATATAGTATTATAAATTATTTAATTTATTAAATTTATATATTAAAATTTTTTAATGATTAACTTCCAAAAAAATTAATTAAAAATTAAAATTGATCCATCAGTTAATTGAAATTAATGAACTCATTAATAAAATTATTAATAAATTAATTAACTAATTCATGCGGACCTTAATAAATCCCGTCAAATGAAATGGGTACGCATGATGAACGGTTGTGGATTACTGCTGCTAATGACTTGTAATTAACATTTTTACACTAAAAAGAATATTCTGTAAACCGCAATTTTTTTTTATTTTTAGTTAGGGACAGCTGGAAAATAGACTCGACCAGTTTCCTTATTCAAAATCCCGGAAATTCCGGCCGCCACTTCCATACCCCTCATATCTCTCTACGCCCCTCTCTTCAACTTGTACCTTGTCTCATGCCTTATGCCCGATGTACTACACGTGACAGAAAGCAAATTCAAAAATAAAATACAAAAAGCATAACCGTAATTTCACATATAATACAAGGGTATTTTTGGGAAAACGAGATTCTCTTCATGGTAGTCCTCTCCTCGCAGTTTCCCACTCGGTTCCTTCTCGGCATCTTCGAGGATGAAATCACAACCGTCCATCTCTCTCCAATAGAAACCCTAGATCCCTTCGCTTTTATAACTTTCAATTCCCTCTTAAAAAATAAATCAGATACAAGAAAAAAAGAAAAACGGATAGGAGAAGAGAAGAGAGATAGAGAGCGGAGCTCATCCTCATCATTTATCATCTGCCAAGCCCTCTGCGTGCCCAGTTTTAGAATTAGGGTCCCGGTGTTGAATTCTCTGCCGTCGAATTAATGGAAAGATTAAGGTCGCCGACGTATGCGGAGTCTTTGGGGTACGTTAGCTGGGAGGAGGTGAAAAGCGATAAAGGGAGGAGGGAGATTCGATTTTATTTGAAGAGAATTGATGGGGGATTAGATCTAGCCGTTATTGGGAAAGAGAAGAGCTTGAAGCATATTTCATATCGCTACGTTGTTAAAAATACGTCGCCTTTGTTCTCCTTGGTACCGTCTTTGAGGCCCAAGTCTAGAAGAGAGGTGGTTGATTGGCTCAACTCCATCGTTTCAGGTACAATTGACAAGAAATGTTCACCTTTTTATTTCTTCCCTAGAAGCAAAATGGATATTTTTGATTTTAATTTTCGAAAGTTCTCAACTTTTTGAGGTTTTGGGTTTTTGTTTTTTTGGCATAATTGTTCTTACAGATCCAACCTGTTTATGGCATGGGCTAGATTTAATTAAATTTTGTTTAATCCATCGCTCTTCTATAAATTTCAATGTTTTTATTTTCACTTATGCAGATTGAGGATGAATTGTCCCTATCCATTTTTTTTTGTTTTGTTTTCTTTTCCATTTGTCACAAATCCAAATTTTGAATCTCTGCAATTTCTTTACTTAGCTGTTCTGCCAAATTTCTTCCTTCTTTTTTCCTGGACGGATCTTTATGGATTACATTCATTGATGCTCTTTGCTTATAAGTTCTTATAGTCTTATTAGCTCTTCCTTTCTCTTTTCTTTTTGGTTTATTCACAACTATCATCTCCATTGGATTAAAACGGGACAACGATTAATTTCGTAAGATTTAGTGCGTTCTCTCGTTAAATATGCGACGCCAAAATAATTCTGAACTGTGGAAGCACTAGTTCAGTCAGGGAGACTTCGAATCCTTAGAAATTTACGATTGGATCCTCAAGTATTTTACGGGTCGAATTATTAACTTATGGCCTTTTAATGAAATTCATTTACTTTTAGGTTAATATAGAGTCTTTGTATATTTCTCGAAAATATTTTTCTTTTGTCCTTGGCTTGGTGCTCTTTGGAGCTGGTAAAATACCTAGGCTATAGTTTTCGAGTATTTTTCTTAAGATTTGACCTAAGTTCCTGTTTGTTTTGATATATTTTATTATTTAAGTTGGGCGAGGGCAATAGCTTCTCAAATTATCTCAAAACCCATGAATTCATGCCCGCAGGAATCTTAACTTTTTTTTTTTTGATATATAATTTTTTCAATCCGTTTGATGGGCCCATAGCTTCTTTGTATTTCTTTTACTTAATCACAATTTGCAAATAGTTCTTGCTCACGACTCCTGTCATGCCCTTGTCTTGCTTGCTCTTTGTTTGTTTAATTCGATTTGTGTGAACTGTGCCCCAGTCTTAATCATCATGAAGTATTTCTGGTGTCATGTTGCTGCAAACTGACGATGATCTGGGCTGCAGGAAATTATTATTCAATTTTAAAGAGCTGGTTGACAGCATCGGATCCTTGTGGCCTCAAATCTAGGTTATGATCTTTCGTGGCCAAATTTATTATGTTTTACATAAGTGTTTGACATCTGTGGTAATATTTGGGGTCTGTCCGCTGTCGTACTAAATCTATAACCCTCATGTCAGAATACAGATGGTTCTCATTTCTTGCTTGATTTCTTAATCTTATAAATTGTGGATATTTTTTTTATTGAATGTCGGTGACATCTCTTGTAAATTTTTGTTCTTGTTGTGGTCAATCTGTTCATATAACTTAATGGAAGTCTCTTTTTATCTGCTTTACTTATCAAGAATTACTCCTTATTTGGTGTTGAATTTTGATTTGGTTTCCAGATTCATTGCCTTTTGAGCCATCAGACCTCTCCAGTCCGTTGGACAATAGTGATTCATCTGAGTTGGATATTGAGAACTTTAAGGTGTGGCTTTCATTTGTTGACTTGCTGGATCCTCTTATCACACTAATTTTGCGTTTAATGCTTAAAATACTTGTGATCCATATTTTCATTGTATCATTATTTATATGTATGATGCTATTTACATTTCTTTTCAGGTCATGCAACCACAGAAGGTGGGCTGTTACACCAAGGAATTTTCATGGTTAGGTTCTCCGTGGACATGCAGGAAAAGACGAAAGCATTATCAATCTTTTCAACGAAATGGTTTCAAAATTTCTGTGAGTGCAATTTCTTGTACTGTTTCTCGTGTGGAATATTCTTACTAGTTTGCATTCACTTATTCAGTTGCACTCTTCTTTTTGCTATTTAAATTTGGTCTAGGTGCATGACTTCGTATATGTCTTAGCTGAGGAGGATAATCGGCTTGTTGCATACTTGGAAGACATGTACGAGGATTCCAAAGGCAACAAGATGGTTGTGGTACGATGGTTTCACAAAATTGATGAGGTTGGTATTGCTTTGCCTCGCAAATTTAATGACAGAGAGATTTTCTTTTCTCTTTGTCTTCAAGATCTCAGTGTTGAATGCATAGATGGAATGGCCACTGTCCTCAGTCCCCAGCATTTTGAAAAGTTCCTAAAGGAGGCAAGACATACAATGCTGGATCCATTTGTGTGCTACAAGCAGTTCGAAAATGAGGATGTGAGGCCTTTTGATATCACCCGAGTTAAAGGTTACTGGAAACAAGAAATAATTAGGTATATGCATATGGCTTGCCCTGATACAAGTCCTGAAAATTTTCAGGAAGGCCTGAAATTGAAAGGTGATGTCAATGATGATTCTGGGGTCAGACCTAGGAAAAGGCATTGTACATCAAACAATATTGATGTTCACATTGGTGTCAAAGAATCATCAGATACCCATAATGTACATGAAAGTTGGATCAACTCCAGAAGTGGAATGGAGAATTGCAGTTCAAGAGGAGGAGAATCTGCTAGCCTCTTGTCCAAAACAGAGGCCAAGCGAAATCCTTCTGAATATCTGAAGGTTGGTTCTGAAGTTGAAGTACTTTCCCAGGATAGTGGGATTAGGGGTTGTTGGTTTAGAGCTTTGATAATTAAGAGACACAAAGATAAGGTAAAAGTGAGATATCAAGATTTGAAGGATGCAGATAATGAAGCTAATAATTTAGAGGTGTGTATTGTTTTAAGGCCCCTTTGTGTGTTTTTGCTTGTTTCATGCAATAAAAAACTTGAGCTGAAAATAATTGTTTTTCTCTTTAATAGAAACTGCTTTATTGTTGCAGGAGTGGATTCTATCTACCAGAGTTGCAGTTCCTGACCAATTGGGGATACGGATTTCTGGACGGTCAATGATTCGCCCTCCCCCAAAGTGCAACAAGGCTGGAGTGTCTTGTGGTATTGATGTTGGCACTGCTGTTGATGTTTGGTGGCGTGATGTATGGCAGGAAGGAGTTGTTGTTAAAAAAGAATCTGAAGATAGATTTCATGTCTATTTCCCAGGTATGGAAAAAATATCTTGATAGAAAATCTTTCAATCTCATCATCAGTTTATTTTATTTTTATTTTTTCTTTTAGGTTCAGTTCTGATTCTTTTGTTGAACTTTTGCAGGAGAAAAGCAAGATTCAGTCTTTGGCCACGATGAGCTGAGGCTTTCCAAGAATGGTTGGGAAATAGGTGGATTCAGATTAGGGAAAGACCTGATATTGTGAATTCCATATCATCTGTCCATGAGATAAAGCAAGATACTAGAACTGATGAAATCAAATCAATTGAAACTGCCATATGTGATATGAGGGAGTTGGAACAAACTAAAGCTCTTTCTAAAGATTATTCTTCAGGTTCCGGAAGTGAAAGGGGAAGACATACCGTGTTTTGTGATCTTTCAAAGGATAGTTTTCTTGGCCAATTACGGTGGAACTCATTGAAGAAGAGAAGGCGTAGTAATGGGAGCTCATGCCAGAGGGTTCCCCACAAAAGTAATGGCTGTAAGAGCTGGAAAGAAGTAATTGGATCCAGTGCCTGTGAAAGTTTCGTGCTTCCAACAACACTCAAGGTTGATCATGATAATTGCAAGTACATGAGGGATTCTTTATTTGGTTCTGCTGTTTCACAACCTCTAACAAGCTTGGTTATGTCTAGGTGATAGGTTAATTTTCGTAGGATATTTAAGTGTTGATTGCATCTTTTGGGTAGATTATCTCTGTATTTTAATCTTTTTTCCAAAGGTATATATGTTCCATGGTGCATGCTCTCGATGCACTTGGTTTTAGCTTGCTTACTGATTTGAAGATAATCCGTCAACATCCAAGTCTGCTTACCAGTTATTTGTAATAGTAGCCTGACCTACATCTCAGGCAGCAATTTTGGATGATCTCACTGTT